>ML682067.1:13736701-14189562 GCA_007922195.1 Podocnemis expansa
TAGTTGCTTGTGGACCCTGATGAATGGTGGAAGGCTGAATGTGGACCGGCTCAGAAAAAGTTTGAGTACCCCTGTTCTAGAATGATTGCTGTACTCATACACAGCTATGGGAACTCATCACTGTTTTTTCCCTTCCCACCCAGCATTTTGTCTGTTGTTGTTGTTATTTTAATAAAAGCATACTCTCTGAAAGCTAAGAAATCTTTATTTGTCTCCTACAAGTGGAGGTTATTGTTGAAATTAATACTGAGTGGGAAGTGGATCAATTGCAGAGTACAAATTTTGTTCATGAATCATCCAAATTTTCATGCAAGTGGCAAGCTACTGAAGCATGGCACCGTGATATATAGAAAAATACCTCACTGATGCTCATTATCAAAATGGTGCCTCAAGGTGCATCTGATTCTAGTAGCCCCCCATTATGTCCCTCTAATAGCCCTGATATATGGTGACTCAAAATCAGCCACCAGGCGATCTGCCTTTATGCTTCACTCTGGAGGAAGCTTTTCCCTTCAGCTTTACAAATACCATGGACATACAGCAGGCAGCTATCACCATGGGAATATTTTCCCCATTTAGATCTAATGCACCACTAGGGCAGTTCCAGTGTCCTTTTAATTGGCTAAATGCACATTCTGCAGTCATTCAGTATCTGCTCATTTGTTGCTGAAGCACTCCTTGCTGCTTATCCGGTTGCCCATATGAGTCTTCATGAGTCATGGCATTAAGGTGTGTGCTGGGTGTCCCAGAATCACTGTAGGAATTTCGACATCCCCCATAGGAGTCATCTGTAAGGAAAGTAACTCCCTGCTCACAGCTTTCTGTACAGGCAAGTGTTCTTGAAAATGGATGCATTGTGTACCTTCCCTGACCAGACTTCACTGATGTCAGTGAAACACCCATGGTGATCCACAAGTGCTTCAATACCATAGAGAAGTAAACTTTTCCATTGACATGCTCCATCACAAGGTCTTCTGGGGCCAAAATGGGAGTATGCATGCCACCTATCCTACTGCCACAGTCAGGGAATGCCATTGTTACAAAGTTATCCACAATTTCAAGCACATTTCCAGAAGTCACCATTGTTCATAACAGAATGTGATTAATGAACGTAATTACACACTTGTGATAACTAAGCCCCAGTGGGGGACCTCCTGACTGCAAAATGATTCATGACCATGGAGATGCCAGCTTCCACACAGCAATCACCATGTGTTTCTCCACCGAGAAGGCAGCTCTCATTTTGGTGTCCTTGTGCCACAGTACTGGGGTGAGTGCTACATACAGTTCCAAGACCATGACTGTCTGCACCTGCTCCTTATCCCAAACTGGCATAATGATGTGATCCTACCACTCAGTGAAGCTGTTCCATGAATGACAGAAGTAATCTGACATTGTTTCTTCTAATGTAACACAGCAGGTCAGGCACCTCAGATTTCTGTTCAGATTGGGAGTTCATGATATACTGCATGACCAGCCCTGATTTGTTCCTAACAGTGACCCCAGTAGTGGAGAAAAGAAAAGGTCCATCCATTCGAACAGGGATGGCAGGTGCACAGCAGAATGGCTGCTGAAAGATGCTGTGAAACTCAGTCAGAAACTCATGAAATGGGACAAAAAAACCTTCATCATGGGACACTGAGCCCACACCCATGATGGGTTACGGCGCACTCTGCCTTTCCACAACCCTAGTTGCTGAAGGTGACAAGTTGCACAGTGGGATAGGTACTCACTGTACACTGCAAGAGCACCAACTGTGGATGTGCACTGCCGACAGGAGTGTTGTTTGAATATGCACAACTGAGGCAATTACAGCACTTTTGACAATGCAGGTTATGTTGAGAGTCAAAACCTCTGGTGTGTGATAGGACAGTTACATGTTCTCAGTCTTGACTCCATGTTGCTGTGGTGATAAGTACTGTCCTCAAGCATTGTCCTCAGGATGTATTGTTTTTTTACCAGTTAAAACATCTAGATTAATGCTACTATAAATTGATAAAACTATGTTTTCTCTTTTGTTTCATAGTCCTTTTTGAAGTGGGTGGTACATGCTAAGACTATCAGGATGAGCTTCCAACATATTTTTTATTTCCTCCAATGATATTCTCTTTCTCATTCATTCACAAAGGATCCAATCCTTTACTCTTCCTTGTGTGTGGTGGGTCCTGACTGCAGTACCTGGCACAGTTTCACTGCATAGCACATGGAGGTACAGTACATGTGGAGCTAAAAATGTGCCCGGTATGCAGTGAAATGGTGGTTCTGCTAGTGAGAAACCCATCATCCATTCCTTTGAATTGGGAGGGTCCCCAACAACAGAGCTGCTCTATATATCCTTCTGACTGAAGAAGAAATGTTTTCTCCCCCAGTCTCTGAAGAACTTCTCCAGCACCCAACGGGACCAACCTGGTATGCATTAGACAGAGCCATGTGACGAGGAAGCCATTTGTGTCAGCAGAGAAAAAGGAAGCAGTTGCAATCTCAAACTGGATCCCTGACTCTGGAATAATTTAGATGTATATTACCCCCCCAGCCCCCCCGAGAAGGGGTTGATGAGAGCAGTAGTCTTATTTATCATGTGTAGGACTCTTTTGAAACTGCTGAGTTGTTTAAGGGGTTTCTGTTTGTCCTTCTGATGGGAAAGGATGCACATTTTTACAAAAACCTGAACCAGGGGTCTGGCTTAGGTGTTGAATAAATTGGAAGGCAACAATGATACTTTTTTGCAGTGATATTATTTAGAAAATGTATCAAAGTTATTTTGTTTATGACAATTCTTCTTGGTGATGAAAGTAAATTATTAGCAAACATATAGTACAGATACACTTGGAGACTAACATTTAAATTCACAATAAACCTAATATTAGGAAAATATTCAGACTTCCATATATTAGCACCTTAAAGCTTAACATTCCTCAAGAAATCCCTTCATATCACAGACCTAGTGAGCTTCCCAATAGCTTGCAGGCCTCCCATACTGGTTCATGTCTTTCTGTTGCCTTCTACTTCTGGGATTTTCTAGAAGGAATGGCGCTGCTACCTTTAGTCTTTTGGGGGATAAAGACCACACTAACAGTACATACACACTAAAGATCACCTGGAATGGACAAGAAAGTGCCTTTTCATCAAAATGTGCCCATCTCTATGTTTTAGAGTCATGGAAATACCACTGCCACTCTACTTCTAAAAGCCAGATCTAAGACTCAGTGCTGAGCCCTTGAGTCACGAGCCTCAATTTTTGCTCTGCAAAATAGTAATAGTGATATTTACCTTAAGCACCAATGAAAATATTCAGGATTAAAGGTGTATTTAAGTAAGTAAATGTGCTATCTCCATTCCACAGAGAGGGAAACGTGACGGATTGGTAATTTTCTTGCCTGGGGGCTCTATGGTTTAGTGGATTAACCTAAAACAGTGCATCACAAAACACTGGTTCTAACTGCAACATGTTGCAGGAACTGTAGTAAACCACTTTTCTCAGTTTCATCTGTAAAACAACATATATTTACTTGCTAAATATTGTTTGGAAAGCAATAATATGGCATTATAAATTATTATTAAGCAGCAGCAATGACAATAAAAATTCCTCACTTGTGCTCACTTCCTACTTGTGCTCAGTTTACTAGGCTATATCCTTTTTTTAAAGAAAAAAAAAACACTTTTCACAATTTGCTCTTCTGACTTTTTATGCTATAGCAGTTTTGAAATGTTTTATGCATCTACAACATAAAATATATTTACCTTGGAATTTTGTAAAATTGATTACATTTCACTAACTCAGAAAGATATATGTCACTGGAAGAGCTGCTATGAGGTATATTTCTTCCATTTCTACCTGTAACTACATACAAGTTTTGATGGTCAATTTAAATTTTAGTCTACTACGTGCCACATTTTGGCTCTATAATCTGTAACAAACTTCCCAGCCATTTCTTCACAGGCCGTAAGGCATATCAGCAAAGAAACTGACCTAGAACAGTCTGAAGCTGAACAAACAAACTGTTCTTCAAAGTCTACAATTTGAAGAGAAAGCTGGACCACTAGTTCTCAACCACTGTGTCAGGACACGTTTGTGTCACCACACAGCAGTGAGTGTGTCACAGAGAGCCATGGAGATGGCTGGATTCAACCTGGGGAGAGAGTGGGCTGTGGTGTCCCTTAGGGTCGTGACATGCCACCAAGCATGTCACGGCTCATAAAAGGTTGAGAAGGAGTGTTTGTGTTATGATAAAAAAAAAAAAAGTATGTACATGTAAACCCATATATATGGTATTCATCCATTTCTCATGTCCTGTTTATGAATGCTGCAATAACACACTATATACTGCAGCTAAGTAAAATATATGGCTGCCCACTATGTAGTGTGCCATATGGCACTCGGTGCCTTGCATGTTGCCAAATTCCAAAGGATAGCCATGTTAGTCTAGTTCAGTAAAACAAATAAGGAGTCCTTTGGCACTTAAAGGCTAACAAATTATTTATCGCATGAGCTTTTGTGGGGAAAATCCTATTTCGTCAGATGCTTTGAAGATGGGGAACTTACAGAATCTTCAAAACATCTGATGAAGTGGGTCTTTCTCCCATGAAAGCTCATGCTATAAATAATTTGTTAGTCTTTAAGTGCCACAGGACTCCTTGTTTGTTTTATTTGGCACTTGGGTTGCTGAAAAATTGAGACTTATGGCATGCCCTTCAACAAAGTGAACGATCTGTATTAGCTTGGAATTGTGATGTGCCTTTCCTTTCACTTTTCTGAAAGGTGGACCATATATCATAAAACACTTCTATCCTTGGTCACATTTGGAGAAGTCATTCCACCTGGTTCTGTGTTCTCTGATAGAGAAACATTGCAAAAAAACCCAAGGAGTCCAATGGAACTTTTAAAGACTAACATATTAACTCCTAAGCATCTCATGAAGTGAGGTTTCTTCCACAAAAACTCATGTGATAAATAAACGTGTTAGTCTTCTAAAGTGTGACTAGACTTCTTGTTTGTTTTGCTGAATTAGACTAACACAGCTATCACTTTGGAAATTGCACAAATAGTTAAGTAGTTGAAACCACCAAAGTCAACGTAAAGACTCTCACTGGAAGAAAACGGGAAACAGGATCAGGTCTAAAATAAAGAATATTTTTCAGCATAAGTAATGTAAGTCAAAAGATCTACATTTTGTCTAATATGGTGGTAATTCAACAAGTACAAAAGACCTAGATGTCACAACAAATCAATACATAATCTTTCTTGAATTAAACTTGGATTACTCATTTAATGAAGATTATCCATACTTGTCAATAAAATAAATAAATAAATAAATAAATAAATAATAATAAATAAAAACAGCATATGGGTTAGTGTGATTAGTTCACTGGTTTCTGAACCAAACGTCTGCCAAGTATGTATGAACTCCTAAGTCCCTGAGTGATAGGTTTTCCATTCGACTCTATGATTTAGCTCAAAGCAGTACACAAACAGCATATGTAAGATGATGGGACCCTATGGACTACCAATATAAGGGGGCTCATTGGCCTTGTTTCATCCAGTAATATATTATGCTCAAGCAATGTGCACCAAATATGCTAGCTTCAACAGAAAAATGAAACTAAATACCGCAAACAGCTGAAAGCTCCCACTTACACTCAGATTTCACCTTGTTTTAATTATCTTTGAGAAGACAGGTGCCTTTGGTTTCGGTGGGATCCGTTCTATAGAATGTGAGACAATTGAGGGTAAGTATGAGTCAACAGAGTATGAGATATTTGGCTAATAAGGAGACAGACAGACAAACAAGAATTAGAACATTTTGTAGGACCGGCTTGCCATGAATAATTGGACATGGGCAGTGGTTAAAGTATAATTTGATGGGCCCCAGAACCCTCCTAATCTCTGGGTCCCCTTCCCATATTGTCTGGACCCCCTTCATGCATGTGCAGGCCCCAGCCCAGGTGCACATTTGCAACCACTTTGCAGTACCACATGCATCCCTTATAGCTCCATAAAAATATTTATAATTTTATATGGCATTTATGTCTATAGCAATTATTGTCACAAAATAGCAAACACTGCATAACACAATAAGTATTGTGATTAACAATGACCTGCCAGCAACCAGGACAGGGCAGAACACACATTCTGCTGGATTCTTCTATTTTTAGGGGACCTGGAATGCTGTCCCCTCAAATTTGTGGGCCCTGGAACTTCATTTGGGGGTGTTCCCCCTTACTTTAACCTCTGCATCCCCAGTACTCCCCAGCCCCCAATGCCCACCCCCAAAATCCACACCCTTCCCTTAGTACCCAATCCCAGCCCCCAATATCCACTCCCCCATCCCCAATATTCCACCATCCCCAATACCCAACCCCAATACCTAACCCCAGCCCCCAATATCCAGTCCCGTCTCCAATATTCTCCCAGCCCCCAATATCCACTCCCAGCCCCAATATTCCCCCAGCCCCCAATACCCACCCCCCAAATCCACCCTTCAGTCCCCAATATCCCCTCCCCTGTTCCCCCATATTCTCCAAGCCCCCAACACCCACCCTAAAATTTGTGGGCCCTGGAACAGCGTTTTGGCTTACTTTAACCCCTGGACGTGGGTGAAGTTTCATAATTTAAGACACAGGCTAAGAGAGGTACTCTAAATGGATCCAGAGGCTGAAAAGAACGTATCTGTAATGGCTAAAATAAAGGGGAAAACCAGGAAAACATTATCAATGAACAAGGTCACAGTGAATAAAATAAGCCTGGAACATAAAATGAGGTAAAGAGTAAGTTGGGCACTGCCAGTACGTGCTGTACAAGAATTGATTCCTACAATGTGACCAAGCCAATCCCAAAATGTGTGATGCAACACAGAATAAATGCAATGTAATGTATACATGTATATAGTGGAAGGGGTCTGCTGTGTAACTTTGGATGTGTGGTTGTGACCCATCCCTACATCCTACACTTGAGTCTGACCAACTCAGCACAGCTTTGATGTATGCCAAAAAAAGGAACCTAAGGAATGAGACTAGACTTGAACTGAGCTCTTGAGTGAGTTGAGTGGAAAAGGTCTAAGAAGAGCAGTACCATTTATTATCTTCAAAGGTATCAAATCATCTCTAGGACCAAGTACACCCCACATACCTGCAGGGGAAACAAAAATGGATATTTTATAGCCATTCTGGCTTCCCAAACATCTGTGGGGAAGTTGTTCCGTGTTCATGGAAGATGACATGGAGACATTCTGGCTGGAAGGCCAGGATCAGAAATCATGGTCTGCACATTTTTCCATGATTATCTCAATCTGACAATAGCAATTACACAGTCAACCTCCAACCCCAATTATTACTTTGTACTAGCTGTAACCCATCAAAAATGATGGGGGAAAATCAAAACGGCATTTATGAAATATTTATTTTATCAGTTAATAGCTCTTAAATTACATGATTTTTGCAAAAGTTCTCTGGTCAGCTAAAACTTTTCCTTGGTAGTTCATATTCTTCATGTAAACTTTCAGATTTTCATGGTTTCATCCTAGAGTGAGCGCCACATACAATTGACTGAAGAGTTAGCATGAAACATTGGAAATAGCTGAAAGCATAGCTGAGAGCTTTATAATTTTTACAAGTTCCAAAGGGGCAGCTGTGTCACCACAGTGAACTGTCCCTGGGTTTCACTGGCTGTTACTGTCCGGTTTTTAAATCCTCAGCCATTTTGCCTTTCAGAATTACAATGAGGTATGCAGCTAAAATAAGGTATACATCTGTGCCTTGCCAAGACTCCTAGGAGCAATTGATTGAGTCACCTCTGACATCTCAATGGCCCATCACATGGTATATTTCACATCATGCATGCACATAGCAAATTAGGACAGCTGATTATCTGTCAAGTACTGACAAGGTACTCAGTGAGGTACAGAATCCAAAAGGAAAACAAAATTAAAGTATATTGGAAAAGAAAAATTACCATAAGAGAGGAAACCCAGAAAGTTTATCCACACTCCTGCTCAAGGAACCCAAGTAATTTATCCATACTCCTGACCAAAGCTCATGCTGGGAGAAAGATCCTAGTCAGAAAGCAGGTGATACTTTGCTGTGTCAGTCAGCCTGATTCAGGGCTGTTTCTACAGTTGGTTAGAATCTGAATTGATTTATGTTTCTACAGTTGGTTACAATCTGAATTTATTTTCAGAGAAGAAGGAAGAAAGGTTTCCAGCAACCTGTCACACAATCACATCAGAGTTGCAGATACACTAAATCAACCAACCTTAGTTTAGATGTGGATTGAACATCTACTCTCCAGACCTTAAGAGGTAGTGCAGAATATTAGTTATTTATTTTATTTTTAACTAATAAAAAAAGGGCTTGAGGAGCCCTTACAAGTAATTGGTAATGCAATAAAATTTTATTACCAGAACAATTTTTTGTATTGGTAACACAATAAAATCCCAGCAGCATTAGAATAATTATTTCAAAAGGAAACTCAACTTGCTGGATGGCTATCATGAACTCCTCTACACTTGTCCTTTGTTCTGGGAAGCATCCCTCACCCCCCCCTGAAAACCTTTTAAAGCAGATTTCTTTTGTAGCATGCCTAGGTGGTCACCAAATTCAGGTTCTTTTGGACAAGGTCAGGAGAAACTTCCACAGTTCCACAGACCTCACAGAGTATATCTACACAGTCCATGACAGAAGGTCTCCTAGTCCAAGCTGATAGACCCAGGCTCTGACTAGTGATCTAAAAATAGCTCTGTAGCTATCTGGCTCAGGATGGAGCTTGGACTCTGGTTCCATTCTCTTCCCTAGATATCATAGCCTGACCTTCAGCCCATGCCACATCATCTACACACTATAGCACGGTAATAGGAATTCAGATTTGTTGGACTAGGCTGTGAGCTTTGCTGCAGTAGGTTTTGTAGATGTACCATGGAAAACAGCTGCCCTCCCAGCAGTTCTCTCTCTTTATAACTAAAGTCGCTGCTTAGCCCCTACTAATATCGTAGAGCTTGTGTTGCCACAGCACCCAATATCATGTGATTTATAAAGCAGATAATGCTGTATAAAAGATCTATAAGATAAGTTATGTAATACCATTGTGGATATTTTCAATGAGCTAAGGAAACCTACTTGCAAATAATGTCTCCTTTTATTAAACAACAAAAGTAACTTAACTCCTAAGTAACAATAAGATTGCAGCATGAACCAATAAAGACAAGGACACTGAGGCCAACATCTGACCCTCAATTCACCCTGCTATTCACCAGTAATATAGGACTCCAAGGTTGGTTGGCTGTAGCAACACACAGCATTGCAACACATAGGCCTTGTCTGCACTAACACTTATGCCAGCAGAAGTTTTATCATTAAGGAGTGTGATAAAAGCAACCCCCTCCCCAAGTGACATAAGTTTTTCTGGCATAAGCATTAGTGTGCTGCTCTATGTCAGCAGGAGGTGCTCTCCCACCAACAGAGTTACTGCTTCTTGTTTGGTGGTTTTATTATCTTAGTGAGAGATCTCTCTCCCATCAACATAATGCAGCTACACTAGCATTTATGCTGGGAAAGCTTTGTTGCTTGGGGTTGTGGGTTTTTTTCACACCCCTGTGTGACAAAACTTTTACCAGCTTAAGTTCCAATGTAGACAAGGCCTGATATTTGCAAAACAGAGACCTTGTAGACAAAAGGGGAACTTACAAAACCACGAAACTTCTGCTCATAATAAATCGGAAAGTTATAGCCTTAACAGATAACTTGTGGGCAGATGGAAGCCTGCCATAAAAGGTCATGCAGGTTTCACTATGTGGGACGCTGGGCCCAGTGCTTGACCTAGTGACATCAAGCCCCTCAAAACACACCTCCACTCCTTAAGTTCCCCGCCTAGCCCCGCCAAACTTGAAAATCTGAGCCTGCACAGATAAGCAATCTTATATAACTATGCGGATATTGTACGTGAGCCAATAAAGCTTTACCAATGTATTTGTACCCATAGATGGAATAAGGAAGCATAGACGCTGAAAAGTATAAATGTTGCAAGCTCTTGCAAACCCGGGTCTTTTGCCTACCATGAGGTGGGAGGACCCATTTGTGATCACAAATGCAATAAAGGGAATACTTTTTCACTCTTGGTGTGGCTATTGACTCTGACGGCACCAAGCCAATCCTGGTACCTGAATTCTGGTAACAACCTGATGGGCTTCAAAGTACCAAGGGCAGAAACAGGCAACTTTAGAAATGACTGATGTGAAGACAATGATAATCAAAATGCAAAACATTTCTGATGCTGCCTCACATACCTCATATATTCCTAAGCCTAATCTACTCCTCCTATGAAATTCAGGAGCAGTTGACAGGAGTCACACAACCTACTCAGAGCACCCCTCCCTCCCTCCAGGTGACACAAGTTTTGCAGGCATAAGGGCTAGTGTGAACAGCTCTGTGTCAACGGGAGTTTCTCTCCAGCCAACAGAGCTACCACTGTGCTGCACTGCAGGGAAATATGTTCCCATTGATATAGCACTATGTCATTTGAAAGGGTGGTCTTAATGCGCTGACTACTGGTAACTACTGGGCTCAACTGAGTGTCTCTTTACTGATGTTCAACTGAACAAACTGATCCTGTACTGTTGGGCGTACCACCAGCCAGGTAGACATAACCCTAAAGTTAACCATGACCATTTCCAATATGAATGTCCCCTTCTACAATAGGTGATCATTTGAATTTAGCATTGTGTTATTTAGCTTGTTTCTAATACGATGCACTTTCTTAGTATTGAGAAAAGCCCCTGAAGTGCCATACTCCACACGCATTTGAAAAGAATGTTTCTGCACAGGGGCTGTGGCATCTACCACATCCGACAGTATTTTTTAGTTTACTCAGTACATTCATTCATGTAATAATATCCTTTGGTCTAAAGGAGCAAAGCAACCGTATGAATACAATCTTCCTCATCTTTGTGACAACAGATAAAGTACCTGGCAATAGATATATATTTTTTTAAGATAAGAAAGGTAAGTTTGAAGCAAAAATAATGCAAAAAAAAGATAAAATAATTCAAGCATACACATTACACTAACTTTTCTAACAAGTAAATGAAGTTTGAAAATGTAAGGGGAGGAGTAAAAAGCTGTAGGATATGTATGGGCATACAAAAGCAGAGGAAAAAGAAGGTCTTGATTCAAGAAGAGATGCAGTTGTCATTCAACTATTTAATGTGGAACTTTTACAAGAAATTTCGTTTCACTCAGCGCAAGAATTCCAGTCCTCTCACACCCCAAATTCCCATTGGATTTGACTTTTGGTGCAAAAAGGATGTAGGACTGGGGTCTTAATTTTTTCTTTATGACAAAAACATAAAAACTAAACAAAAGCATCAGAAATATCCAAGATTTAATTATTATTTACAAAATCTAAATCAAAGACAGTCGCCTCCTTTTTTTCCATAATGCCTCTTCTCTCTTCCCTTTCTTTCAAATAAACAAAGTTTATTAAGATTCTTGTAGAAGCAACTCTTTAAGTCTCCATAAATTTCTAATACTACTGCACAGGTAAGGCCAGAATACTTGACATTGGTACTTCATACAACATCACATTCCACAACACAAAAAGAAGGGAACCAGCAGTTAGCAAAAGGAAATTAAAAAGATGAAAATTTTCTATCACTGTCTCCGACCAAAACTGTGTATTAATTATTATTATTATTATTAAGGATATATGATTTCACAATGTATCAGCTTCACATGCTTCAAAGTTCCATCTTGAGGTCAGAAAAACATATTTTGCATCAACAGAACCTCTCTCTTTCAATTACAGATATAATTATGAATATAATAATCTTTATAATTAACTTTGGTAGAGTTTTTCACTTAAAGCTGGAATTTAATTTCTACTTCTGTGAAGACTTGTGTATCTTCACCAAACTTAAATCTGTGAGTAAAGATTGAATTTTCTAGCAGTTCTCAAAGCTGTTACTTAGTTTAGGACTTAGAATTAAAACCTTTTTCTCCAATGTCTGACTTTTCCAGATTTTTTATTTTTTTGCTAAATGATGTTGTTTTGTTATACTTCAAACTGTCCATGCAATTAAAATTTATTACCAGATACTTTTGAAGAAATAAGTTATAATAAAGTAAAATTATAAATGATGATTTTTACTTCCTTATCAATATTTAGAATTTCTCCTATCAAAATGCCATTTCCTAAAACATACAAGGGGACTGAAGATACACATTCAGACAGAAGCTGCTCATGCCTTCAGTAGAACAATAGCCTCTACTTCAATAGTGGGTCACTGCATGTAGTAATGATGGCCTCCATTTATTGCTTTCAACAGGAATGAAGCCAAAAAAGGCTGCAGGTTGCTGAGAGAAGGGGAGGGAGAAAACTGTGCTGTCTGTAGCAACACTGATTGGTTATTCTGCACAGAAGGTGGGCAACTGGGGCGCCCAATCATGTCATGACTATGACCCAGAAATCTGTGTTTTTCAGTAAATATCTGATGCAACATGAAAACTGATTACACTCTTACAAAAATGCAGACAAAGTGTTTACATGCTAAAACCACCTCAGGGCTCAAGTTAGATGAGCTTATAAAACACATACAACACATTAATCAATTATGATCTTAGAAAATGGACTTTTTGCCTCTAAGGAACTTTTCTAAAGGCCTGGCTAGAATTGATATTTGGTTTTTATTCAATAAACTAGCATCAATCACTGTTTTGTCACAATAGCCATAAAATTGTGACAGACGGGACCTGTCAAAATTCTGTGCAACTTTGACACCCACACATCTTCCTTTTTTTTCAAATTGTTAGCAGCAGGAGCAGCATTTTTCTGGTTTTGTTTCTACTGCTGTTTTCTTATAATAAGGAAATGAAGAATAAAGAATCAAGAAGAAATAATATATTAAAAAAACTTCAGTGTCAAAATCTGTTTTAAAATTCTCCAAAAAAACCCTGTGTTCATTGATTATTAAAACTCATCTTCAGCACTGAACACTCCTTTTTCCATTAACAAAGGAAGCTCCTGTTTCCATTAAATTATACAAGGAACACCCACACCCATTGTCCCATATGACATGTTGCAGGCTGTCTGTTGGATTGGATATTTTAAAAATTGTATGTCCATATTGATAAAGTATCCCCTGGAAATTTGAGCCATGCAAGCAGTTACTTTGGTTTTTAGGTCATCTTCCCACTGCAGTAGATGGGCATGAATAAATTTCATTCTATCTGTCCTGGAATCACATCAAATGACAGGCAGGTTCATCAGTAAGTGGTACTGATACGCAGGCTGCTTGCTGCTATATGGATGCCATGCACATTATTCCTATTTTTTATTTCTTTCAATAAATCCTAATGGTCATCCTTAATTCATTCAGTGGTGCAGAGAGAAAAGACAGGGGTGTGGCCCTGCACCATTGAAGTCAATGGGAATCCTCATATTGACTTGAGTGAGACTTTAATCATGTTCCTGAATAGAATGTTCTGCATTAACTTGCCTTAGGAATCAAAAGTATTTATGCTATCAATGGATACATGTATTTTTATTTAAGAAGTTGTTCGAGTTGCTTGCCCAAAGGTTCTGCCCCTTCTATAAAAGCCCTTATAAACTCACCACTGACAGTCAGATTGGTCTGAGGACTCACTTTGCTCATTCCCTTTGAGTGGCTTTTTCCCCCCCAATCGCTTTTCCTTGGTATATTACCATGACTTATTTCCTGTTCTTAACTGTCAGCTGAAATTTATATGACAAGAGCATTCAGTCACTGTAGACTAGCAAAGACTGTCTATTTAATCTGCAAACTTTTATTAAAAGGAAGTATTTAGGAGGACTGAGATGAAACTACAAAGAGAGGAAGCTACAGCCAGGAGCAAAAAGGAAGATCATTATTATATTCGAAATTAATTTCCAGCAATGGCTTAATTTGGCATGGGCACACATTCTTTGTTGGGTTCTCTGTACCATAAAGACTGTCTAAACTATGACTTGAGGACTTTAATAACTCATTCATAGGTTAGAGGTTTATTACAGGAGTGTATGGGTGAGAATTTGTGGCTGAATTGTGCCAGATGTCAAAATATATGATCATATTGGTGCCTCCTGACCTTGGAGTCTATGAGTCTAAAGGAAGATAGTTTTAGGCAACTATGAAATATATAGCATCAGAACAGGAGTCTGAAGCCATGTCAAAGAGGGAACAGGCATAGTGGGGAAACAGAGATTGGATCAGAAGATCTCTTTCATTTCCTCACTGGGCCTACTATAATTGAACCGGAAACTTAACCTTCTCCCTGCTTCCTCTGTAGCTACTGCCCCACAGTCTTTATCTGACTCTCCACATATGCCTTGCTGACCTCACAGGTCTTCTGTCCATTGCGGACTCCTTTTCAGGCAAAATCTAATCCAGCGTCCTGCAAAACACCTGCCGAGTCTCTGATGTATTTGGACAGATTCTGGTCTGATCCCCTTAATTACATTCAATGTGAAATAACAGCCAGAAAGTGTTTAATTCCCACTGCAGTCCCATGCTGGCATTAGTCTGTACCGCCAGTCATGGCATACTGACACATGCAGGGGTGAAAGGGGGCGGAATGCAGCAGAACACCATTCCAAGACCCACTATTTTTAGGGGCTCAGCCTTCTGGGCCTCCTAAAACTAGGAAATGGTGCCAGAATGCTGCACTCCGGGGCCCGCCATTTAAAAACAGCAGGCCCCAGAATGCAGCATTCTGGTTCCATTTTCTATTTTTAGGGGCCTGAATGCTGGGCCCCTAAAAATAGCAGGCCCCAGAATGGCATTCTGCTGTGCATTTCAGCAGGCGGGGGGGAGGGGGCATGTGTGCAGTCTGCATATGTTGTATAAGCTGAGATTTTTGTGCCTCAAAATTGGCTTCAAAACAGGCCCTCAGCTTATACACAGGTCAATACAGTAGATGGCCACAGCCCAGGAGTTACACTGGGCATACTCCAGGCTAGAGCCCCAGTGTGGCCAGGGTAGCCATCTTGGGAGTCGGACTGGGCTGGGGTTAGAGTTAGGAAGGAACCCCGGCGTCTGGAGCTGCCAGGTAACGGGGCCAACCGGGGTGGGGGTGTCGGCCTGGGGGTTGACTTGGGGTTTGGAGAGGCCAGGGAAGTGGCGGTGGCGGTGGCAGGGGTTGGGGGGTGTCTGGGATGCTGGGAAGAGTGGCAGCAGGGATTGAGAGGTGACAGAGAAAGGGGCAGGAGGGCTGTTGGGGAAAAGGGGAACAGCAGCAGGGGGAGGAGAAGGCAGCGGTGGGCAGGGGAACAGCAGGGGGAATGGACAAAGCAGAGGACAGCGGAGGAGCAGGCAGAGCAGGGAGACAGCAGCAGAGAGTGGAGATTGCAGCAGGGGAAAGAGGAAAAGCAGTGGCAGGGGTTTGGGGGTTAGGAAGGGTGTCAGGAACTCCAGGGGAAGACAGCGATACTGGGTAGGGGGATTAGGGGCCGAGGTCAAAAGGGGACCTCAGCTTATACATGGGTCACCCATATTTGCCTATTTTGGGGCTCAGAATTGGGGGTTCATCTTATACACTGATCAGCTTATACATGAGTATATATGGCAGTTTCCCGGCCCAGTGCTCAGCCACCTGTGAGTACTGGGGTGGGTATTGGGGGTAAGGGGTGGATTTTGGAGACAGGGGAATGAATACTGGGGGCAGAAGTTGGGATGGGAGGAAGGCATTGGGGGGGCAGGAGCAGGGGTATGGGAGGGGGGCCCACCAATGCAGGAGGATTCCAGGGCCTGCAAAATTATACTTTAACCCCAGGATACATGTACGATCTACCACACTCAGTGCTTCTTCTTGGTGACTGGCCAAATACTTTACATACTAAGCATTAACTCAGTGCAGTGTCAGGACATACCGACTGGCAGAGACAGAACTAAAAACTACTGTAAAAAAATCAAATTATTTAAGCTTCAGAAAGATGGTTGGCTAGCAGGCAAGCAAGCAGAGTCAGACAGCTATGGCGGGGGGGGGGGGATGGCAGCCTGCAGGTGGAACAGAGCTCCTTTCAGTATTTTCATAATAGCATAAGCTCTAGACAGTTTAGAGTCTGACCTCAGCAGACTAAATTCTAGTAAGGGATCTGCATGGATGCATACATAAAGAGAGCATTTGTGTTCCACAAGAGTCAGAACAGTACCTCACCATGGTGGAGGGCCGTAACATTTGAAATAGGATAGCTCACTGGAGCTATGCCGTCGGTGATGAAGGCTGCTTCAAAATATTGCACTGCACATTATGCAAGATGGAGAAGTCCAAGAAGAATCCTGAAAATGATGGCTAAGAGCAGCGAAGATGCACATCAGCACCTACACCTAGCTATCTGAAGTGAACGAAGTAACTGAGAAAAAAATCTATGGCTTGGGTCACACACTCAGCATAAAGTGAGTACTGGTAGACCAGGAAAAGGTTTGCATTATTGTACCTCGATCTTATCCCAGTGTGATGAGGTATTGTTTGCTCTTGCTTTTGATCAATATGAGTAACTTAGCACTAAACACCAAGGTTAAAGTCCCTTTCCCACTCTCAGCAACAGATGCCCTGCTGGTGCCATCTTCCCCAGCACGTGATGGGTTTGTGCCAAGCCCCTGCGGGGATGTGTGCCCTCCAAGGTCAGCATGTGCTTCTGTGGTATATCATGAGAACACAGTCACTCAATCATAGCTGGGACTTCTGCCAATCCATCAAAATTGTAGCCTTTAATGTTGCAACTATTTACAAGCATGATCAGATGGTCACTGTCTCATGTGAAATGAACCATCTTGGCATTTCAATCACTGGCCTAATGAAAGCACAGGTAGTAGATCACAGGTGCCAAAGGTGGAAAATTCACTGTTTCTGTATTCTTATTTGGGATACTTTGCCTTACTACCGGGAGACGAGGTCAAGTCCTTCTTGATAACTTAGACCAGGGTCCGCAACCTGTGGCTCCAGAGCTACATGCAGCTCTTTGGCTTGCTCTTTGTGGCTCTGGGCTCCAGGCCCCCTCACCACTGAGAGACCCTGTGAGTGGCCCACTTCTGGCTATGGGATCCCCACTACCTGCTGGGGACCCTGTGGGGGGCACACACAAGGCTCTGAGTTCCCCACCACCACCAGGAGATCCTCGAGGGGGTTCACTCCTGATTCTGGACTCTGCTCCATCACCTGCCAACAGACCCTGCAGCAGGTGCCCTGACACAGCTCCCCTCATCAGGACGTCACACCCACTGTGACTCTCAAAACCCTGGGTTATTGAAGGAATTTTTTAAAATGGCTCTTCTTATCTTTTGGGTTATAGACCCCTGACAGACACCTGTGCCTTCTCAAATACTTATTACATTACTCATACATGTGGGAACCAATGATACTGTGAGAAGTGACTCTCAGCAGATCAAGGGTGACTACAGGGCTCTGGGAGCATGGGTGAAAGAGTCTGGTGCACAGCCAGTGTTCTCTTCGATCCTTCTGGTCAAGGGCAGGAGCGTGTGCAGAGACAGATCCGTTCTGGAGGTGAATCCCTGGCTGTGGAGATAGTGTCATCAGGAGGTCTTTGGCTTTCTCTTGTTCCAAGAGGATGAACTGCTAGGCAGAGATGGAGTCCACCTATCAAGAAAGGGGAGGAGTGTACTTGGACGTATGCTGGCTAACCTAGTAAGGAGAGCTTTAAACTAGGTTTTAGGGGACCGGTGACCTAAGCCCAGAGGTAAGTGAAAATCGGGGTGACCTTATGGAAGGGATAGAACTTGAGAGGGGTCTGGATGTTAATGGCAAAGACAAAAAATGACTAATCAGACTAAAGACTAACTAATAAGAACTGGGAGAGGCATGAGGAAAAACAGATAAGTATCTTAAATGTCTGTATCCAAATGCAAGAAGTACAGGGAATAAGCAGGAAGAACTTGAAATGTTTCTAGCCAAACACAACTATGACACAGTTGGTATCACAGAGACTTGATGGGATAATATCCATTACTGGAATATTAGTAAAGGAGGGTACAATTGCTTAGAAACAACAGGAAGGAAAGAGAGGCAGTGCTGCCTTGTTTATCAAAAATACATATACTTGGACTGAGTTTGGGATGGAAATAGAAGACACACAGGTTGAAAGTCTCTGGGTAAAAATAAAAGGAGTAAAAAAATATGGGTGATTTCTTGGTAGGGGTCTACTATAGACCACCCAACCAGGAAGAAGAAGTTAATGAGGCTTTTTTTTCAGCAATTAACAAAATCATCCAAGGGACAGGACTTGATGGTCATGGGGGACTTCAATTACCCAGACAATTGTTGGGAAAATAACATGGTAAAGCACAGATTATCCAATAAGCTCTTGGAAGGCATTCAAAACAATTTTTTATTTAAAAAGTCAAGAAAGCTAGAAGGGAAGTGGCTAGTCTCCATTTGGTTTTGACAAACAGAGGGGAAGTGGGCAAGAATTTGAAAGTGGAAGGTAACTTACGTGGAAGCAATCATGAAATGATGAGTTCATGATTCTTAGGAACATTAAAACAGAGAATACAAAAATGAAACCAATGTATTTTAGGAAGGCTGACTTCAGCACACTCTGGGAGTTGCTGGGAAGGATACCATGGGAAGAATGTCTAAGAGGAAAAATGACTAAAGACAGTTGGCAGTTTTTCAAAGAGTTATTATTAAGAGCACAAGAGATAAAAATTCCAATGTGTAGGAAGAATAAGAAATATGGCAAGAGACCACCTTGACTTAACCAGGAGACCTTCAATAATTTAAAATTAAAGAGAGTCCTACAAAAAGTGGGAACTAGGTCAAATTACAAAGGAGGACTATAAACAAATAACACAATTATGTAGAGGGCAAATCCAAAAGGTGAAGGCACAAACAGAGATCAAACTAGATGAAGGCATTAAAGGTAACAAAAAGACATTCTTCAAATACATGAGAAACAAAAGGACAATGTACCTTGCTCAACAAAGAGTGTCAAAGAATACATGAAATTGTGGAAATGGCAGAGGAACTAAATAATTTCTTTGTTTCAATCTGCACTGAGAAAGTTGGTGGAGATTGGATGTCTGATGTAGAGGAGGACAATAGGAATGAGATAGGGTGAGAAACTAAACAGAGAAAGAGCAAGTTAAAAATTACTTGGACAAGTTAGATGTCTTCAGGTCACTGGGGCCTGATGATACGCACCTTAGAGCAGTGGTTCCCACCATTTTCTCTGTCACGGCACACCTTGCTACCTTTAATTAATTTGAGGCACAGCACCATATAGTTTCCAAATAAATTCATGAATATTCATGAGCCAAAGAGGTATTCCTGAGCTCTTTGAGTAGTTTTACGTAAAATTTTGTGGCGCACCTGCTTATATCTGACAGCACACTTGTGTGCCATGGCACACTGGTTGGGAAACACTATCCTAGAGTACTCAAGGAGCTCACTCAGGAGATATCTGAGCCTTTAGCTGTTATCTTTGAAAAAGAATGGAAGATGGGTGAGGTCCCAGAGGACTGGAGAAGGGCAAATATAATGCTCATCTACTAAAAAGGAAATAAGCAATCCAGGGAATTATAGACCAGTCAGTTTAACCTCTGTACTGGGAAAAATAATGGAACAGATAATTAAGGAGTTGATTTGTAAACATCTAGAAGAGAATAAGGTGCTTAAGGCTAGTCAGAATGGATTTGTCAAAAAGAAATCATGTCAAACCAACTTGATAGTTTTCTATGATGTGATAATGAGCCTTGTGAAAAGAGGGGGAAAGTAGATGTGGTATATCTAGACTTTATTAAGGCATTTGATATGATCTCACATCACATTCTTATTAATAAGCTGAGAAGTACAAGCCAGATGGAGCTACTATAAGATGGGTGAAAAACTGGTTGGATAACCACTCCCAGAGAATAGTTATCAGTGGTTCACATTCAGGCTGGAAGGACATAACAAAAGAAGGGCAACAAAAATGATGAGAGGTCTGGAACATTTGACCTATGAGGGAAGATTGAAAGAGCTGGGTTTATTTAGTCTAGAAAAAAGGAGACAGAGGGGGTATGATGACAGTTTTCAAATACCTAAAAGGTTGTTATGAGGAAGAAGGAGAAAAATTATTCTCCTTAATCACAGATTAGGATAAGAAGCAACAGGTTTAAATTACATCAAGGGACATTCAACCTAGACATTAAGAAAAAATTCCCAACTGTCAGGGAGATTAAACACTAGAATAAGTTGCATCAGCAGGTTATGGAATGTCCTACATTGGAGGTTTTTAAGGGCAGGTTAGATAAACACCTCTCAGGGATGGTTTAATGGGGGGTAGTTGGTCCTGTCATGAGTGCAGGGAACTCGACCTGATGACCTGTCATGTCCCCTTCGAGATTCTATGACTCTATGATTCTACATGTTTTGAACATCAGTGCAATTAACTCACTATCTTAGGAGTCTGTGCCCCAAGACAGTAATCAGGTGACCTAGTCAAAGATCAGTTCTATAATCAGCTGGAATCTCTAGTACACACCATCCCTGCATATGATAATCTCATGATCCTGGGCTATCTAAATGCAGTTACTTGCTCCTGGCAAATTGGGTTGGTCATTGGCCATTATAGTTCAGACATATCCAACAGCCACATCTGCCACTTGCTCACACTGTCCACATCTCAGAAACTCTCCATTCCTGACCATGGTTCAAGCAATCAAACATAACAAATCACCTGGATCTCTCACAATGGTGTCACTTAGAAGGAGATAGACATCATCACATGTAACAAGAATCTCTTCATCTTCTGCAGAGTATATCATGAAACAGAATGTGCTATGAACACGGATTACCACCTAGTAGTTGCCCACATGGTGCTTATGCTTCAACAAGTGAGTAAGCCCCCTCTGAAGAAGTGGTTTCATATCAATACATTTTTCCATTTGGCCAACAGGTTTCATATCAACATTGTAATAAATTCCCAGCTCTAACCAACCTAACAGACACCATTGAGGTTGCCTGGTCTCCCGTCACCTCCATTCTCTGCCAATCTACAAAGCGAACAATTGGTTACAGGTGTCCACCACTTCAACCATGGTTACTGGAGAAGACCTTTGAGGCAAATAAATTGAAAGCCACAGCCCACCAGTACAATGAAAAGCACATTCATAATCAGCTGAAGCAAAAGTTCAATGTCCTGACACTTCGCGATCACAATGCATATTATAAGCAACTAGCAGATGAAGTTGAACTTGGCTTAGCCAAGGAAGACTTAAAGCCCATATTCTGTGCAATCCACAACCTTAGTGGCTAAGAGGTAGTTGTTGTAGACAGCATCCCGAATGACAGCCAAGGCAGTCCATGTAAATCAGATGATGACACCCTCTCATGCTGAGTGGAATATTAGCACAGCACCCTGAACCACCCTCCAGCAGCTGTTTGGTCAGAGCTGGATGATTTGGCAGCCACTGTGGTTTTGTACCGAGACATTTGAATTGATGCACCAATATTGGATAAAATGTGTGTCATTTGCAAACTGAAAAACAGATGTGCAGCTGATGCTAATGGCATCCACCCAGATCTGCTAAAATGCACTACTGACCTTGCAGCAGAATCACTTCTAGCAATCTCCTTAGTGTAAAGAACTGAAACCTTGCCAACCACCTGGAAGGACATATTGTGATCTCAATTTATAATGGCAAGAGACTGCAAAGTGAATGTAAGAAGTACAGGCCAATCACTTTGTTGTATGTTCCAGAAAAGGTGTCTGTGCAAATTCTGCTGGAGCATTTGAAGGTCCTGGTATATTGAAAGCATTGCCCCAATAGTCTGTTTTTTCAAGAAACAGATTCACAGTAGATGTCATTTTGGCCCTTCTATTCTTGTGAGATATCCCACAAGTTCAAGATGCTCTGGCACATGCCATATGTCAATCTCAAGTCTGTGTTTGATTCAGCTGACTGAATTCCACCATGGAAGGCCTTAAATGACACAGGTGTCCTAACGGCTCTGCTGGACTTGATTGGCAAACTGCATAATTGAACTACTGCCTGCCTATATCCTGAGAATCAGATATTAGCATCGGTATCTGACGTCAGACAGAGTTTGTCTTATCCCTGCACTCTTCTGTCATATTCATTCAGGTCCACAGGCATTAAGACTGATGATCTCTCACTTGCAGGCCATGTCTACACTGAGAACTCTGCATCAATCCCCATGGATTGACACAGCGGGATCAACTGAGAGGCCTTAGTAGATCTGCTCAATCAATCCAAGAAGTGCTCTCCCATTGACACAGTAAATCTACCCTCTAACTAAATTTACTCTGCATTGAAGGGAGAGCATTTCCGATCAATGCAGCTAAGTGAAGACAGTGCGGTAAGTCGAAGCAACTAAGTCAACAGGAGATAGCCATTCTGTGGCATGCAGATTACATATCTCCCATTGACTTAGCCCCACGGAGTGGACCAGGCCTCAGTCTGCCTGTGCTGACGACATTGTCCTTCTAGTACAGAGCCCTGACAGACTTCAAGAGCATACTAGCAAATGGAGTAGGAGTCAGCCAGTGTTGGCCTCCATGTTTCATGGTCAAAGACAAAAGCTGCAAATCCAAGATCAAGTCCACTTGTTACTCCAATCTCTTTGAATAATGAAACTGTTGAAGCAGTCTTCCATTTTTGTTATTTGGGTTCTATACTCACCAGTTCCTCCAAATCTCATATTGAGGTTCTTAACTGGAAAGGCACAGCAGCATCTTCCACAGGCTGTTTATGATGAATACAGAATCAACAGCATCTTGGCACAACCACCAAGATCAGGTTGCATTCAAGCTGATGCTATCTATATTGCCTGTGGTTGTGAAATGCTGACATCACACTGGCTCAGACTAGAGAAAGCTGGAGTCTTGCCATGCAAAATTCCAATATTTATATTGGGTAGAAAGTAGAATGACTTCATTGATGCAGACATCTATGGTCATTCTGATCTACAGACTACTGAGGCCACTTCCACTGACAGCATCTTTCACTTTTTGAACATGTTGCCAGAATGCTGCAAGATGTTGCAGCAAATGCCAATCTTCAGATGGCTTGTAACATCCAGGATTAAAATTCCATCAACTGATGGCTGGAGGCAGCCCAGAGCAGAACTCCTATAATATGGGTGCATCAAGTCTATTCCAGCATTGGACTCTTGGCCCATAAAATCCTTGCAGCCACACAGGAATGAACCAAATGGTGAATGATCACTATAGGTGACAGTTTGTCTAAGTACTGAAAAAGAAGACGTACTCATATCTGCATCTGCATAAGATACCCAAAATCTGTAGTGACCAATCACTGCACCTCAGTGAAGGGGGTGGGGGGGGAGAGAATAACAAACTCCCATTCATTGGCATTAGGCACAATTCGTCCAACAGTCAGTGTCATCCAAATACACACCAGCCTTCACAATATCCCTTGCAGATTTATCTGCAAACAGCACCAGTTCTATCCTTTAGCTGAAAAAACTTACAAATATAGATAATTTTACAGCTTTGTGAGCTAGTAACATAGAAACCAGTCATAAATCAGGTCTATATTTACTCAACTTTTGGTGAGTATGTCAGTGTCATCTTTCTGAGGACAGGTTTTATTTTTTCTTTTTAGTTTCAAAGTTCAACAAATGAAATGCAGAATAAAAACCTCCCTCTTCGTTCTGAAATATCAGTTTGCTTTTCTTATTTTTCTAAAATATATTAAAAGTTTTTAAATTTTTATTCCAAATTTATGACTTTTAAAATTTCTCTTAAATTGTTTTGCTAGCATATTTTTAAAGAAGAAAAAACTTACGATCAAGATCAAAGAAAATACAAGTACTGAACACTCAACAAATTTTTACATATACCACAAGCGTTGCACTGTAATCTGTACTATGGCTGTCCAGTAAGAATTGCCAAACTTACATTTATTCAAATATTGCTGTGTAATCCTTGCCTAAATTAAAATTGGGGGGTTTCTTTTCCAGTATCCAGTATGTTACTATGTGCATATGATACTTTCTACCAGAAAAAAAGCAGCAGTCTAACAAATCTTACAAGAAGCAATGTAATTCAAAACTATTTACTCTTAAAAAAATGAAACAATAGGTGACATAGATTTGATTTCATCAAGAATGTACAATATAGGCATAGTTTTGTACAATAACTGGTAAAACTATATGTACACTGTAATGCACTAAATGTATAGCAGAGTCAACATGGATCAGTCAAGAAATCAAATAGTTTACAGGTACTTCACTTGTATCTTATTTGAAGATAATGTGTGCAGTAAACAGTTCAGTCTGAACTTGTCAGATGACTTTCTAGCTTATAACATGATACAGTATATTAAAAAAGTGCGACCATTAAAAATATCAAATGCCTTTTTGCCTTAAAAACTGACAAGGTGTCTATTTCAAATAAGTGACACACAATATGAGTAACTGTGACATCAAAGAGCAGTTGAACTTTCTTTTTAAGACATTAAATTTGTGTGTGCGCTAAGCCCGAAACTTTCATCTTCCAGGTCCTTGGAAATATTTGAGGAACTCTGTTTTCAAGACACTTTTTGTTTCAATTAGTCAACTCAGATGCATTAAAAAAAATCCCAAATCATTTAGAAAGAAAACCTCAAATAATATTTCAGTATAAAATTAATTTCTGTATGTTTATCACCTACCTTCACAAAAGATGTATATTAGAATTTCTTTTGAATTTTAATTTAATTTTTGCAATAATGGAATAAGGTGAGATTTTTTTTAATTGATTAGGGCCCTGAAATGGAGCTGAATCAAAAACCATTATAAAAATTCTAACCTGGAGAAGATGACACCTTAAAACCACTCTCTCATTGTTTTGTCCTATCCCTGCTACACATCCTGTCCATCTAATTTAAATATACAACAAGCATTGAAATTGCAATGATATGAATATCATGTGGTAGGGGGAAATTGTTTTGGGGAAAGAAGGTGGGCATGTATCGACTTATCCCTCCAGTGGCAGTGGGATTGCATGTGAGATAACACATGAATATGAGACAGACACCTGAACTCCAAGCACCTTCATCCACTGGGAAGTGAGATTAAAAGGGGTAATGGAATACTTGGCACTGACATGGCTCTTCATTTTCACTTTACAAACTGCCTCACAACAAACAATCTTTGAGATACTTTAGTCACAAAGTGTTAGTCTCATTTTACATTTGAGGCTGACCATTTAAATCATTTACAGGTGAGAAGGGAGTACAAATTCAAGATGGGATTAGGACTCCAGAGTTCTCAGTTCCCGGTTCTATACTTAGGTAACCAGATATTACTAAATAATAATTACTTCTCACAGTCACACCTAAAGGCCTCAGCCAAGACTGGAGCCCTGTGCAGTGCAGCAAAAAAGACAGTTCCTACAGCAAAAAGAATCTATAATTCTTCTGACAAGTTCCAAAGGGGTAGACACGTTAGTCCAGTTCACCAAAAACAACCAAGGAATCCTGTGGCACTTGTTTCGAAATAAAAGCGTCGTGTGGACATAGCCCGTGAGAATAAATTTGATCATAAAAATTTGAAATAAGGAGAAGAATATGTTCTCTGATAGTCTTTCCTTTTAATTTGGGGGTGTGAAATGGTGCTAAAAGGCAAGTGGCTAATGCATCTCAGTCTGTGCAATTCTATCAACTATCTGGAAAGCCAGAACCTTTTCCAGTTAATCAGATGCAGCCACTCACAATACCCACTTTATAAATAATAGCATTTCATTCCTCACTATAATATAGCCTGTAAAGAATGACAATAAAACCTAACAATCAGCCACATGTTTGCATTTGCAAGTGTCTATTTTTGAAGCATGCTACAAAAAAAATAAAGATGACATCTGCAAAAGCTGCAGGTTATGAAATTAGTTTTCACCACTTGATATATGGTGAGTAATTCAGAGAGGCCACCTGGCTGCTGCCATAAGAAACATGGCACAGAATGTTGACAAGTCAGAAATGTATATTCTTCTTAGCCACCAATTTTTATTTTAATTACTTTTATGGAAATAGAATACATATAAAAGTGTCTCCCGCAGAATGAAAAAACACTTAATTCTTGAAAAAGTTAATCCTGGCTACAAAACTAGAAAACCCAACAAGAACTTGTGTGTTGGCAGGTGATTAAAACTGACAAGATTCTTGATCTATGAAACTTCAGAGAGAAGGATTTTTGTCAATTTCAATCCCCCACTGGTTTAGAGGAAAAGAGCTGACAGGCCATTCTCAACCTCAACAATGAAAGTGTTGTCTTACCAAGACTAAGAGCTGAGATTTTAACTATGCTGCAGAACCTTTCGTTGATGGATGGTTGAAAGTGGAGAGGAAAAAATAACCATATAAAACTATCAGTATGATCCTTTAACATAGAAAAATTAAATGTTTTATGCTGAGGTAAAGATATTTTGAGCCTGACAAATGTGTTTCTGTAACATTTCTCAAAGATATTTTGATTTCTCAAGACCTACATTTACATATTAGTTTCTAGTGAATTTATACCAATTACATACACAAATTTTTACATCTTACATAAGTAAAATAAAAAGCCTATCTTGAAAGTTTGTCTTTATTCACATAGAACTTAACTCAGAACTAAGTTTCCCATAGCAGCATTAATGTTGTTTGCTGTATATTACAGTAAGACATTTTGTTACATCACACAACACATATACACAAAAAAGCTACTACATTAAAAGAATATTAAGGTTACAAAGTCAAGCATGCAGATTAGGAAATGCTAGAACTAAGACTACCTATGGAACCTTAATTCACTTCCCTCATCCATATACATTATGAGACAGTCTTTAATCACATGATCCTATGGTATTTTCCCACCAGACTTTTGCCTCATTCAGTGCACAGGATGGACACCCTTCAGGGAGGCATCAGCACTAATGCTGTACACGAAGCCATTGTCCATTAGATGCCTACTTCATTTGCTGAAGAGCTGGAAGCTCCATAGTGAAGGGGGCAGGAAGAGAACACAAAGTTTCATGATTCAGAGCTCCTGCATGATGCCAGGCTAGTCAAAGTCTATTAAACTGAATTATTCATAAATGCTCACTAATTGCATCTTCCTCATTTTCTAGGCAATGGACTTTACCCAAGGATCTGATCCACAGAAATGTTGAGTACCCACGGCTGGACCTGGCAGCTGCACTCCTACCATATAAATCACTAGTCAAAGCAAAGTAGTGTGAAAAATCAGGCCCAAAGCATCTCAAATTCAGCATCCAGAATTAGTGGATACTTTTAACTCTGTTTATGTTTCAGGTCTCCAATTGTAAAATGTCAGTACTACTCCATCATCTTACAGTGATGTGAAAGTAAACTGAACTACTGTTTCTGGTGCAAGCAGCTATTATGGTGATGAACACTACAAAAAAGCCCACAAAAAATTAATATTTCTGTCTTTGAAGCAGGTTTTGAAGAGTGGACTTAGGATCATCTATTGAACAGTGACAACAAAATATTAAATAGTTGCTCATTAAGCTCAGGCCAGCCTGAACATTACAAAAGGCAGGGATCCTGTGGAAACAAATAGGATGTGATAATTTAATTTAAAGACTGTCATACTGCAAAGGCATAAGGGGGCCCGAATTATGGTTGCATAGGAAACATTAATTGTGGCCAAATTCCAAGGCAGTAGCCATGTTAGTTTAGTTCAGCAAAACAAACAAGGAGCCCTGCAGAACTTAGAGACTAACAAATTTACTTATTGCATGAGCTTTTGTGGGATAAAATCCCACTTCCTCAGACATGATCCCATGACTTACATTTCCCTGCATTTATTTTCCCCCTATTCTGTAAGTTCCCCCATCTTCAAAGTGTCTGACAAAGTGGGATTTTCTCTTACAAGAGATCATGCAATAAATCAATTTGTTAGCCTTTAAGTGTCACAGGACTCCTTGTTTGTTTAATTGTGGCATTTCCTAACTTTTGAAAGCACTGTAATCATAATGTTCTTTTCATATAATTTCCTGTTTTTTAAAAAATGTAAACTGAAAAAAATCCCAAATTCCATCATATTTCATTACACCAATAACCACATGGGTTATTACCAGGATTAGAAACATAGCTCTACTACTCTGGCATTTGAGCTAAAGCAGCACCTGACAGGTGTAGTAGGCTGTCAGTGGCTAGCACCTCTGCTTAATATGCAGAAGATCCTGGGTTCAAGCCCTGGGGGTTGGACTTGATGATCTCATGAAGTCCCTTCCAACCCTATGATTCAATTCTATTCTATTCCCTATGCAGATTAGCACAAAAGGGGGATGAGACACACTTTGCAGTGAATTTCCTAGACATCTGCTGCCAGCAGCAGACTAGTAAGATCCAAGCTTGGTGGAGAAGAAGAGACTGAAGCATTTCTAGGGAGCAGAGACTCTTCTGTACATTTCTCACAGCTTGTTTCCTTCTCCCTTTCTCTGTCCCACTCATATTTCTTAACCCACCAATAGCACCTTATTCGAGTCCCAAATCCCCAGGCTTCTCATCTCAACCCTCATCTACTCACCCCTGCTTCCTGTCTGAATGAAGTGTCTCCCTGCCCACAAGCTCCCATTCACCTAGCTTGAACAGTCGCAGGATACCCACACCCATCCCAGTCTCCTGTTTCTTATTGCAATCTACTCCTCCTGTTGCCATTTCAAGGTCTAGCTCTCATCCCCTATGCATCTGAAAAAGGCAGTTTCCTCTTTCACATTACCTGGGCATCAGCTTGAGGGACAATAAGAGCACAAGAGAGTTTCCTTGCATTCAATATCAATTCCTGGCCAGGCCCACAGTTACACAAACCTGCAGTTACAAAAGATAACCTGCTGAGTTCCCTACACCACTAACACGGACAATGTTCACAGCAGACGGAATCTTTGTGTAATTCAGCTGCAAAGCTGTAAGAAGTCTCTACACAGCACACGTTAACTATAATTTCCCAAAAGCTTATAACTAGCTAGATTTGGCCGGATTTTCTACAGGGCGTGGCAAAAGGCACATCCCTACCAAGTTTTGAGTTCCTGCACTAAAGCACAGGCATGCCCCAGCTTCTTCAAGAAAGATTAACAGAATTTTTTTTAACATGGGTTAAACAATGTACTTTTCTCTCACTTCATTCCTGGAAACAGCTGACTGTTTTGATTGCAGTTTTCTGAGAAATACATCCTAAAGCAGACACCTGGCACAGCAACTTCAACCCAAGCAGCTTAAGTTTTTCAAAATGACAAACAATTGAAAACAAGGTCTTATCATAGGAAGTACCAGGCAATCTTAGTAAAAGGTACCTCTACCAGTCCCGCCTCTTCCAACACAAAATACATGTGTTCAACATGAGCTACAAATAGCACAGTTCTTTTACTACATTTTATTAGGAGTTGAATAGTATTGAATCATAGAAATGTAGGACCAGAAGGACATACACAGAGAAGTCATCAAGTGCAGCCCCCTGCACTGAGGCAGCACCAAGTAAACCTATACATCCCTCCCAGGTTTTCCAAATTGTTTTTAAATGTTTCCAATGACTGAGATTCCAAGTCTTCCCTTAAAAGTCTATTCTATAAGCATAACTACTTCTATAGTTAGAAAGTTTTTCCTAATAATCAAACCTAAATCACTCTTGCTCCAGATTAAACCCATTAATTCTTGCCCTACCTTCAGAGGACATGGAAAACATTTATTCACAGTCCTCTTTATAAAAAAATCCTTAGCATACTGGAAGACTATCAGATCATCCCTCAGTCTTCTTTTCTGAAGATTATGCATGCCCAGTTTTTTCAACCTTTCCTCATAGATCAGTTTTTCTAAAGCTTTCATTTTTGTTGCTCTCTACTGAATTCTTTCCAATTTGTCCACATCCTCCCTAATTTGTAGTCCAGAACTGGATACAGTATCCCAGCTAGGGCCCCACCCAGTGTCCAGTACCAAAGAACAATTACCTCCTGTTTCTAAGGACTTCTCTATGCTACCATGTCATTGCTATATCTTATGTTGTTTGGGGGTATTAGAAAAAACCATATATTCCTGAGTGATGCAAGATACACTGACGGAAGCACTAGTTTGGACAGCACTATGTGCAGAAGAGCTCCGGATGGCATAGCTAATGGAGGTGGTTCTACGATGCTGATGGGAGAGTTCTCTCCTGTTAACATAGAGTGTCTACACAAGACATCTAACAATGGTGCAGCCACATTGGTATAGCTGTGCCACTGTAAGCAGTCCAGCGTAGACATTGCCTTAAATACAAAAGTCCTGTTAATACATCTCAGAAATCACATTAGCCTTTTTTGCATCTGCTTCACATTGATGATTCACATTCACTTTGTGGTCCACCAAAACACCAACATTGCTGAGTTCTGTTTGATCCCATGCTGAATTATTCAACCCTAATTTAAACATGCAATAAGACAAAATTAAACTTAAAATGTCCTGATTTGGAAGGGATTCCACTTTTAAAATAAGCACTATGTTGTTTCTTCACAAACAATTTTCTCTATCAAAATGTAAACACATTATGAAAAACTGAAAGCTACAAACACAGTTTGATTTTTTTTATGAAAGGATGGAAGAAGAAATGATTTCATATACTACACTAGCAGATGCTCTGTGGAACTTACCATTTAACTTACTATCGTTTTTGCTCAACAGCAGTGCTGTGCAATGTCTAACCACACAACGGTTTATGTTTAATAGTCACAGTAATGATAAAGTTGATGGTGTAGACTTATATTAAGGTAAGAGTAAATAATATTCAGAACTTATAAACAGCACCAAGGGTCTCCAAAAGTGCTTAAAAGTTAAAAATCCTGCTGCAGATATTACGTAACTCAGGAAGCTAATCAAGAGAATAAACATCAAATGAAGGCTTATCCTTGGCTATGTCTACACAAGCAAGCTTAACAAATTTGAAGCCTGTCTACGCTAGCCTTTGGCTAGCTCAAACTAAAAAAAATTTTAGGTCAAACTAGCCAAAGCTTAGTTCAGACTAGTTAATTTGGCTGGTTAGTCTGAACTAATGGCTTAGTTCAAACTAGCCACGCTTTTTTGTTAGAACCAGAAGAACAGTTTAGCTTGAACTAACTTTGAACTACTTCGTTCGGACTAATCAAGTCTAAACCAAGATTTTAGGTGTAGACATAGCCCTTGTGTACAAAGAATCCTTCCAGCAGAGGACTGAACTGGAGAGCTAGATATTGAAGTAACTGGGTAACTAAGGGCTAATAATTTCCTACTGATTGATTCCTACTGAGTTTCATTAGCTCCTACAGAGTGAAATTAAGGAAAATTGTGCTCAGATCCTTAAAAGAGGTACACCGAACCTTGGGGATTAGATCCTTGATATGCTGAGGAAGAATTCCTGTTCCTGTCAGTAATAGCCCCATTGTTTTGAATTTTAAAACAGTATATTGGACTCCAGTTAGAGACAAAGTGCTGGATTATGGCTTGGCCTTACATTGTCATGTAAGGGTCATCAGAGTCCACCTTTTTTCCTTGGCTATAACTGAACCTACCCAGACTTTGAGGGGGAAAGCAGATGCTACTAGTCCAATATTCCATGAGCAAGTTGGCTGAGAGAAGTTAGGGAGAAAACTAATGTGGACTAAGCAGTGCCAAGGATCTCCCCACCCTGCTCAATATGCCCAGCCAGAAATAACTGGGTAGAGTGCTGGGGAGAAGAGACTGCTGCATATACTAATGAAATAAGCACATTCCCCCTTCTGTGCAATACAGGTGTTCATGGGCAAATGTGATTTGAAGGCATGTTTCAGTGTCACAATTCTTTTCCAGTGTGCCTCCTGGGATAGCAATCTAAGCTTCTTCTGTAATGCAGGGCTGAAAGTCAACTCCCAGCTTAGTTCCAAAGGGGCAGACGTGTTAGTCTCATAAAGGAAAAAAAAAATACAAAGAGTCTTGTGACACTTAAAGACTAACAAATTTATTTATCGCATGAGCTTTCGGGGGACAAAATCCCACTTCGTCGGACTCTTGTGTGAAAGCAGGGCTGAATTGTGACTATGGATTCTTTTCACATTATAACAGGTAATTTGACTTCATCCTCCATGTACTGTTTCCCAGAGTTTGAATCTTTACAAAAGCTCTGATTTGCTGTTGCAGTATGACCTGATCCTATGTTTTACACTCCCCTGCATTTATTTTCATCCCATTCTGTAAGTTCCCCCTCTTCAAAGCATCTGATAAAGTGGGATTTTCTCCCATGAAAGCTCATGAGATAAATAAATGTTAGCCTTTAAGTGCCACAAAACCACTTGCTATTTTTGTTTTTTGTCGTCCCCCCCCAGCTTAGCACTGCTTCCCAAAAAATTCTGGTGACCACTAAAAGAAATACAGCAAAGAACTCAATAAAATCAGCAGCTAACTATACGAGTCAACGCACCCCACAAATGGAAGAATAACAAGCCATGCAGCTCTAAATATTTCTGGCTGTGCCTGGGATCACTCAATCAAATATGAATTAGTTTCATCCTGTTTAGCTTTTCAAATGACATGCTACCAATGCCAGATTGGCAATGCCATCCCACCTTACTGTAAACACAATGACATTTCCACTGCACCATCAGTGGATGACTCCCTTAACATACTCAGCTCAAGGGGCATTATCTGTCTGCGCTACTTCTGACAGTTCCACTAACCTTCACATCTAAATCTGAAGTGTTGGCTGTATTGAGGAAGAGTCAATGTTCTCTTGATGTTGCTAAAAGGAGCGAAGGTTTCTGGTCCTCAATTACAGAACCTGACTGGGAATCTGGCTTACAATGAATCCCAAATAGCCCTGTTTCTACCTATCTCGAACACATTTGACATTTCAGCATCTGAAAATTCCTAAGTTTAGCAGAGAAAGCAACCAAATAAAATCTTGTTCCGGGTTTAGAGAAATTAAAAGTGAGTGTACTTCTCACATCAACCAATACAAAAACAAGCAGCATCTCCTCTCCAGTTAATATATTATTAATGTGGCTTTTTGGTGGAGAATTTTTTACTTCACATTGCTCATGTTATTTCTTCACACTAACATGAAAAGACCAAATTTTCTAATAGTTCATTTTATTAGCAAATATACTATTGAAATTACAACCATAGCATCACCCCATACCATACACCAGATAGAGAATTCAATATTTTTACATTCATAGTGTCTCTTACCTTAACAAAAACAAATTTCTTCTATGTATTTAAATTAAGAAGTTTTTAAAAATAAGATCAACTACACGATACACACTAGTGAACAAAACCATTCACAATGTCCTTGAAACACTCACATATAGCAATTAATGTTCCCCATAAGCTGCGCAGGAGAGCGGGCATGCAGCCCCCATCACTCATCCACACAGGGAACAGTGTCAGCCACAGTCTTCTGGCCAACAGGGAGCTGCCCCAGGTTGGACCAGGGAGTTTTTAAATATCCTGCCCTGAGCATGCCAGTGCTCAGGGCAGGAGCAGCAGCCCGTGGTGTGGCCACTACAGCAGCCAGGTAAGGGGGCCCTGGGTTGGGGGGTTGTGGACAGGGTGTGGGGGTCAGCCCAGGGGAGCGGGAGGAGCTGGCAGCTGGGTGGGGGGTTAGGGAAGGGCTTGGGGGACTGGGGGAGCCAGCGGCAAGGTGGGGAGGTTAGGGAGGCGGTTGGGGTGACTCAGGAAGTACAGAGAGCTGGTGGCAGGGCAGGGGGTTAGGGAAGGGCTCGGGAGACCTGGGGCAGCCAGCGGCAGGGCGGGGGGGGTGGTGACTCAGGGGACCCTGGGCCCTAGCCAAAGAGTGTATAAGGGAGGGGGCCGGCAGACAGCCTCCTGGGAGCTGATGGAAAGTGGGAGGGGGGAAAGCAGTCTTATAAATTCAGTCTCTAATACAGTTTATCTGCAAGTTAGAAGCAGACTCTCCTGGCACTTCCCATTTATCTGCAGAACATTTCGGTCCAAAAAATCCACACCCAATTATAACAAGGGTTTTAGATTCCAGATTCTTTTAATCTTTGTACCACAATAGCCACTAGACATATTTTCAAAGAAAGATTTAAAGTTATCTAGTATATTATAAATAACCATACTCTGCTAAATTCTTTGTTTACTGCACTGTAATAAAAAATGAAATATTTAGAAATTTTGGAGCAGGAACTTTTACAACAATCCAAATTTATGGTTTGAACATGGGAAAATATCTTTGAAGTGAACTTCACTTCCCTGCAGTTGGTTCCCTCAATTCAATTATGCCACCTATCACAATAGGGAAGTTCTTTATTATTGTACCTCACCAATCCAGATTAGTGAGTTTACATAATCACTGAGGTAGTCACACAACTGCAGCAACTATGAATTTTAAACTTTTTGGATCTTCCGCATATTGTTCACTTCTCACTACCCAGAATCACGAGCTTCACTGAATAGAAATAAAAATTAGAATCAGTGCCTTTAAAGACATAGGGGAATGACAGACAAACTGAAGACACATCAGCTTGTGCTTCAGAAATCAAATTTATGCAAAAAGAACTGTCTCCAGGTTCCTGGAATCTGTGTGACTATTCCCAAGAGATGAGGTACATTAGAGAAAATAAAAGCACTGCTTTAAGTTAACATCAGCCTTAGAATTTTTGTCTGAAATCAGCACTAGATAGCAAAGGGGGAGGGAGGGAAGGGTTTCTGTAAGCTGTTTAAAAAACAACTCTCCCAAAATAATAAATATTTTCCCTGATCTTTACAGAAAACTCTTTTGCTTATAACACCATCATTTTGTTTAGTGATTTTGTTCAGTATGTCTTCTTCTGACGATCTGATGCTTTAAAACAGGAGTTTCAAACTCAAATCACCACAAAGGCCACATGAGAACTAGTACGTTAGCCCAAGGGTCACACCACTGAAACCTTTTCACACAATGATACAAAGTATAGTCAAAATGAAAAAATGAAGAGTAATATATATATGGCAAGAGTAAGTATGAAATAATTACTTCCATTCAAGATGGAGGTATCATCAGGAAGACAAAAAAGTAAGTAAACAAACTTTAAATTTTGCATTTTCAATTTGTTGAGAAATTCTAAGTGTCATTGTGGGCTGCAGGAAATAACTTTAGGGGCCGCATGCAGCCCGCGGGGCATGAGTTTGAGACCCCTGCTTTAAAAGATGAGAATGGAATCTGCTCAAAAGTAACCAGGATGTCCAATATAGCAGGTGTGTCTTAGCTTAACATCTCATTCCATCTTCTTAGTTTATTAAACCCTTTCTTAGACTTTGCCTGATTAGGTGCTGAAAGTCATCTATTATGGGAATCTTTAGGAGGAGAAATTACTCATTCACATAACTTTCACTGACAAAGCAGACCCCTTTGCTTTACTTTAATGGTATGTTAGATGGATTTTTTTACTGGAGCTTCTCTGTATTCTCTGAGCATTAAATTACCACCAGCTCTTACACTTCCCTGCTAAGTTGTTTCAGAGATCTCAGATACCTGTTCACAAAAATTGGCTGCCTTAATTAAAAAAAGATCCACTCCATTTTCTAACAGGGAATGAAGGAAGGTGCTTTTTCATTGAGAGAAGACTTGTATCTTAACCCAACTCCGCAGCTTTTCCAGGTGCTGCAAGACGTGTGAGAAAATCTTTTGTTTGCAAAAGATCGTGCAATGTTCCCTCTAAGCTGATGATGCAACTGAGCAAGTTATGGAAGCATTTGGGAAGCCAACATGGAAGGGGCTTGGTAGGAGTGGGGAAACAGCAGGGAACTTGCTCAGCTACATTCATAAACTTCCTCAGCTACATCATCAGCTTAGAGGGAACACTGAAAATGTGCACTGGTACTACATTTTAAAGGAAATAGGTATTCCAAGTTACGGTTACCAACTGAGGGAGTGGTCCTGCTTTTTTGGCAGGGGGTTGGACTAGATGACCTCATGATGTCCCTTCCAACCCTATGATTCTATGAAATGTAATTTCTTTATATATGCATCAGGGTGATGTATAACAAAAAGAATGTGTTAAAGTACATACAAGTTTGCTGTCATAGTTTAGTGAGTGTTGTGATGATAGTGGACTTCTACCTGTATTATCTTAAATGTGAATGTGGCCTTAAATGTTTATTTCCTGTATTACTGGCATTGGTAGCATTGTGAGGAAATAAAGCTGAGTAATCTTATGTCCATTAATGAATTTTACTGTGTGGGAACTAAGTAAATGTAGAAGATGAGAACCCAGACAGGGGTTAGCTACAGTCTGAGTTTGTGAAATCAGTCAAATGATCAGTCCTCCATTTAAAACATTGCACACCTGAAGGAGAAAGCTTTAAAACTGACACTCTAGCTTCCTCCATCTGACAATCAAAAAAAGCAAGGAGTCTTGTGGCACTTAAAGACTAACAGATTTATGTATTGTGTGAGTTTTAATGGGAGAGTATCCCACTTTGTCAGATGCTATGAAGAGGGAGAACTTACAGAATTGGATGAAAATAAATGCAGGGGAGCATAAGAGTAGGGCCAGGTCATACTGCAACAGCAAATCAGAGGATTTGTAAGGATTCAAACTCGAGGAAACATCACACAGATGGAGGGTGAAGTCAAATTACCTGTTATAATGTGAAAAGAATCCATAGACACGATTCAGCCCTGCTTTCACACAATCTAATGTGCATATTATTTGAATTTCAACTGTTTCTCTTTGAATTCTTGATGTCCCATTGATCTTCTTGATGACCATCGTTAACAAATCATTAGTGGAATGGTTAGGAAGATGGAAGTGCTCAGCAACTGTTTTTTTTGTTTTGTTTTGTTTTGTTTTTTGGTGTGTTGTGATTTCTGATGTTAGTTTTGTGTGCACTTATTCTTCTGCATAGGGGCTGTCCTGTTTGTTCAATGTATAAGGCTTGGGGACATTTCCGGCACATGATGGCATAAATCACAGTAGTTGATGAGCAGGTGAAGGACCTTTTGATGGAGTAGATGGCTTGATTAGGTCCTATGATGGTGTCTTTAGTGCAGATATGTGGACAAAGTTGGCAGCGTGGTTTGTTGCAGGGATATGTGCCTCCTTTAATGTTTTTGTTGTTAGGTCTGTAGTTGCTGGTGAGCACCTGTTTAAGGTTCAAGGGTTGTCTGTAGGCAAGGAGAGGTGTGTCTCCCAAGGTGAGAGAGAGTGAAGGCTCATCTTTTAAAATAGGCTGGATGTCCTTAATGGTCTGCTGTAGAAGCCTGACTTGAGGGTTGTATGTGGTGACCAGTGGCGTTCTATTGTTTTCTTTATTGGGCCTTTTCTGTAGTAGTTGACTGCGGGGTACTCATCCGGCCCTGTCAATCTGTTTCTTTACTTCTCCAGGTGGGTACTGTAGTTTTAAGAAAGCTTGATAGAGATCCTGAAGATGTCTGTCTCTGTCTGAGGAATCAGAGCAAATGTAGTTATATCTTAGGGCTTGGCCATAGACAATGGAACATGTGGTGTGTTTAGGATGGAAGCGTGAGGGATGTAGATAACTATACTGATCAGTAGGTTTTCGGTATAGAGTGGTGTTGATGTGTCCATCCCTAATTTGTACAGTAGTGTCCAGAAAGTGGATCTCCTCTGTGGAGCGTTCCAGGCTCAATTTCATTGTGGAGTGGAAATTGTTGAAATCTCTGTGGAAATCTTCAAGAGCATCCTGGCCAGGGGTCCAAATGATGAAGATGTCATCAATATAGAATAAGTAGAAGAGAGGTGTTTTGGGATGAGACTTGAGGAAATGTTGTTCTAAGTCGCCCATAAAAATGTTGACATATTGTATCCATAGCAGTGCCACTGACTTGGAGGTATAAATTGTCCTCAAATGTGAAATGGTTGTGGGTGAGCACAGAGTCACCAAGTTCAGTCACAAGCTCTGCTGTGGCATCATCGGGGAGGGTTCTTCTAATAGCCCATAATCCATCCTTGTGTGGGATGTTGGCGTAAAGAGTCTCTACATCCATACTGGCCAGGATGGTTTTTTCAGGAAGGTCACCGATGGATTGGATTTTCCTCAGGAAATCTGTGGTATCTCAAAGATGGTTGGGGATGTTCATAACATAGGGTCTGAGGAGGGAGTCCACATAGCAAGATAAGCCTGCTGCAAGAGTGCCAATGCCTGAGATGATGGGGTGTCCAGGGTTTCCTTTTTTATGGATTTTAGGTAGTAGATAGAACATTCTTGGTTGGGGTTCTGGTAGTGTGTCTACCTTTATTTGTTCCTGTGCTGCCTTAAGTAGTTTCTTGAGTAGGCATTGTAATTTTTTATGGTATTCTTCAGTGGGGTCAGAAGAAGAGAGGTTTGTAGAATGTTGTGTTGGAGAGTTGTTTATAAGCCTCCTGGTCATAATCCAGTTTATTCATGATGACGACTGCACCTCCTTTATCAGCCTCCTTAATAATAAATGTTAGAGCTGTTTCTGAGGCTGTGGATGGCATTGCGTTCTGCATGGCTGAGATTATGGTGTAAAGGATGTTGTTTGTCCACGATTTCAGCCTTTGCACAATGGCAGAAACAATCAATGTAGAAGTCATTTGTTGTTCCACATTGTGTGAAAGTAGGGATGAATCGTGACTATGGATTCTTTTCACATTATAACAGGTAATTTGACTTCATCCTCCCTCTGTGTGCTGTTTCCTCGAGTTTGAATCCTTACAAAAGCTCTGATCTGCTGTTGCAGTATGACCTGATCCCATGTCTTGCACTCCCCTGCATTTATTTTCATCCAGTTCTGTAAGTGCTCCTTCTTCAAAGTGTGTGACAAAGTGGGATATTCTCTCACTAAAGTTCCTGCGATAAATACATCCGTTAGTCTTTAAGTGCAACAAGACTCTTTGCTTTTTTTGCTTTACTAGACTAACATGGCTGCCCCTTTGGAACCTGACACTCAAAGTTTTTCATATAAAGAAATGAGTCCAGCAGCCTGAAAAGCTGGAAGAAAGAGCCTGAACTTATGTTCAGTATTTCTCAGCCACAAGTGTAAGAGTTTTAAAGAGAAAAGATATGACTAGAGAGCTAGTCAAACAGCTACCCTAGCCAACTCTGATTCCAAATTTTCTTGTTGATTTCTTAGCTCTGTTTTGGGTATGTTTACATTGCAATGTAAGCCCAACAGTAGCAGGGCTTGAGCCCACTGACCTATGTTAGAAACCATGGATTTGAGCATCTACATGGTATTTTAACCCTATGTTAAGCTTTCTCCAACTGGTGCTTGAACCTAGGTTTCTGGCATCCACACTGCAGTGCATAGACCCAAGCCAAGTAGCCATATCTCAGTGTTACTAGCGCATCCCCTCAAAAATGTGTAGGAGCACATTGGACCATGTGAAAACTTTACTACTTGCCCTGCACATTACAGGAAGTTTGAACTGCCTGCTAACACCAACTGCTGAACAGTCATTTTGGTCTGTGCTACCGGGAGCCAGCAACATGAAAGCAGCACCTCTTGATGATCTTCTCTTGCTTCTGCTTTCACTCACATCACAAAACTGACAGACCATCCAAGAGGTGGCAGCGGTCACTTCAGTAGCATTTTCTGTCACACCAAAGGTACCTGATGAATTTCCTGATGGAGTAGAAGGAGGTGGTGGTGGCAGCAGCAAAAGAGGAGGAGTAACACAGACTCACAATGGCAAACACTGCTCAGCATAACTGGCATTGATGTGATGCCCCCTATGTAGACAGCCACTTCTTGTACAGGCCCACAAGAACCAACTGCTGGCACCACACCATCATGCAGACTTGGGATAGCAAGTTTCTAGTAGCTTCAGAACTTTCACATGAATGAAGCCACATTTCTGGAGCTTTGTGAACAACTTGCTGCCCCCTCCAGCTTAAAAAGACACATCTGAGGTCACCCTTAATGGTTCAGAAATAGATTGCCATTATTGTTTGGAAGCTGACTACACCAGATTATTACTAGTCCACTGCCAACCAGTTTGGAACTGGAAAGTTGATTGTAGGTAAAGCAGTGACAGAGGTTTCTGTGCTTACCCCAAGGCAGCAGGCATTAAAAATATTCTGGAGGTTTTTGCTGGCTTTGAGTGAATAGGGTCTTCTAACTGTGGCAGGGCTATTGATGGGATGAGTGTGCCTATAGTTTGCCCTTCTCATGAAGCACATGAGTACATAAACCACAGATGACACTACTCCCTTGTTATTCAGGCACCAGTGGACCACAGAGGCAGATTTATTAATGTCAGGGCGGACCATACGGGAGAAGTTTATGATACCAGTTTCTTGCCACTCAGAAGTCTATACCAGTGGATAGGCTGAATCACTATTTCCACAAAATGGCATTGACATAAACTGTGTTACTGCCCCCACTTTTATTGGGGGGACTCAATGTCCCTCTTTTGACTTGGTTGATGAAGTTGCACCCTCATTTCAGGGGTCCTGGGGGAAAGAGAGTTTAATGACACTCGCTGGTATAGATTTGTTGTTGAATCACTTCCTAACAGAAACATTTCCTTCTGCAATGTTCCCTTTAAGGTACCTTGGCCTAAGACTGAGTTTCCGAAGAACAGCAGGCAATGCAGAATGAGGGTCCTGCACCAGGACAACAAACTGAAAGCTATTGTCTAAAGCTGCTCAGTGGAAGAGCACAGAATTAATTACCATGGAATCTCAAGGACCTAAAATGTAACAGTTCTAAAGTCAGCAAAACAGTATTGTGAAGGGAATACCTCAGTCCTCAGATTGTTTTTGGACCCAGCCTTTTTAATTACAGTTACAAAAGTGCAGAGACAATGGTAAGTGTAACATTATAAGCCTTATTTGGTTTCATAAAAATGCCATAACTAATTGCCACATGGAGGGGAAGGGGGCAGGTATGTATAGTGCCCTTATCACAAAAGGCTTTGTCTGTCATTTCAGCTTTTCATATTTTGGAAACACTATTCTGCATTGTTGGAAGGAAACCTGCAATGTACACAGCTACGTATTCAAATGAATAATAGAAAACAGCACATTGTGAGTGTAGCAAACTAATCAGCTGAACAGGGAAGGGGAGTGAAATTGTGCCATTCTCCACAATGTGGCAAACTCTTTGGAGTTTTTCGTTGAGGAAAAGTTTGCCACTATGAGCAGCCATGATTGGGTTGGAATCTACAAGGAAATAAGTATGATGCTGCATTAGCTCACACATGATTTACCCTGTTATTGCTGTATGCAGATGTGCTGAAATCTGGAGCTTTATTACATCCCAGAACCGCCACAGTTCAGGAAAAAATGACACCAATCATACTTGAGTAAAATGATTTTATGACCTACAGACTACACAGACTTCCTCTAGCTGAAATGGACTAGATTTGAAAACAAACTTCTGATTCCCACATGCGCACACACTGTCTGTTGTTCACTGTTTACAGGCAGCTGCATAGACCAAGAAGAAGTGATTATAGAATGGCAAATTTTGTATTACTGGAAGGAAAACAAGGAGGACTCTGGCAAATCTCTACGACAATGTTTAAAATAACCTTTAAGGCTGTTTATGAATATTTGAAATGCCAAGTTATCATTTTGATCTCCCTGTGGGTGGGGGGATAGAGGGGATGCCTAGAAGACGCTGTGATGTAATCTGCCATTACCGGCCAAATTCTGATAGTCAGGAGCATTTTTGTGTTGTTTCTTCCAACAAAAATCCTTCCCGTTGCTGTAATGATAAACTTTTATATTTGAGTCATATGCACCCCAGACTTTGGGGCAGCTTTTTCCTCCACCAAGTTCTCTGCAGGCTCAGCAGTAGATTGTTCTTGGGGGAGCAGGTGGATCAAACACCTTTTCCACATAGGAACTGAGAACTTGCTGTTGAACCTTAACCAAAGTGTGCTCTGGGACTGGCTTCAATAAATGAGTTACTTCATACTCCTGGCTGGAAGTGTGCTGCTAGCTCCCATCACTCCTCATGCTGGATTCAGGGGCCAGCAGGGCTAGCAGCTGACCTGGACATCATGAAGGATGGTTGGCTACCTCCTGGACACAGTGCAACTCATTAAGTCATTATAAAATAGGCATGTGATTGACGAGTAGTCTGAGGTGCAGTTCTTATACCTGGTCTTCCAGTATTCACTCTTCAGCCTCTTAATGTGCTCCTTGCACTGATCACCTTTCTTGAAAATCTACAGAGCAACCAGATTTTATCTATCTGCTGGTATGCCTGGTCACTCTGGAGGTCCACAGTATTATTGGCCTCATCTCAGAGATTCTCCAAAATCTGGTTGTGCTCCTATGACCAGGAAGCAACTCACTTTGTAAAAGGCTTGATTGGTTTGGTCTCCATTACAAACCAAGGAGGCTCTCTGAAAGTACACTTGCAGATCATCGAAAAGAAGAGAATGCATTAACATTGTCACCAAGTTGGAACTATTCACAGAGGGAGTGTCTTCTGTTTTCAATGGAGTGGACTGCAGATTGTTGGGACAGAGAGGACTAAAGAAGTTGTCCCATGGAATTGTGGAATACATTCGGCTGATTCGTAGGACCAAGGTCAAGCAGGACTGTGTCTACACCGCAAAACAACAGGACATGAACCCATCAGCCCTCCAGGGTCCTTGGACTATGAGTCTAAGCCACACTTGTCCAACCTGTGGCCTGGGGGCCAAACTCCAGCCTGCCTAGGGCTTTCATCTGGCCCACAGAGTACTGCCAAAAGAGCCTGGGAGCTGGGGCTGGCCAAGCCCCTTGTCAATTGCCCACCCTGTGTACAGCTGCAAGGAGGCATGGCCCGTCTAGAGAGTTGTTCAGGGATTGGATGTCCCTGAGCAGTGCTTGGCAAGGAGTGAGGAGAGCAGAGTTGGTGGGGTCCCTCTCTGGAAGTAGCTGAGTCCTGCCACCCAGATGCTCTGCTCCCTCCACCTCAGCCTTCTTTCCCTCCCCTCCCCTCCTCTGCCATGCTCCCCTGTCCTTCCTTGCTCCCCACACTCTGCCTTGCCCCTTTACACAGGCACCCCTGCACCCCCTTTTTCTCTGTACCCAGTGCAAGCAAATGTAATGACAAATTTCACACTAGTCATTATTTTATTAACATTTCTTAATAAGATCGATTTGTCTGTCTTATCTGTAAAAAATTTTCTCACTGGTCCCCCCGATGGAGAAAAGAATTGCAATGTGGCCCCACACCCAAAAAGGTTGGACACCCCCGGTCTAAGCCTTAGGTTAATACAACTGTAGCGTATGAACAAGGGGATTATGCTGGAGCTTTGTCTTATGTTGCAGTATAGACATACTTTGAATACTAGCTAAGTGTCTTTTGCCCTGTTCACAGCCTTGCACAGCACCCTGGCCAGTGTTCATTCTGTAAAGGACTTAATCGAATGGACACTGAAGTTAATGGGTTTTTGGCCACCGATTTCAATGGCATTTAGCTCAGTCTAAGCTATAAGACAGTCCTTTTAACAAATACTTTTTCCATCAGTCTGCCATAGACAACATACACTGACAAAATGAATTATGCCACATATTCTCCATCAAATAACTCATGCAAAATCTGTTTGTCTTATAAAACAGTCCGAAATGACCAATTAATGTGAAGATAATTTAAACAATGAACACTAAGATATAATCAGAAATTATTATCAGTAGCATTCACATATTTAAAAAAACCTACATATCACTAAAATAGTCTTTTAGATTTTTGAACAATCTGTATGTGTATAAGTTTTCCATGTTCAAAATTTTAGAAAATTCTTGGTTAGAGCCATCTAAAGAAAAAAAAAAGGATTTTTAGGCCTTAATTTGTAATAAAATGTGCACTCAGAACTCATTAATTTAAGTATTTGATCACTTTCTTTCTGAAGTACTGTTGGAACTTGCTGTTTCCATCAATGAAAGAGATGCTGAAAAATCCTTCAGTGGATTCAAAAGACTACTGTCTATGTGCAAGTGAGTGTAAGGGCATGGGATGTGAGTCAGACTGCTGGCAAGCTAACATGCCGCAGATGAAAAAGAATGGGGTGTGCTCAAAACGTTCACAAAAGAAGACAGTTAAAAATTCATAGAACTGATATCATAGAGACAAACAGTTTTTTCCAAGTCTTGTATTCATTAGACAAATATAAAAAAAAAAAAAATTCCCCTCTCACCCCTTTGGGTGGTGTGTGTCTTCCTCAACCTCGGGTCCTCTACCAGAGGCCTGGGAGTTTGAGGATTCTGTGCAGCATCTTAGCTGTTCCTAGCACTGCACTCTTCTGGACAGAGAGCTCTGATGTTGTTCCTGGGATCTGTTGGAGCCACTCTCCCAGCTTAGGAGTCACAGCCCCGAGTGCTCCTACCACCACTGGGACCACTTTGGCCTTTACTTTCCACATCTGCTCTAGTTCCTCTTTCAGGCCCTGGTACTTCTCCAGCTTCTCATACTCCTTCTTCCTGATGTCACTGTCACTTGGCACTGCTACATCTATCGCCACCGCTGTCTTCTTGTCCTTGTCTATTACCACAATGTCTGGTTGATTGGCCAGTACCTGCCTGTCCATCTGGATCTGGAAGTCCCACAAAATCTTAGCCCTGTTATTCTCCATGACCTTCTGTGGAATCTCCCATCTAGTCTTGGGAGGGTCTAGCCCATACACTGTGCAGATGTTCCTGTACACAATGCCAGCTACTTGGTTGTGCCGTTCAGTGTATGCTGTTCCTGCCTGCATCCTACATCCTGCCACTATGTGTTGGACTGTCTCTGAGGTCTCTCTGCACAGTCTGCATGTTGGGTCCTGTCTAGTGTGGTAGACCCCTGCTTCAATGGATCTGGTGCTCAGTGCCTGTTCTTGTGCTGCTATGATCAGTGCCTCAGTGCTGTCTTTTAGTCCAGCCCTTTCCAGCCACTGGTAGGATTTCCCAATGTCAGCCACCTCAGCTATCTGTCGATGGTACATTCCATGCAGGGTCTTGTCTTGCCATGGCACTTCTTCTGCTTGATCTTCCTCCCATGTCTGCTGCTGCTTCAGACATTCTCTCAGCAACTCATCTTTGGGTGCCATCTTACTGATGTACTCCTGGATGCTGTGGGTTTCGTCCAGGACAGTGGCTTTGACACTCACCAAACCCCACCCGCCTTCTTTCCGGCTGGTGTACAGGTGTTGGATTTGGGGTGGAAACCTCCATACATTGTGAGGAGCTTCTGGGTCTTCCCATCGGCAGCCTCTATGTCCTCCTTTGGCCAGCTCACCATACCGGCAGGGTATCTGATGACTGGCAGGGTGTACCTGTTGATGGCGTGGATCTTGTTCTTCCCATTGAGCTGGCTCTTCAGGACCTGTCTTATCCTTTGTTGGTACTTGGATGTTGCTGTCTTCCTTGCCTCCTCATCGTAGTTCCCATGTGACTGTGGGATGCCAAGGTACTTGTAGCTGGTCTGTATGTCTGCTATGTGGCCTGCTGGTAGTTCCACCCCATCAGTCTTCACTACCTTTCCTCTCTTTACTACCATCCGGCCACACTTCTCCAGTCCAAATGACATCCCAATATCCTCACTGTAGATCCGTGTCAGGTGGATTAGCGAGTCGATGTCTCATTCATTCTTGGCATACAGCTTGATGTCATCCATGTAAAGGAGGTGGCTAATGGTAGTTCCACTCTTGAACTTGTATCCGTATCCAGTCCTTCTGATTATCTGGCTGAGGGGGTTCAAGCCAATGCAGAACAGCAGTGGGGACAGCGCATCACCTTGGTATATGCCGCACTTGATGGCCACTTGTGCAAGCTGTCTTGAGTTGACTTCCAGTGTTATATATATATTTAGGGAACCTTAATTAAGGTTTCTTATGGCTGGGCAAATTGACTTTAACTGGTAACAGCTTACAGGGTTGTTACTGTGTAGTTAGAATTGGCTATAAAGAAAATACTTAAACATAACTAACTAATTTTATCAGCCCATATAATTCATAGTGTAATCAGAAGCTAAGAGTTAATACTGATTTTCTTCTTTTTATTTAAAATTCTTTTTGAAAGAACAAGTAGTTAAGAAATGGAAGCTCTAGTACTGCTGTGGGTTAGGATAAATCTTGTTTAAACAACTCTCATTTAAGATAGCTGTAAGAAACAACTAAGGAGTCCCCTCCCTGAGACAAAGGGGATATGTGAGCCCACCCAATAATTTTGACCATGTGGATAGAGATTACCATAGGACAGCATTTGTCCTCGGCTGAAGTTGTATGGGGGCTGTGAATGAGAAAGAAGAGAGGAGAAAGACAGTCTAAATAAGCAGCTGGTAAGACAAACCTGAAAAAAACCTAGAAAGAAAGTTTAGGGTAGGGGAGAAGGAAATGCTGGCTCAGAGAGATTTTGGTGCTATCCTCTATTTGATTCCTCTCAAGTTTGGAGAAATAGGACTTTATACATACTTTGTAAATAAAAATTGCATCAAAATACGAGACAGACACCATCTTCAATAACTCCTCTCAACTGAAATAATCCTTGTATCTTAGAGCTTTGACTAGTTGCTTTGCTCACAAAATGTAACACGGGTGTCAGCCACAGACACCAGTTTCCATAGGAAGACACTGTGAGATGATATTACTGTTGAACTGAGATGGAACAAATAATGTCAATGCTCACTGAACTCAAAGATGGCCAAAATTAACTGAAACAAGCCCTAAAACAAGAGCTAAAATTTTCCTAGAAAGAGCTCAGAGATGACGTGTTGAAGCAACAATACAAAGTGCTCAGATGGTTTGGAAAACCTAATTTTAACACTCCAAGACTGGAATGATAAAATAGCTTGATAAAGTAGGTGTGATGGCCTGCCCCTCAGATCCAGTCCAGTGTGCTGCTGTGACCCCCTGATTCCCACTCCTGAATCCCAATTCATTCTGCTTTGCCAGATAACCACTCACTCCTGAAGTCAGTCCACTCCAGCCGCTTGCATGCAATCAGTCCCAAGCAGTGGGTGTATGCCCTCTGACTACTCAAGGGACGGTCCCCAAGCAGGGGCGTCGTTGGTGCTGGGCACCCTGGGGCATGTGCCCTGAGTCCCAGCACCAGTGCCCCGGATCTCCAGCCCACTCAGGCCAGGGTTCCAGGGCCTGGCCAGCCACCCACAGCCACGGCGGCCCCAGCCCCGCCTGGGGATCCGGGACCTGGCTGGCTGCCCGGCCAGCCCCGTCCCTTAGCCAGGGATAGGGGCCTGCCAGCTGGGGGCAGGGCCTGGGCCCGTGCCCAGGGTCCCTCCCCGCCCCAGCAATGCCCCTGTCTTCAAGTGAGCACCCCCAGCCCCAGATACCACAGTTAGAGCCACTGTCTTACAGGGATTCGATCCCACTCTCAATCACCACACACTCAAGTCTGTCCATTTAACAAAGAAATGGATGTGCCCAGCCTTCTTCACTCATACCCTCTAAAGAGTACACAGCTTTAGATAAAACAACTACTAGTTTATTGATCAGATTATAATTCTAAATGAGAATATCGTCAATCAAGGCAGAATTACAATATAAATGAGTCAGGAGTGACCACAAGTAAATAAAAGGTAAAACACACATACTAACCTAATATTCCTTCTTAAACTGACCTCATAGTCTAACTGATGCTCAAGATATTTGGCTGTCAGATGTCTGTAGAGCCAGTTTCTGCCTCAGGCCAGGCAGCACCCAGATATTGCTTGAAGTTGTTTCAAGATGGAGATTCCCAGACAAAAAGCCCCAGTTCCCTGCAAGTGTCTCTCTTTGTTCCAAAATCCCCTTGACCCCTCCTTTTCTGAGCAGAAGTGATCTCTTTGTCTGGTTTGAGTCAAGGAACTCAATTAGCATATCTTTATTGCCTCCTCCAGGTGCTTGCTTGCTTGCTTGCATGCTGCTGGGAGAAAGTCTTCCACCCCCTTGAGCCATGGAAAACATGTTACACATCTGTGCACATGTATGCTGCTGCAGGAAACATGATACCATAGTAATCCTGTAGCACAGTGGTTCCCAATCTTTTCTCTGTCGTGGCACACTTTGATACTTCTAATTATTTTGAGGCACACCACCATAGAGTCTCCAAATGAACTCATGAATATTCATGAGACAATCTAGAGTTCTTCAAGTAGTTTTTCAAAAAATTCCATGGCGCACCTGCTCAGGGCTGACAGCACACCCATGTGACACAGCACATTGGTTGAGAAACACTGCCGTAGAATACATTATGAGCCTATATAAAGAAACCTTGTATGGTGTAACTGGCATAAAACACACAATACCAGTGTGCAAGTGGACAGAAAAATCACATAGATCATAATCCAGGGTGCACATCTGTGTACCCTGTAACAGTAGGTAATCAGTAACCTGACTGTGATACACTGGAAGTTTTTCATCAAAACAGAGTTTGACAAGGCTTTGGCCATTTCAGAACTTGTTAACTGAGATATAGCAAGGAGTGAAGGAGATAAAAATTCAGCTCTACAAGGATATCAAAGTGAAAATCTGCCACCTGGACACTGGATTGAGCTAAGATATATTGTGGTATAGAGGAGTACAGCTTGTTCAGGAAGGACAGGCAAGATAAAAAAGAAGGAGGGGTTGCATTAAACTGTAAGAATATATACACTGGTTCTGAGGTCCAGAAGGGAGTAAGGCAGAACAGTTGAAAGTCTGAGATAAATGAGATTAAAAATAGTAACGACATCACGGTACTAGTCTACTCCACAGCATCAAATCAGGAAGAGGTGGTAGACAAGTCATTCTTGAACAAAAACAGAGATAAAGAAAACACAAGATCTAGTAGTAATGAGGGATTTTTCCTAACCTGGCATCTGTTGAAAAAATAATATGCAAAACACAAATTCCCATTAAATTCTCAGAATGTATTACAAAGTCCTTTTTTTTTCCTCCAGAAAGTGGAGGAAGTAACCAGAGGCATAGACATTTGGGATCTGATTCTGACTAACAGGGAGGAATTGGATGTGAATCTGAAGGTGGAAAGCAATTTGGATGAAACTAACCATGAAATGAAAGATTTCGTGATTCTAAGGAAAAGAAAGACAGAGTAGCAGAATAAGGACAAAAAAAAAATAAACCCTTCAAAAAAAGCAAACTAAGATGCTCAGAAAACTGTTAGGTAAGATCCCAAGGGGAGGAAAATCTAAGGGAAAAGCAAGTTCAGAAGAGCTGTGAGTTTCTCAAGGAGACAATATTGAAGGCATAACTGAAAATGATCACAATGAGAAAGAAAGAAAGAACGAACATTTAGAAGCCGACATGACTCTATCAAGGGCTTGCTAACAAAATAAAAATCAGAAAAGAAGAACTTGACAGAAAGTGGAAATGGACAAGACATTAAGCAGGAGTAAAGAAGACAAGCTCATAGGGATGAAGTCAGAAAGCCTACAAGACAAAATCAGTTACACCTAACAAAGGCAATAAAAGGCAATATGGTAATATTCAAGAAAATACTTTTCAAATGGTGAATAAAATACAAAAATGAGGGAGAAAAAACACACAAACTTATCTCCCCTCTCCCATTCATCTCTTTCTTTCTACCTAAGATGACAAAAGAAACAGCGGTTGCAACTTGGGAGAAGATACTGATCTGAAATTTGGTCAACAATGTACTGAAAACATGTCTTCAAAACATCACTTTAAGCCAAGTATAGTTTAAGTTTAAACAGCATTGTATCTTTATTTTTCTTACAAGCATTTCTGACTTTATGCATCATTTCTTGTATTCACTAAAAATCCTAACTTCTTTTGTTGAATAAACTTCTTATTCTTCAGCCAAAATTAATCTAGTGTTGCAGTTAATCTAGGCTGTGTGGTAATTCCATTTGAAAAAAAGTAAACTGTTGTATCTTGTTCCTTTACAGGGACAATGGATCTAAAATATCTGCACTGTCCAGGAAAGGGATGGATAGTACAGGATGCCAGTTTGGGGGTGGATGGGCATTTGGGACTGGAAGTGTGTTGGGGTCACACTGCCAGCAATAACAAAGGCTGGTGGAAACCAGACTGGTGTGTGCTGGCAGGCCACTGGATCAGAGCTGCTGGACCACAGCTGTCATACACAAACATTCAGGGTGTGACCTGCATGCTGGCAGGCTGTCTATAAGCAACCTAAGATGGGAGCTATAGCAGCAAAGCACTATGAAGCACCCCAGATTGCAGGGCAGGAGGGAGACAGTCCCTCACTGGTGTGGATTGCCTCCCGGAATGTCATACCATCAATGGAGGTTTCTAAGAACAGGTTAGATGAAGACCCCTCAGAAATGGTGTAGGTCAACTTAGTCCTGCCTCTGTGCAGAAGGCTGGATACAACTTCTTCAGCTTCTTTCCAGCCCTTCATTTCTATGATTCTATGCGAGTAAAACTAGGCATGTACTAGTTTTCTACTCCAATTGTAACATATGGAGGCCCAGAGGGACAACAGCAAGCTATACAAGCTCAGGTAATACAAAACCCCATTATCTTAGGGGAAAAACACTCCCTGGAAGGCTTATTTGGTGCAGTTCAACATTATAACCTAAATGAATAGCTGGGAAAACGGACAGGAAATGGGTTTCCAGTAGCCAACTTAAATGCTACAGATCTAACAGTGCTGTAGAACTAACTCAGTCCTATTAAGCACAAGTCATCCAGACCTTGTACAGCTCATGCCATATTGCTCATCAATCTGAGATGGCCAAGGCACAGCTAAAAAGCTCAAAGAAACAGGAAAGAAGGAACCAAACAAGGACTGGTAGTGTACCCGTGGAGACTTGTGTTCCTGGTATCCCCAGATATTTCAAAGGTCTTCCAGCATAGATTTGCAATAGGTGCTCAAATGGACATAGACTTGGAGATCAATATCAAGCAAAAGGAGGCCAAACACGCTTGAAGAGGCATTAGAATATAGCACAGACCTCTACTTTTTTATTTTTTTGCAGTAGTGCACCAGAAAAGAAGGTTGCCACTTAAATTCACACGAGCCAAAAGGAGCTGCAGTATGGAAAACTGCTACAGTAAAATATGAGATAGATAAATACCCATAAATTTGTTAGTCTTTAAGCGTCACAGGACTCCTTGCTTGTTTTGCCACAGTAAAGTTGTTTTCAACTGAAACACACACTTAATAGAAAAAATGTAAACATTTATTTAAAAAACTGATTTTTAACAAAGACCAGATTTGTATGACAAGATTTAGCAACGAGTGATTTTTTGCTGAATTATAAACCTCTAGGAAAAAATAGATGCATTCTTAACTGTATCAGTTGTAAATACCACAACTACAAGAGAGAGAAAGGAAAGAATGCACAATCATATGAGTGAGAACAAGCTATTTATTTTGACATTTCTGTGTTACTTGTGTTTGTCAGTCATTCTTGGGTCATAAAGTGCCAGCCATCCTGATTCTAGAGCAAAACAAGCATGAGAAGTAGAGATGAAAAATTCAATAACATTTCCAGCTAATGTCTCATAAAGGACAATTATGCATTCCTCACTCTCTTTTCCCGGCATAAAAGATACATATGGCCTAGATCAGGGGTTTTCAAACTTAGGGTCGGGAGCCAGTACTGGGTCACAGACCCTTAGGAACTGGGTTGTGGCACTCCCTGCTGCCACCACCAAAAGACTGGAATGCACTGCTGAAAGATTAATTGTTGGGTCATAAACATAAATGATTTTTTCAACTGGGTCCCAAGGAAAAAAGTTTGAAAACCACTGGCCTAGATCTGTGCATGCAAAGTAAATTAAGGGCCAAATTAAATTACATATGTTCAAGGGTAACATTATAAGGACCTCTTTAAAAATCAGTCAATACCTCAAGCAGTGCCAGAAACTGCTGGACAGTGTTTAAACACTGAATTACAACTTTGTAATTTCCAAGGGAGTCGTAGCCATGTTAGTCTAGTTCAGAAAAGCAAACAAGGAATCCTGTGACATTTTTAAAGACTAACAAAATTTATTTATCACATGATTTTCATGGAAGAAAATCCTACTTTGTCAGATGCTTTGAAGATGGGCGAGCTTACAGAATGGGAAGAAAATAAATGCAGGGAGGTGTAAGTCACAGGATCAGGTCAAACTGTCATAGAAAATCAATGCAGTAATTTAGACTGTCATCTGAAAGAGTGCCCTTGAAGACCCAGCTAGCCAACTGGAAAATTGAGAATTTCAAAAACAAGGAAAGACATCGACTGAAAAAGAGGGCGTGACAATTTTCTCAGGGTCCCACCTGGCCCATCTTTTTCTTCATAGAAGGGATAGAGATAGCAGGGGAAACAATTTGAAGCAGGAGAAGGACAGGTTTCATACTCATTGTTCAACTGACAAAAAGCTCTTTTTGCATGGGGCGCAAAAATATTCACACACCTCTGAAAAGAAAGGAAAAACTGGTTTTTACCACAAAAGGAAGATGTGAATGAGCACACACACTTTTATTTCACCAACAGTATTTTTTCCCCCATGTAACTTTATAGTGCTGTAGTAATAACAGCAGCCTCCGAGAAGGCCATTCTTCCCATTCTCCCAGTCACAGTGAAAGTAAACACAGCGAAGGAAAGTAAAAGGACTAGAGCAGTGGTTCTCAAACCACTCCTCGGGACCCAGCACTGGATTACAGGCCCTCAAGCACTGGGTCGCATTGCTGCCTGCTGCCACAACCAAAAAACTGGAATGTATTGCTCAGAGATATAATTGTTGGGTTGTGGGCATAAATGATTTTTTTCAACTGGGTCCTGAGGAAAAAAGTTGAAAACCACTGGACTAGGGGAATACACACAGACACTAGAATTATGCACAATAAATACCTGATTGCTATGAACTGACTGGCAAAAATGGCCATTGCAAAAAAAGGGTTAAAGTCACTGTATATCAGGCTTGTCCAACCTGTGGCTTGGAGGCCAGACTCTGGCCCACGGAGTGCTGTCTCAAGAGCCAGAAAGCTGAGGCAGCAAGGTGCTATGTGGTAGGGGTGGTGGGGTGTGAGCTGAGCTGGCACTGTGCTCAGTCTAGGTTGTGGGGAGGGGGGCAGGAAAACTAAGCCCGAGGGCAAGTGGAATCCAGGACAAGGAGAGCAATGCTGAGTGGGAGTGAGAAGAAGACAGGGGGACAAACACAGGACAAACTGTGGCAGTTCTGGGAGGTTGAAGGGGCAGGGGAGCAGTGTGGCTGGTTGGTAGGACCAGTTACTTGCTGACCTGGACATCCCCTCAGTTCTGCTCTCCTCCCACACCCCCAACCTCAACACCCCTGTCCTTCCCTTGACCTTAGCAGCAAAAACTCTTCTGTAGAAATTGCTACCCATCAATGTTTCTGATACAGAGATGCCCAATGCTAAAACCTGTGACCCCTGCAGAACTGCCAGGGTTTCTGTCCTGTCTCAGTCTGACTCTCTTCTCCTCTCTGTCAACAAAGCACTGCTCTCCTTTCCCTGAGCAGTGCTTGGCAGGGAGTGAGAAGAGCAGAGTTGCTGGGTCCCTGTCAGGAAGCAGCCAAGTCCTGCAACCAGCTGCTCTGCTCCACCCACCTCACCCTCCTTCCCCTCCACTCGTCTGCCATGCTCCCCTCTTCTGCATTGCTCCCTCACACAGGTACCCCTGTCCCCCTTTGTCCTTTGTACACAGTGCAAGCAAAACAATGCCAAATATTACACTAATCATTATTTTATTAAAGTTTATTAATAAGATTGATTTGCGTGTCTTATCAAAAATTTTCTCACCAGCCCACTGACTCAGAAAAGAATTGCAAAGTGGCTCCTCACCCAAAAAGGTTGGACAGCCCTGCTGTATATGAATATCAAAATAAGGAAGTACTCTGGAAAATGTGGCTTCCCAACCGTCATACAACATTAGCTAAAATTTACATATACAGCAAGAATAATTTCACTGACATCATTTAATTTGAAAACAGAGCTGTTTATACTGAAATCCTAGCCATTAGTTTGTCAATTTATTTAGAGGTATTTTACAAAGTATTTAATAACTTAGATCTGATTAGAAACGAATTTGTCCTGAAAAGTTTTATCCTTTAAGCGATAAAAGGCTTCTAGAAGTCCAGAGTACTGATCATACTCTATTATGCCACTTCAGCAGACTGCATTTTAAGCTCTTATTCACAGAAGATGCTTACTTCAGGGATTCATAAAAGATTTTATAGCATAGCAGACTGATTCTTTTAGATTTTGAACAAAGTACACAAATAAGTTACTGTATGTTCTCCTCTACTCTGCAAAATTCCAGGTGTCTTACATCCCTGATTTAGTGGTACAAATGTGCTAATAGGACATGACCCCTCCTTATCTTAAGGCCACATATTTATATGAAAATCCTGGAGTGAGGGCACTGAAGAGTCAGCAGAAGAAGTTTCACAAGTGGGAATCTGCACAGACGATGATACTTCTTGTTACAAGTATTTGATTCCCCACTGTGGCTTTTACTCCAGTCGGAGAGTAACATGCAGCCACAAAGTGGCCAAGCATGACCATTCCTGCAGGAGCAGTTTTGAAAGAGTGAATGCTCATACAGGGCTCCTAAGATCAGCAGTAGCAAACAAGGATTTCTCCACCAATCCTGGGACACCAAATCTTCCTTAAGCACTCCACACCTCTCCCTCTACATAGAGACACTCTCTGAAACTCTGCTTGTTCTCCCCCTTATCCCACCCCCAAACTCTGCTTTTCTCTGGGTTTAATGAAGAAGATTAAACCCCAGTGGATCTGAGATTTAGGAAAGTGTAATGGGTATATCTGGTTTATAAGTAAAGCAAGTGCAAACCAATAGAGTTTTTTAACACAAACAAGCAACATTCATAGAATCATAGAATCCTAGGGTTGGAAGGGACCTCATAGGTCACCTAGTCCAACCCCCTGCCAGAGGCAGGACCACTCCCATTAAACCATCCCAGTCATGGTTTTGTCCAGCTGGGCCTTAAACACCTCCAAAGATGGAGACTCCACCACCTCCCTTGGCAGCTCATTCCAATGCTTCACCACTCGCCTAGTAAAAAAGTTCTTTCTAATATCCAGCCTCGACCTCCCTAACTGCAACTTGAGACCATTGCTCCTTGTTCTGTCCTCTGTTACCACCGCGAACAGTCGTGCTCCATCTTCCTTAGAGCATCCCTTCAAGTAGTTGAAGGTTGCTATCAAATCCCCCCTCAATCTTCTCTTCTGCAGACTAAATAAGCCTAATGCTTTCAGTCTATCCTCATAGGGCTTGTGCTCCAGCCCTTTAATCATTTTGGTTGCCCTCCTCTGAACTCTCTCTAGCATGTCCCTGTCCTTTTTGTAGTGGGGAGCCCAAAACTGAACACAGTATTCTAGATGTGGCCTCACCAGTACAGAATAGAGGGGAATGATCACATCCCTTGATCTGCAGGTAATACTTCTTTTGATGCAGCCCAGTATGCCATTGGCCTTTTTGGCTGCAAGAGCACACTGCTGACTCATATCATTCATTCTTTCCCACTATTTTATACTATTTTAAGGGAGGAGAGAGAGATCCTGTAAGTATACCATGAAAATCATTTAAGCTCAGGGCAAACATAATGCTGCATTAACTGCATAAAATAAGTCACAAGCAGCTTTTTCTTAAGTACCACCAGAATACGCCTAACTATCTCTGAACTACCACAAAACATTTTTGTGGGTTTCCTGAATCTTAGCAGTTTTCCCTGTCACCAATCAATTATGACAAAGTTTGCACAGCACTGGTGCCATCAACATGCCTGGCTAGCAGACTCTAACCAAACAAAACCCCATAAATTAATTAAATTTTGCATGGATTTTCACAGATTTGCATAAATCAGGAAGAAACCATTGAAAACATATGAATTTTCAAGGTGTACTATAACAAAAGCCAACATAGGAAATAATAGTATGCATTTCCCAAACATACTTCATGTTTTGACAACATCCTGTCTTCCATATTTTGCTAAGAATTGGAGATGGAGAGAAGAGCTCCTAGTTCGCAATACCCTAAACTTAACAATCCAGAAGTTTCCAATGGAATGGTCTAGACATTTTCAACAACTCCTAGAGGATAATGACAGCATAGGACTGCACCCTGGCAACTCCAGAATCAAAAAAATCCTTTCCCATTTTTTTCTGTGCTAAGTAGTTCATTTTCTCACTTTAATAATTCTACCTATATACGTCTTTTAACTTGATACTGACAAAATGAGAATTTGGAGAAATGAGAAGGTGAAAATGAAAAATACAGTAGTTGCTTAAAACTGAGTGTTACTACAGTCCAATGGAAATCTGCAAACAGCTCATTTAAGGATGCCAGGGAAACAGATAACGGGTTTTAAACATGTTAAATACTTGCACACAAATCACACTGCAAGTCTCCCTGCAGTGAGCTCAGTACAGCAGTGAAAGAGACATTACATTGGTTGGGTTTTAAGTAGACCTCTGGAAATGGCCTAAATGCAATAGTGTGTTGGGAAAGGCAGATTTGCCTCATCAGCACTAATCTTCACCTGCTCAGATTCCTCTCCTCAGTATTCTCTCTCACTGCAAAGCTGAGGCTCTAGTATAATCTCCGGTAGAAATCTCTCTCTGTCACAGAACGTGAAGCAATAATCAGGGGTTAAACCATGCTGGAACGCACCAGAATGGTGTTCCAGGGCCACCTATTTTAGGGGGACAGTGTTCTGGGGCCCCTAAAAATAGGGGAATGCAGCATTCCCTGCACTGAAGACATTTCCTCTTAAAATCCACAAACCTATGACAAATTCCTCCTCAAGATTCATTCTTAACACTCACCAATAATGCTTACAAAACACTAGTCCATGCCGAAAGACCTGGTACCCTGTGACACCTGTCCATTATGCTAATCATAAACTTCATAGTACTTTGGGCTCCCTTGTCTGTCTGTTGTATTCACCTGATTTTCCAAACATACATTTGGATTCTTAAGTCTCTGTGGCACTGATTATCTTTTTGTTGTATGTGTGTTCAATGACTAACAAAACTAGCGCACTACTGCATGGAAAATAATAAATAGCAGTAGTAATTATAGCAAAAGAAGATATTGCAATACACATAGATAATAGGAACAACAACTTGTGTTCCTAAACTATAACAGAAACTCAGTGAGTTTCATCAAGTTGTCCCCTATTTTGTATTAGCATTTTTTATTAAAGGAAAAAGGAAAAAAAACAACACAGCACAAACCAAATTTCTACAGAATGAGAATGTTTAGAGTTTTAAGTCTGCTGTTCATAAAATGGCACAGCTAAGATGAGTTCTTCCATTTCATAATTAGAAACTTCATAAATATTTTTACATTTAATATTGAAATTGGTTTTGTTTATATACTATTTATATAATAGAGCTGGGGGGGGGAGCAAGTTTGAATGTCTGAGTCCACTGTGAATAGTTTATAAAAATATAAATTTGAAACCAAGACCCTAGAGGCAATAACATTTCTACCTAATACTTTTGAACATTTGTGAAGACAAGCATTAATTCATATTACATTACTTATATCATTTTATTAAATGAGTCAAATAAATTCATCAGGTGCTATACTGATTTTGACAGAAGTTTACATAGTAAACTCACAGTAGGTTCAAAAAAAGGTAATTATACTTTACCACAAACATACCCAGTCGAGTCTAATAACTATCAAATCAACAACAGACAATCAAAACATAATTCTAATACAGAACATTCATACTATTGATAATTACCCTGACATCATTATCTCAGTAGAACTCTACTGTCATTGTCCTGCACCCACATAAAACTACAAACTGCTGATACCAGTGCTCAGACTTTATGGGCAGGTTTAATCTGCATCAAAAAGCCTATTGAAGCATTTCTCATTACATCACTTTTTAAAAAACGAGCCACATAAGGGCAAAAGCTAATACACTTCAGCACAAACTACGATGCAAACCTACTGAAACCCTGCCAGTTCAATATGTCAAGCTTTAAGTTTTAACACAGAACCCATTAAAGGTTACAGATCTGAAGTTGTATGTGCTCAGCGTACCATCTGCTTAACGGTATGAAAAAAAAAATCCTTATTTGCAAGGTTTCTGTGATTTAGTGCCAGAGACTAATCTCCTTAAATGAGGCAAGACATTTACCATGAGATAGGAAGGTGGTAGACAGTCTCAAGAACTGCTTCAAGCTGGGTCAATACATTAAATTGAAAGTACAAGAACAATGAGGGTTAGTCATGTTCCCTTAACTGTATTCAGAGAAGCCTATTTTGACACTGCCAGCTTTCAGTTCATGTGAACCACACTATATGCACCCCAGCAATTTACAACACAGTGGTTAAATATACTACTATAGGCATTTGGGGGATTACAAAGAAGGCTCCAAAAAACAAGAGGAGCCCCCAGAGTTTTCTATAAATCATCCTGCACCTCACTGTCAGAATATCTTAAACACACTTCAATGAATATGGATGCTTGTTTAAGGCAAAGTTGACAAAGTGAAGCCTTGCCAAAATGAGCTGATCAGGACTACCGAAAATACTATGATCTTATATTTCTGACTATGATGTAATAGTCAGATTTAATGATTATTTGCCACTACAGGATGGAAACAGCAAAAGTCATCTTTGTTTCTCTAACAGGTAATGTATGGAAATGCACTGTTAATCTGAAGTTTTGCTATCTGAAGACATCTGAGTTATCTTCCAGGCTAAAGTCAGCTTGTATCAGAAAAGGACCGTTCTGTGATTAGTCAGGGATATTTAACAAAGAAATCAGTATGCTTAGCAGGCACTCTAATCAAAACTCAAAATGCTGAGGATGAATTGGTAGCGAGACAGGCTGCTTTGCTGGGTGTTAGGAAAGATCCAGATGCATCTAAAAATACAAAGTTAGGTAAAGGAGATATCTATTTTTGATCATATTCACTAAAGCACATGAGCAATGTCTAAGGTAGAGTGGGGTATTAGAAAAAGCACTGACGTGCCTAACAAATGATGTAATGGAATTATGAGGCAGGAAGCAATGGTACAAGCGTGAAGCAATGCCACACTGATAAACAGTAACAACATGGCAGGGAATGGTAATAAGATTTGCTGATGCCTCAGGACCACAAAGACACAGACAATTGCAGTCAAACACAATCTGTCTGGGTTTCTTGTTTTCTCCACCTGTTGAGCCCTAACCCTTGCAAAGCACTTAAGTTTTAATAAGCACAGTTGAGTAAAGCTCTGCCCTTTCTTCTTCCAGCTCCATTATTCATTAATTATTATTAACCATTTTCCATTTCTCACCACATCTTTTATTCTCTTAACTCTGAAGTTTTCAATTGTTATAAATGAGCTTTATATGAAATTTTCAAAAGCTGTTAGAAAAATTAGAAACTGTAAACCTCTATTCAGAATGAACTTTTAATCAAAGCAACCTCTGGGATAGTAGTGTATGTCTGGCTAAAAGAAACCTTTGCTGTCATCTCTGGATCTGAATGCTATTTCACATTTACTGTTTAAAAATGTAACATAGTTGAATAGGAAAATCAAGGTTAGGATGAAATTTGCCATGAATGCACCCTCCTTCAGCGGTTCTACACCCTCCTCTGAAGCACCTGGTGCGGGCCACAGAATACTGGAATAAACTGAGTACTGGTCTGACCCAGAATGGAAATTCCTGCATCCCTTTGAAGTTCTTGTGATCAATCACCCTGGGGGGTGTTAAGCATAAATTGCTATGTGTGGGATAGAAGAGATTTGAATGAGGAGAAGATTAAGAGACTGAACTACTGTAACAGAGCTACTGTGCAGATTCAGTATTTCTTGGCGCATACCCTGTCAACCACCCAGGCTATAGATCTCTGACATAGGGAAGACTCTTTGCTTAAGAAGAAATCTGAGAGAAAATCAGGGGTATGTTTCAGAGTTTCACAAGTTTCCACTTCATGCATCTGACAAAGTGGGTCAGAGTTCACAAAAGCTTATGCCCAAAGAAATTTGTTTGTCCTTAAGGTGCCACAGGATTCTCATTTTCTCAGGGGCATGTTTATTTTCTTTTTTCTTTAAAGAAGAAAGTATTGTAATGAACTTGGTTCATTCCTGGACACAATTCACCAGGGTTCAACAACCACCCACCAGAGGACTACATAACTTCCAAAGCAGAGCTCAGAGGAAAATCAGGCTGGGAAGAAGCCAGAGTCTGTGAGAGAGGAGGACAAGCAAGCCTACAATAGTGACCAGGGTGCAGTGGCTGGGGGGATGACAGCTGGACAGAGCATGCTGGAACATTCTCAGCTCTCTGGGACTAGCAGTACCACAGCAGGGTGACACAAGGTTCAGGCCTGCAGATAAATAGGGAGACCAGCATGAAGGGATTACACTGGGATTCAGTTACTTTTATTCCCTGGTCTGGATTGCTCCTATTAGCTAAATCAGGAACTTTTGTACTTGTATCAGTTTGTGCCTGGAACATGTGCCCAGTTTATTTCTGAAAGACCCAATAACACAGCTCATCTAGATTCACAGACTTTAAGGCCAGAAGAACCACTGTGATCATCTCATCTAATCCCCTGGATGTTGCAGGCCAGAGAACTTCACTAACCCACTCCTGCAAAAGATCCATAACTTCTGGCTGAGTTCCTGAAGTCTTCAAACCATGATTTAAAGGTTTCAGGTTACACAGAATCCACCATTTACACTAGTTTTAACCCTCAAGGTGACTTGTGCCCTATGCTCCAGAGGAAAGAAAAAGAAACACCAATAGTAGCTACCAAAATGACCAAAAGGAAAATTCCTTCCTGTCCTTCAGTATGATGATCAATTGGACCCTGCATGTCAGCTAGACCTGCAACACTCAGAAGGAACCCTGCAGAGGCATGGGTTACAGCATGCAGGGCTGTAACTACAGATTTGGGCATCCAGGGCAGGCACTCCCCCAACCTGGAGCCCAATGCAGCCCGTGGCCTGATCTACCCCCAGCTGCCTTCCGCCGGCAGCTGAGGATGGGTCCTGATCTGTGCTGCTGGGAAGTTATTAGGGGGAAGTGGGGTACAGCCCTCACTTGTAGGCTGCAGTGTGTTGGGCTGGGGGGGGGGCATGCAGAGAGGGAGCAGCTGCTGCACCTGGCTCAGCACCCTGGGCTTCTGTGCTGGCTTTGTGGCTCATCCTCCCCGCACCTCTGAGCTGCGGCGAGCCAGCCCACAGTGGAGAGTGAGCCCCGAGGGCTGCAGGCCACAGCCAGGCACTGGGCTGCTGAATGTGGACTCACAAGGAGGTGCTGCTCTGGCCATGGGACCTTCCTGGCCTCAGGGCGATGTGATGCTGACCAGCAACTTTCTCTTTGTGGCCAGGGTCATGACGCCAAGCAAGGCGCAGTGGTTGCAGCCAGCCACGTTCTGCTCACTGCACGGCCTCACTGGCCCCCAGCCTGACACACCGCACACTGCTCCTGCCAGCCCCGGGGCCACCCCGGATCTGGACCTGCCAGCAGCTCCTGGCACCCCATCACCCTGGCTGCCACGCCCCAACCGCTCGCCCAGCACGGCACCCGGCAACAGCTGGGGACAGATCCAGTTCCTTGCCACTCCAGCTGCTGTCAAAAGGCAGCGGGAGTCCCAGCCGCCAAAGGGAGCCAGATCCATCCCAACACCCTCCAAAATTCGCTGCCTGAGGCTTTGTCCCGCTCACCCTGGCCTTTAGTTTTGCATAATGCATTTCTGCAAGCTATCATTTTGTTGATGATTGTAATTGTGCTATTCCATTAATGAAACTATGAGATTATGTAACAGGAACAAGATCAGAACTACATTTCTATAAGGAGGCAGCACGGAAAAAAAAAAGTCCAGAAATGAGAGTAGGCAAAGCAAGCAAATGGAACACTGAGGCTGGCATAGTTATTAGAATGGAAGGGGCTAATGAAAACATGTTAAGAAACAGTATCTGTGATACTGGCTGGTGAAGAATTTTGCTGATGAAGTATAGACAAAAGTAAAATACTTGAGGTTTGATCTTGATAACATTTACTACTATGCATACTGCTTACCAGTGAGAATACTCCAAAAGGATATGCTCAGTAGCAAGCACAGCATGGAATTACTCTCACTAGTAAACATTACCATTACCAGGTGTTTGCTAGATGTGACCCTTATTTAGGTTGACCAGATGTCCTGCTGTAGTCAGTGACGCTATTCACGCAGTAAGGTGCTATTCATCTTGCCTAAGTGTATCAGAATCTAGCCCTCTTGGAAAATGTATACATTCCCTGGCTGTTGTAAGTGTACTCAGATATTTGTGCATTTACACAGCAAGGTCAACATACAGATGAAATTCTAGAAACTAACCAAAATGCACATGTTCTCTCATATACATTTCCCTCTATTTTAGATATATGTTTTAAATGTTTTAATTAAAAATTAAACCACAAATGATCTTTATTTTAATTATGCTATAAACATGAATAAAATATGACCCCAATCCTTACACATAATATATTTTAAATATATGGCAAGACACTAGTCAGATTATTATTGTTCTTGACATTTCAAACATGAGAGAGAACTGTGTGGCAGTAGAAATTATGCCCATTGTTCTCTCTTCACAATAGCCATGGATGATATTTAATGAAAACCCACTTTGATAAAATTAAAAATGCTAATAATGAATACAAGCCACAGCATTATGTTCAGCAGCATATAGATCTTTGTGTTTCTATTGTCTGAAGCAGAAAGGATCAGTTTCACTTTCCATCACCATTCAGGGAAGTTTCTTCTCTGACTACTGAAGCAAACCCCAAATTAAAAGACTCTATATGAATTTTATTGTGTCCCACTGCAACAACCTGAGCTTTACTGCACCTCCCAGTACTGACATAACTTCCCAATATTATATAAAAAGCATACCTACACTATTTCAATGTATTTAATAGTCAAATGATCTCTACAAAATATTAATAGTTTTAGTGTGATAATTAGTACTAGCTACTTAGCACATCTACATTTATAAACAGACAGGCATCGATTTTCAGAACAGAAATTAAGCATATCCTTATCACGGAAAGCACATCCGTGCACGCCAAGGCTATGATCTATTTAACTTTTCTGTTCACTCTTGCAATGTAATTGTATGGTTTGATGCCAATTATGCCATACAAGGTTCCCTTTTGAACACTTCCCATATTGTTATGGTATCCTGTTTCCTGCAGCATCATGTAAGTGCACAGATGTGAAGCATGTTACATGATTCAGACTAGCTGGGTTATCCTTAGCACAAAAGCTAGAGAGTTACATGACAAAGACAATGCAAAGTGACCTCCTTGGCTCAGGTGGAAGAAAGGAAATCACTGCAGCCTAGGAGAAGGGGGGAGGGAGCTAAGGGGTCAAGGAAAACAACTGAAGATATTTTGAGAGAGGGAGAAGCTTTTGCCAGAGAAAGACCATCTTCCAAGCAACTCCAAAAGACTGGGCCTATCCACAGGGCAAGAGGGCCTAGGCTGGCTGAACACCACCAACAGCCAGCCTCGTGGGTAAGAATGAAGAGAACAGACTAACAAGTAATCTTGGAAGAGTGTTATTAGATTAGCATGTGTTTTAAATCTTTTATTTGCTTGTGGTAACTCCTGACTCCTTTATTAAATGATTGTGCATTGATCTGCTATATACTCACTTAAAGTCACATTCTAATCAATAAACTAGTATTTGTTTTATCTAAAGCTGTGTGGACTTTAGAGACCATGCATTGGAGTGGCTGGCCACATCCATTTCAATGTCAAATGGAAGGACCAGGGTCTATGATTCTATGGTGACTGGGTAAGGGTTCCAATTCCTTTAGGATGGAAGTTCCCAGTGTAGTGTCTAGAGGCTGGGAGTGCTCGCTTGGGGGCTGTCACTTGAATAGCCAGACAGCACATACTTGCTTGGGACAGATTAAACATAGGGGGCTGGTGTGAACTGACTCAGGAGTGAGTGGTCCCCTGGTACACCTAGATAAATTGGGGTTCAGGAATGGAGATCAAGAGGTCACAACGGAACACTGGACCACATTCTGGGAGGCACAATCACAATCTTATAAGCAGAAACATTAATTTTGTTCTTATAATAATTCCCTATTTACCATACTAAACATCTTCTTCAAAAAAGTTATTACAAATGCCAGGTACACTATCATCCTTAACGTAATCACAGTTGTCAGAAAGGACATTTAAAGGCCTACTGGAGCATCTAGCTCACTCTCCTGCCAAAGAAGAATTGTTTCTTGCAGAATATTCTCAAATGCTTTACAGAACCTACTCGTAAGATTGCAGCAATAGGGTCGGCACCATCACTTACCACAACAGACTCTCTGCAGTGTAAGGGACCACTGTGCTAGGAATGCTTTCTTCACATTTATAGCTGGGCTTGCAGAGATTAGATTTTTACTGATGAGTGTCAATTTCACTGTATATATACATACGTGTGTGTGTGTGTGTGTGTGTGTGTGTGTGTGTGTGTGTGTGTACACGCACACAGACACTCACTCTCATACAAAATAGGTCCATCAGTGATCAAAATTTACAAATAGGCAAAGAAAGAAAAAAGCTGCCCGAGACCTTACTAGAGTCAAAACCCACAGATTTAGACTTATAAATTAGACTTGCTGCAAATGGACTAGCAAATAAATAGTAAAAACAGGCTGATTTAAGGATACTTTGAATATTTTGACATGTGATGTTGACAATTTGTATTGCAAGTGGTTTAAACATTTAAGTTTTTGAATCTCATCATCTGTTGTCAATTTTGTGATTGACCCCACATAATTTCCACTAACTCTTAAAATTTAAATAAATAAAATTATTTCAAAAGACTTAAAAATAAACATTGATATTATTGATCAAAATTATAAGAAACAATAAGAATCTAATTCTGCCAAACCTATCTTTCACCATTTTCTTTTACTAAGTTTCATTCCATTACTCTGTCTTATATCCCCTTAACAATCTTTCATTACTGTCTATCTGTCCATCAAGGTCTTAGATTAGTATTTATAATCATGGTAATCCAAGAGCCTCCCAAGAGTTGGAATGACAGCCATCTCTTAGTCCCTCCCTTTTCTCTCTCCCACCCTCTCTGGGAAAGAGACAGTCCTTGGTTATTTGCTTTTTCCTTGTTACTGAATACAGAGGACAGAGTGTTAGAGAAGAGCAACACAAATGATTAGAGGTCTGGAACATTTGTTTAATGAGGGAAGACTGAAAGAGCTGGGTTTGTTTAGTCTGAAAACAGGAGACAGAGAGGACATGATCACAGTTTTCAAGTACCTAAGGGGTTGTCACAATGAGTAGCAATAAAAATGGTTCTCCTTAACTGCCGATGATAGGAGAAGAAGCAATGGCCTTAAATTACAGCAGGGAAGGTTCAGGTTGGACATTAGGAAAAAATTATGAACTGTCAGGGTGACTAACCACTGGAATAAGTTGCCTAGGCAGGTAGTGGAATCTCCATCATTGCAAGTATTTAAGAGCAGGTTCAACAAGCACCTGTGAGGCAGGGGTGTAGCTAGTGCCGGGCTTACGGGGCTCAAGCCCCAAATGTCGGTGCCAGAGCCCTGGGTCTGCTGTGGCGGCAGCTACAGTGGTGCTGCGCTTAAAGCATGCAAACCTCAAATGTCCATGCCCGAGTCCTGGATCTTTTTCCTGGCCAGGGGTGCTCCTGCTGTCAGAGATGGTTTAAGAGAGCACTTGGGTCCTGCCATGAGTGCAGGAGACTGGATTCGATGACCTCTCATGGTTCCTTCCAGTTTCTGTGAGTCTATGCAGGTGATGGTACAACTGCAGGAAAGCTTGGACAAACAAGGTTAGCATGTAAGCTCTGATTGTAGGAGCTGTTACCTGTGAATCTTTGAGGAGCATGAATGTTAGCCATACTTTTTCCACAGCAGCTCTAGCAGGCAATCCATTGACTTAACCAAATGGATCCTGTGGGGCAAGGGAAAAGCCTGGTGACCACCTCAGAAGGCTATGAAGCTGGGGGGATAAGGATGGCAAATCACACATCCCTCCTAATGCTTGGAACCACTACAGTGGAGTCCACCTTCTGATGGCTACAAGTGCCTGAGTGAGAGAGCACAAGGGGTGAGGGGCAAGCTAGCCCAGAAATGCCCTCCTGATTACCCAGGTGTAGAATCACAGAAACAGGAAGGCACATAAGAGGTCAGCAAGTCCAGTCCCCTACACTCATGGAAGGACCAAGTACCCTCTTAAATCATCACTGACTGGTGCTTGTCTAACCTGCTCTTCAACACTTCCAATGATGGAGATTCCACAATTGCGGAGGCAACTTATTCCAGTGATTAACCACCCTGACAGTTAAGAAATTTTTCCTAATGTCCAACCTAAACTTACCTTGCTGTGATTTAAGGCCATTGCTTCTTGCCTTATCATTAGCAGTTAAGGAGAACCATTTTTCTCCCTCATCCTCATGACAACCTCTTAGATACGTGAAAACTGTTATCACGTCCCCTCTGTCTCCTCTATTCTAGACTAAACAAAACCAGCTCTTTCATTTTTCCCTCATATGTAAAGTGTTCTAGACCTCTAATCATTCATATTGTTCTTCTCTGGACTTCCTCCAAATTGTCCACATCTTCCCTGAAATGAGGAACTGGTTGTGGAGGCCTAATCAGAGCAGACTAGAGTGAAAGAATTACTTCTTGTGTCTTAGTTACAATACTCCTCTTAATACATCCTAGGATGGTGTTTGCTTTTTTTGAAACAGCATTACACTGTTGACTCACATTTAGCTCGTGGTCCACTATGACAATCCCTTTATACAGTAGTCCTTCCTGGGCAGTCATTGCCCATTTTTTATATGTGCAATGGATTGTTCTTTCCTAAGTAGAGTACTTTGCACTTGTCTTTACTGAATTTCATCCTGTTTACCTCAAACTATTTCAGCAGTTTTTCCAAATCATTTTGAATTGTGATCCTAACTTCCCAAGCATTTGCAACCCCTCCCAGCTGGGTATTACTGGCAAACTTTGTAAGTGTTCTCTCTATGGCCAGCATCTAAACTATTGATGAAAATATTTACCAGAACCGGACCAAAAAGCACCCCCTGCAGCACCCCACTCATCATGCCCTTCCAGCATGACTGTGAACCATCTATTTAAATTTATATCTATATATCTAAACATCTATTTCGTGACTAGGTCCCACACTATCCCCATCTTAGCCATTTACTGATTTTTCACAAATTAACTGCAGATGATACAATATGCTTTTCCAAGTATATGTATGTTCAATTTGTTAATCAGTAATAGCTGCATTTGAGACAAGAGTGCCACTTTACCACTTATCATGGTCCATTTCAAAATGCAAAACTTCTGACCAAGAACAAACATGTCCCAACACAGAAAGGAAATATTTTTGCATAGTTTTACAAAAAACTGCTTCATATAATTATATAAGCTGTTCAGTTACACTTAATTGTATACAACATACTGAATTTCTTTTATCCTACTCCTTTAATTATTAAAAAGGGTGAATGCATGTGAATTCTTTTTGGTAACAGCATTCATTACTGATTAAATAAAATTGTGAAATTATAGCCAATCCTTCCAGATACTGACTTTGAGCTTTTGACCATATAATGGATCTCATATACAAATAAAAGAGAAATTTCCCTTGTTCCATTACTGCTGTCTGAGTACCATGTATCCATTTTCCATCTACTTTTTATAAACTGCATTACTGCCTCCAATGACTATAACAGCTCATATAAATGGTTTTTTACTTAATTGATTGACTCAGTATTCATTCAAAGCCATAATAATCAGCTGTGTTATTCAGGAAGCTCAGATGTCCTTGAGCTACATGCTAAAAATCCTTATGAAAATGATAGAAGTGAAATGATTACACACATACAAATAACCATATTTCTACAATAATTTTTGTCAGCTTTGCTTCCTCTTAGGCACTTCAAAGCAAGCACACAAGCCACATATCAGTCAATTCACTCACAATATTTCAGTTAGAAAACAATGTGATTTTTTTTAGTAATACAAGTACACAGATTGGTACTTGACACCTCAGAATTCTTCTTTATTTTTTTTTAATTATCCAATTTTCTAACTTTGCCAGAGATGTCATGCTAGGCCAGATACGTAACCCAAGAGAATTCTACTACATAGATGTAGACTCTGGGAATTTTAGGCTTAATGTGTAAATGCTGACACCTCAGTGGCATCAGTCACATGAAGGTGATTCCCAGTGGAAAGGCAAAGGATCATACAAATGGAACAAGATAGATAGAAAGAAGGCATTCACAGAAGAAAGGGGACATTGGAAGAAGAGAGATGAGTTAAATCTTCAGGGCAGGAGAACTAAAAGCTCAAGAGGAGGAGGAGAGAAAAATGGAGATTTCCTGTAGGAAAAGCTCTATGTTTCTCTTAGAAGGTTGGAAGAGAGGAAAAACCCAATGTCCATTCAGAAGAAAGCCTCTGAAGGGGATGGATTTGCACTTACATTTCCATCAACTTCATGAAATAACTTGCGCAGATACAGATAGACATCTCTGAAGAAGGAAAACTGCAACTCACTTCCCATCCACTACCCTGAGAGATGGGGGAAATGAAACAGGTCTCTCATCCTTCTAGTGAGATATCACTACACGAACACATCTGTTGTGCTCCTCACAAGAAGACATTCACAGGCAAAGTTAAATCTGTGGTTGTGGTAGAGGTTTGAAGGGATAGAGGATCATAAGAGACCCCTAGAGATCTCTGATCTTTACATTTCATGTGCAACTCTTAAGTGACTGGAAATATAGCAACCCATAAGCCTCTGTCTTATTTGAATAAGTCTCCCTAGCAAAATATTTACAGTGCTCCAATTATGGAAGGCCCTACAACTGAACAGTTAATCCCGTCACATGCGCAAGTGGAGAAGACAACGCTGTAACAACTCCATTCAGTTTTTCCTTTTAGGACTAACAGTTTTGTGAAAAAAATTATGTTTCATAGATTCTTGGAACTACACATTTGTAACCAATTACCTTTATACTCCTGTTTTTCCTAGCTTGCCTTCAATTCTAGAAAAACAATTTCCATTTTCTGACAAAACTTACCCCTAAGAATTCTAGTTTCTTAATAACTTTATTTTAAATAAAAAGCTTGACTCTCTCAAAGTTCTCAGTTTTAAATAAGATTCTTCCTCAACATCCATTTCAATTAAAGTTAATAATTTATTTTATTTTAATGTTATTTTAAATAAGTTCTCTGTTAGCTCTGTATTTATTATCTTCCCAGCATCTCATCCCTTCTTCCTCCATTTAAACCATTTATTCAATTTTATCTTTTTTAATTTTATGGAAGTATTTCATTAGTATTTTTAAGTTATTATACTGTATGTTGCCCAAAAAGGCTTTTTAAATAAATAATATTATAAACTAAGTGAAAAAGGACAATGGGAGGTACACTGCTCATTTCATGTACTTCCCAATTCTTAGAAATTCTATTTAATTTCAGCATGAAGTTGATATAAAATTGACTTGGAATGAGGTCTGAAAAAATGTGGCTCATTATGAAGGGAGATTAGTTTAAGAATTATACTAAATTATTCACAGTGATGTAAAATTGTATTCAGTGTCTTTTTTGTTGTTGTTTTTCTCTCTCTTTTCTGGTTTCATTCCGATTTGCTGTGCTTTCCCATCTGCAAGTTCAATTAACCTGAATCTTATATGCTTTGAAAGGGAATTTAAAGTCTCCACTTCACCCCCTAGGGCTTTACCCTAGCTGGTTAAAGACTTCACTGTTTTTTATCAATTAAACACAAAATGAAGGAAAATCCTTATATATTTTCCTCCTGGGCCAGAATCATCAAAAATGCAATACATCATCAGAGCACTATTTCTCTGATCACAGACATGATAATAAAAGGCTAGATGTGACAGATCAAAGTAGCGTGGGTGTGCTGCTGAGAATGAGTCTGTCCCCTATTTTTTCCTGAGGCAATTGTTTGTAGCATAGTAAACCATATTAGTTATTGAGTCTAGAGATTCTCATTAGAATGCAATTAAATTAAAACAAAACAAAATATTTAAATAATTTTTTTTCTTATCAAACTCTGTTTACTTCTTTTTAATGTTTGTCACCTCGATTTTTTATTGGGCAATTACAATTTAGATGAACTTTGTATTGATATTTGAGTACACTAATAAATTATTCTTTGTGACAAAGTTGACTAAAATCAATCACAGAATAATGCCCATCTCTTCATTTTTAAAAGCTTTATTAATAAATTTGGGAATGAGACTGTACATGCATCAATAAAAGGGAAAGCAACAGGAACAGTTTTGTTTGTTTCTAATGACCACTATCAGAATCTCAGTTCAAGACAATGACATTTTTAAGTTGGCCTTGAGCACCTAAAAAACATTTTAAAAAACTAATATAGATGAAATCCTACACACTCTATCCACACAGAACAGTCCTACAGAAAATAGAGGGACCTTTTATGTACCTAAGGCAAGGTCAGTTAGGCTCACAGGCTGATAAAATATTGGGAAAATCTTCCTGCTTTCTTAATGAAAACAACAGAGATTTAGGGTTCACCAGCTTATAATGGTTATCTGATAGGTGGTTCACTTCTACTTATAACATTCAGTGACTCGTATTCTTCATTATAACCATCCCTCACGTATTTGGCGATTTTCAATTATATTCCAGATGAACAAAAATCTATTTAATATCATTCTATGCTTACCACTCTTTAGAACTCACTTCAGACCTGCCTTTGTTTACTTGCTAAGCTTTTTCTGACAAATAACTTATTGATATTTACAGAATTCATTTAGTCTGCTGCATCTGTTACATTGGTTTCTTGATTACGTACATGAAAGGTTGTAATTGTTTGCACATCCAGCAATTCACTGATCAAGTAAATGGGAGAAATTGTGCAGATTCCTGAAACACAAGCCATTCTATTCTTAAAATTGGCCTGTAAACTACATTCTATTAACGATATGGAAAAATATATATCACATGGACCATACTGTGAACATAAACATTAGACTACTACTATGCTTTCTTATTTTCTCTTTAAAAGGCTCACTTTTGTCCTTGTGATTCTTAAACTAGTTCTCATGGTGCAGCTTTCTTTTCACTGTCTTCATTGATTTTTAGTTTTTACACAATTTCTCCTCTTATACACCAGAACCAATTTAATCTTTTACTTCTTTCACATGGCCTTCTTTGAAAGATACTACATGTTAAGAGGCAAATGGCAATAAGATGACAACAAAAGTTAATTTCCCTGGAGAATTCGTCACAGGCTTTCTTTCTTATCTTCTTCAATTTTGTTTTTCCTTAATGTTCTGTTCAGCTCAATATATATACAGTATACCATCAATTAAAAACAACTCAGACAGCCATAAAACCAGAACAACAGACAAGCCCACCAAGAATACAATAGCCAGTCAACAAACACACTATTAAACCAAAAGTCGCCACCCCCTTCAATCACCACGATAAGACATACACCTCAAACAACTGTACAGAAAAATGAGCTTAGCACTCTGCCCTTAAAATCCTCAGCTGAGTCTATTTCAAATTAAGGGCTCGTATACACAATAAGGTAATTCACAATACAGGGATGTGATTTCTAAAATTCACAAATGTATTGCCCATTAATACCCCAATATCTTGCATTAAAAGTTCCCTAATGTACTTCACTGCCATGCTGTTTGAAATGGTATTCCATGAAATCACACAAGGTCTACAAGACCAATTAATGCCTAATGTTAGTGCACTTTAGAAATCATACCCTTGTCCAGTTCATTATGCCATCATGTAGAAAAGCCCTTAAAGCACGATCCAAAGTGTATTTCAAAGTTGAAGGCCTTCATGGAAAACACTCAGTCATATCCTCTCCTACATGCCAGGAGGCGTAACAAGGGAACTCCAGTGCCTCTGGCTCATCACAACTGTGGCAGCATGACACATGAAAAGTGACAGAACTTCACAGCAGACATATCCTAGCCCAGGGGTCTTCAAAATACAGGCTGGGATCCAGTACTGTAGCCCCGAATCTCAGGTACTCTGTTGCAACACCCTCTGCTGCCACCACCAAAAGACTGGAATCCAGTGCTGAAAGATGTAAATTCTTGGCCACAGGCATGAATGGTTTGTTTAAAAACCTGGTCCCAAGAAAACAAGTTTGAAAACCACTGTCCGAGACCACACAAGGCTTTGTAGTTCGGCACCAAAAAACTGCTAACATCTATCCCCATCCAACACTTTTGTCTTCTATTTAACTCATCCAAGAAAACACCACAGAGGAATCTTAAATGGTATTGAATGTCTCTATTGTCAACACAAGTTACTTGTAAGACTCTCATGTTACTATAATGCAAAATAAATTTCTGCAAAATATTGGAGACATGGAGAATTAAATATGCCATATAAGTTAGATTACTTTTCTTTCCTGCACAGAACACAATCATGTTTAGCATATTTGCAATATTCAAGAGTGTCATTAATAGTAATAGTTTGATATATCAATCTGTTTGGAAATGGGCATCTCTGTAGTTACGTTACATAAAAGTTAATTGCTGTAACAGTTACCCAGAATGACTTAAGGATGGATGACCAACCGGCTTTAAGAATGATGGACATTTGAAATTAGGATTTTGTTTGTTTTTGTTTTTATTGTTTCCATAAACACAAGTTCAGTGAACAATGATACAGAATCAGTACTTGAAAACTTACCAGCATTTGTTCAATTTCTCCCAAATTATCTGGACAATCATGAAATAGCAGGCCTTAATCATGTCATTCTTCTTACCATCTCCTCCCCCTTCAATTCCAATGCAATTCTGGTGTAAATTTTGGTAATCTACTGTAGAGTACATTCTTGAATAGAAGAGTGCGAAGTCACCCTGTTACATCATCAAGAGGGTAGCATCACAGCTTCCTTAATCTCCAATTCTAGTGACATACCAGCTCTAAACAGATAGTGGAAATGAAAAAGGCAGCAACTTAAGATTTTAAAATGATATTTTTCATTATCTGCCAAATCCAGAAAATTTATTTTATTTGAAAATTTGCAAGAAATCTGTTCTGAAATCTGTTACTATTCCTTCAGCCTTAATGGTGCTTTGTCAATGGTCCAGAAGTGAAACTGAGAATAATTCCTGAATCTCAGACAAGTGTAATTATATTTCCTAGACACTTTATCTTCCTTCACTTATGCTCTTTTGGGAGCCTACACCATGCAGTAAGGAGAGCAATTCTGTATATAACAGCTGAGTTAGAGAAATCAAAGCTGGATATACAAAACTCATGAAATCATAGTTCTGTTGTACATTCACAAGAAATGACCTTTCATATTTGAATGTATAGCTTTTTCTTGTATCAGTTTAGAATTACAGTTTAGAACATTTTTTCAACAGTGTGATTTCTCTGATGCTTTTAGATTTCTGTTTCTTAACTGGTATGTTTTTGAATTTTTTTCAAAATTAATTTACTGTAGAGCTTATTTTGGAGCTATTTGCAATGAATATGTGAACATTTGCACTTGCTTTGAGTATAAAAATATCTTACAAGTAAGTTGTCCTTCTAGGCCTAATTTGCCTAATTCAGTATATCTGAAGGCAATGTAAGGACTCATTTGGGATCTTCTCCCATGAAAGCTCATGCAAAAAATATATCTGTTAGTCTTAAAGTGCCACACAACTCCTTGTTGTTTTTTTACATATCTGAATGAAATGTTTGGCAACAGCATTGATAAGCTGGGCAAAACTAAAAGAAAAACAGCTGTTCAAATAATTTCATTGTTAAAAGGGACACAGTCAAGCTGACATCTGGTCAGTTTTTTAACAAAGATAACAGTAGTTTCAGCTACTGCACCTGCATCTAGGTCCCTCTGCTAGTTTTTGTGATTTTATAATCACATTTTCAATTTTTAAGAATAATTTTCTCTCCCTGAAGCTCTCTGAGAACAACAGGAGATGCGAACTAACTGAAGTAAGTCATACCCTTTGTCCCTCTCTCACTGCTCAAATGCAATAGAGACCCTTAAAAAAGCCCTTTTACCTACCGGACAGACAAAGACATCACATACAGTTGTGGTGAGCACATTTTAAAGAGGCTGTTTGTGAGAACAGTGAATAAAAATTCTGGAAACTCCAATAGTGGCCCTTCCACATAAATGTAAGCACCAACCCCTTTGATTATTTTAATGTTAATTGAACAAGAATCTTGCCCAAACGGACTTTGTGGCCACCTATTTTAAGTCAAAAACTTTAACATTAAAACAGCTCCTCTGCTGCTGTCAATCAGAATGAGATAGTAGAAACCTAACGCAATGAGAACCTCTGTCAAACCCAGCACTTAAGGGGCTATGTTTGAAGAATAAGAACTACAAGATCTGAAAGCAGAGGATGGAAAGTAGAGAATATCAAAACAGTGTTTTCCTACTATATGCTATTAAGAAACCTTTAAATTCTCTCTTACAAAAAATAAAGCTTTATGAACAGAGTTTTGTCTCTCAGGGATATGCTGAATTTAACTAAGCAGAATTTTGCAACATTGGAATTTGTTTTATCCTGTCTCTTCTTCATGTACTGTAGTTTTTGGGATTTGGTTTGGGTTTGGTTTTGAAAGATTTTATTCTCTAATTTGAGAAAGACCATACCCAACACAAGAGGAAATAAGCTTAGCAGGACCAGTTTCGAACAAAACTGGATATGCATCATGAATTTGAAATACCGTACTATTATTTAGTCATCGAGGCACACTAAATAAGAAGATTAATCAACTACACTGGCTTTTGCTTCTGCAAAATAATTATAGCAAAGTTAAAATCATTAAGTACCCTACTTGCCTATAAATATATTATGCTCCTAAATTTTCTGCATAGGGCTGCAATATATGCTTTGACCTCTAGATCAACTTCTAGGAAGATATTACTGTTCACTGACTAAACTATTATGGATAGTTTAAAAAAAACCCACAATCCAATGTGCTTGTGTAGAGGCTTCCTGTAGGCAATAAAGACAATTAAGTCAGCCAGACATGCATTTGGCATTTCCAACTGACAACTACAGTACTTCTACTAATCTCTTGAATAAAAGGATATGCAGTCTGTCACGAAAGAAAACAAAGACCTGTGGCACCAGAAAAAAAGCTCTCTACTCACTGGGTTAGGACATATGCATATTAGTCTAAGCAAAACAGCTTTTGTCTCTAGAGTTTACTACCATCCACTCTGCTAGGGCTAGTCTACACGGCTCAGCAATGCACATTAGGGTCCTGAGTTCTAAACCACACAACCATGCTGCACAGTAACTGGCCCACACACAGAACCTCTTGGCACACACTAGAAGTTCCCTAGCACACATTAACCCTATGTTAATGTACCCTAGCAACCTTTCAGTGCAGGACTACAGGGGCTACATGAGCCAGTTAATGTGCAGCATAGTGGCATACTTTAGAATTCACACCCCTCTAGTATGTTGCTGAGCCATGTAGACAAGCCTCTATTTCGCAGTAAAATTACATTGATGTTATCAGTGCCAGAGTAACTAGCATAGTGACCCTAGGCTGCTCCACCATTGTGGCCTACCAGGGGGCCCCTGCCCCCAGCATGGCAGCCTGTGGGTGGACCATCACTGGGGGATGAGCTGCAGCCAGAGAGGTATCCTGGCCTGGCCCCGTTCCAGCCAGTCTGCCCCCTACTGGGACAGCTGGAATCCTCAGTACAACCCCCCCAGGGCCATGGTCCCTGAAAGGCTGCACTGTGCATCAGCCAGCCCCATCCCTCAGACAAAGCGAACAGGAGCCAGCCTCCCCTGCTCCTGGGATGGACCAGCTGGCCCAGAGGGAGTGCAGAGCCCAGCCTCTGGCTCCAGGACCACCCCCCCCATGGCAGTAGTGCAGAAGTGCCATCAGCACTCCCCCAAGCATTACCAGTGCTGAGCAGGGTTGAAGCGGGGATTGGGTAAGTGTTTAGGAGCTAGAGCCCAGGGCCCCCCTTTTGGGGCTTCAGCCCTGCGATAATCCAGCCCTCAATATTGTCTGTAGCTAATTGTTTGGGTCCTCAAAATGCCAAAGTAAACTGTAATTTAGACTGGACTGGACATGTTTTCATGCAAGTTTAGAAGGTATAGCATATACAAAGCTAAAATATTATCTTACCTGCATTAGTGTGGGAAAATGAATCTGTTTTTCCTATTAACTTTATTTAGCCAGCCAGAGTCCTAGTAACCTTTCTCTGTGGTCAGGGGAAAGTATCAGAAGACTGCATCCTCTCACAATACCTGGCTTTTCTAAAGATGTCAGCTTGCCAACACCATTTGCTCAGAACTGGGAAACCCACTCCCATCTTCAGTAGCCTAAAACCCAGCTCCAATGTAGCAGATAATCTGTCTTTGGTTGGAGCTGGGAGGGAAGAGAAAATGTCCAGCATCCTTTCCCACAATATCATAATCTAAAAGTAATATAAACAAATTCTAGTCCCAACCCATAAGCCATTACCAAACTTTTATGCAGCTGAAGTAATGTTTGCATAGATTACTCCAGAAAAGCGATATGTTATCAGACACCATTTGAAACAAAAATTACAGAATACATAGAACATTGTGTATTAAACTTCCTAGAAAAGATTCATTCATAAACAAAAATAATTTGTAGCAGTACTTCCACTCATAGCAAGACTCCATGCTGTATATAATATACATAAATTCCCATTTCAGAACTGAAGGTAGACTCAGCATTTGAACAATCTACAGCAAAAGTTCATGTGGACAATTATAAAATTAGTCAAAATTCTTGCATGTCCTGTAGACAAGATGGACTTTTAAAATGGAAAATATAGAGGAGAAAATAATTACAGATGAATCTACACACTACTTTCAATATAAGCAATCATTAAAACATTTATTTAGTGGAAAATGACTTCTACAGCTTTTTAAAATAGTGTATAATGTTATAAAATAAGGGATATTATACACACATACATAAAGCAGTGATAAAAGGGTGATGAACTTTACGACATATGTCATAGTAAACCAAATAAAAATAATTTCCTAGAAAGCTGCATATAGTATTACTGTGATAAAAGGTTTATGAGAAAGATGAGTCCGCACACAGCATGCTGCATATTGGGCCTTCTTTCACTGTAACATCTCTAAATGGGTATAGTACATGAAAAAACTAAAATCTTTGGTTACCTTAGAAGGGGTAAGCCTCAATTTGCTTTGTAGTTTATATTAAATAGTAATCAAAAGGGGGAGTCCAAACTGACACTTCAGAGCTTGATGTAGACTAGCCAAATAAAAGGAATCAGCATTGTTATTTTCAGATGACACAAGCACTGCATCAACAAATTACTGATCTGCAACATATTTTAAACGTGCCTGCATGAACTAGAAATGCAGACATAAGTCAGTGAACACAGGAGGTATTTCCATTCTTAATTGCATTCTATGTAACTAATTCTTCCTGCAGTTTCAACTGACATCATTTATTTTTCCCTTATGTTCGAAAGACTGTATAGTGATGATCAGCTTTATTGAACAGCCATTTACTACATTCCAAACTAGTGGCAACTCAATTTCACTGGTAAGTAACAGGTTTCTTTATACAGCGAGTTCCAAGCACACCTAGTTTGGGGATCATTTACAATGAAATAAACTGGAAGACAGAGTGCAAAGAAATGTTCATCAAGTGAAATACTTTTGTTACAGGAGTACAAGGCTGACACTCTTCACCCTCGTAACTGCAGAGGACACTAGTCACAGTGAAAAGCAACAACTTCACTTTCAGAGTCCAAACCAGCTTTTCTTACTCGTTATTAGCCGCAGTGATATACTGAGGGTGTCCAACACCCAGGGGCCAAGACCACATCTGTGACACCACCAGGCACCCCTGGACCCACACCTTGCAGCCCCTCCCATGTGCAGGGCTGGGGGGGGCAAGGTTCCGCAAGCCAGTGTCTCAGCTGCCCCTAGGAGGGAGACCTGTACCTGTGGGGAAATACAAATGCCCCCTCACACTTACCCATCCTGGGGCAGCAGCCCCACAACCAGGCCCTGGCAGCCTCACCCTCCTGCAGAAAGGAGAGAAGGGGAGCGGGGACCACGTTGGCCCTTCAGGATATGTGGAGGGTAATAAGGGGCTCTGTCAGTGGAGGGGCAGACCAACTGGCCCAAGAGCAGGGCAGAAGCACCGTGGATCACAGCCTCTGGCCTCAGGGTCCTGGCCCCTCCAGCGCCAGCCAGTGTCCTTCCAGTGTCCAGGCTGGCTGCTGCGAGGGGACAGGGAGGGCATGAAATCTGGCCGGTGGGGGCAGCTCAGTGCCGCCTGCAGCCCAGCACCTAGGGACTTGGCCTCCCTCTGCCCCCCCACCCCCAGTTTACCACCGATTAACTGCAATTGTAGCAAGACCAAGAGTCAATATTAGCTGTAATTATAGCAAGATTGGGAATCCTTTGAGAAAGTGGCAACTTCTGTTTCACCTCTTCCCATGCTTTGTCATGAGATTATCCCATTGAATGCAGCAATGAAATTCAGCATTCCAAGGGGACCTGTACAGTAATACCCTACTATACAGTAATAGAATGCAAATTCACCAAGGACAAATCCTGCCCCTTCCTCTCTTGGAAAAGAGGGCTTTGACCACTGTGTGCCACAGATGTCTGCTCTGCAGGGAGCTACCTCTGCCTTAGCACACAAAGGAAAAGAAGTTCATGCAAGTCCAATGGAGAAACCCACCAATCACTCTATCGGTTAGAGTTTAGCGGAAAGGATACAAAGTTTACCACAGACCAGGGGTCTGCAAATTGTGGCTATGCAGCCGCATGCAGCTCTTTGGCTGCCCCCTTGCAGCTTCATCCTCTGGGCCCCCCTCCTGCCAGTAGGGGAACCTGTGGGCTGCCTGCACCAGACTCCCTCTGCCACAAGAGGCACCGCGCTGTCAGTTCATCCCACTCTAATTCTTTATTAATCAAGTCCAGTATCAACCATTTCACTATCTTACTTGGGTCTGACATCAGATTAACAAATTCTCATTACCTGCAGTGGTTAAAGTGGGCCGGAACAGCCTGGAACGTCTTCTTGGGGCCCACTATTTTTAGGGGTCCAGCATGCTGCTGGTGAGTAGCGGGGCACCCGGATTACGCTGGTGGTAGGTATTAGGGGCGCCTGAGCTGGGGGCAGGTATTGGGGGCAGGGGGTGGATTTTTGATGTGTGTATTGGGGGGCTGGGATGGATTTTGGGGATGGGGAGTGAGTATTGGGGACTGGGGTGGATTTTGGGGACAGGAGAATGGATATTGGAGGAAGTGGAAGGGCAGGAGCTGGGGTGGGGGGGCTGGCATTTGGGGGGCAGGAAGGTGGGCCCACCAAATTACACTTTAACCACGGTGATCTGCATCATCCCATTTACCTTTTTAAAATATTGGCACATTAGCTTCACCCTGTCTTCCAGAATTTTCCTCCTGTTCCAAGACTTACTGAAAAATCAACATTAATAATCCAGCAAGCTGCTCAATTGGCCCTTTTAAAATTCTTCAGTGCAAGTTATCTGGAGCTGCCAAGTTAAAACTGTCTAACCCAGTACCAGGGTATAAAAAATAAGGGCTTGCGTACACAGAGTTACACAGGAATAGCTAGTATGCTTTAAATTCACATACCACCTTAATTCAAATTAATTGTAGTGTGTAAACAAGCCTTAAGAGTCTCAGTTTAATTTCTCCACATCATCCTGCTGATCATTGCCCTGTATCTTTCGGCTGCAGTTTCTTCTGTTCCTCTGCAAAGTGAGTACCAAAAATATTTTCTCTATATATCACTTCTGAAATGCTTATGGTACTGTCAATTTCACACTATCATTACTTATGTAAACTATAATAATACATGCTTTATCTATACTTGAGAGATCATAAGCAAGACAATTCTCCCCACAAGTAAAAGGAGGAAATTTTATTTATTTATTTATTTTTGTGAATTGTCAGGATAATGGGTTTAAAATGAACTGCAGTATACATGCTGTAAGATGCATCTTGGCAAGGGATTAGACTAGATGACTCATCCAGCCCCTTCTAACTCTATGAATATATGCCAGTGTTCCCTTTACTGCTGCAGGCCTTATTGAATCACTTTTTGCAAAGCAAGAACAAGAGCAGCAGCTCCATTACCTCAAAACTAAGCCCTCTGGCTCCTCTGAGGCCTGTGGCCCAGTTCTCAATCATAGTTCTCCAGCAGATCAAAATGAGTTTAGACCCCCTGTTAGAGACTGTTCTTTTAGGGAGTGAGGCAACCAGCAGATATTTAAAGGCATGCAGATCAGTCTCCTCAAAATAAGCCAGCATGGGTTAATCAAGAGGAGAATGGCATTCAGGTTAAAATGATGAAATTAGGTTTAAATGTACAAGCAAACAAATGAGGGTCCACGTTGGCCATATTACCTGTCATTCTCATCCAAAACCTCTGGGGGACTTCATCTCCATCTCCTTCTCCCTTTCTGTCCTGCCAGCACAGAAACTTACATCACACTGTGCTTTCACATTACTCCTTTGTCTCCAGTTGCTGGCACACTGTGTTCATACATTTGGCTTCCCTTGGCTCCCATTCATTAAAAGTTAATGTCTTTTTTTTTTGTTTTAGTTTTTTGTCTAGGCAACTTCATTCATGTGTGGACAGTTTGTGATAGCTCATTCAAACTAACCAAGGCAGACTACATGACACCAATATCCCTTATTCCCCCATCCCAGTGAAAAAGAGAATAAAGTTCTCCCTAATGTGTTCCCTTATGGAAGCACCTCTTGAACCCCTGCTCAGAAGTTTCTAGCCAGCAGTTTCTGTTCACTCCACACATGCTCCCTTTCCCTCCTCACGGCTCTATAACACCACAGCTATATAGGAGTCCATGGGTAAACTGTCTTTAGCTCCTTCTTTATCCAGGCATCTTCTAGGCTGGGAACAACCAAAGCAGAGGGGAAGGAGGGCAGGTAGTAGAGCACCCATAGGGTTACACATCTCAAAGAATTACAGTTACTGCACAGAGTAAGTAATATTTCCTTTTTTAAGTAGCATCCCTAGGATTGCTCCACTTCCATTGACATGCATGCAATAACCCAGGAAGGAGAAGGGAGCTTTGGAACAGGGTCCAGAACTGAAGCTAGCAGATAGTACTGCAAAACCAAGAACTCCACCAGATCTAACAGCATGAACCAGGGCTTAATGTTTTGAAAATATATGGCTCAAGGACCAAGTAGCAGCTCTACACATCTCACACACAGAACATCCTTAAAAAATGCAGCAGATGATACCTGCAATCTGATTGATTATGCTCTCACTCCAAGGGAGATGAGCACTTGCAGAGTCATAACAGGTGGAGATACAATATGGTATCGATTTCAAAAGTCTCTGAGCAAAGAGAGGCACCCCCTTAGATTCATCTGCTAAGGATATGAAGAATCTAGGTGAACTCCTAAACTGCATAGTCCTAACCAGATAGAAGGTCAAGCTCTTCTAATGCCCAGGGTATGGCAATAGGACTCCTGTGGAGATCTATAAGGTTTCAGAAAAAATACTGGCAGATGGATAGACTGGTTAAGATGATAATCCGGTGTAGCCTTTGATAGGAATCGAGCATGTGGACATAAAGAGGTCTTATCATTAAAGAACCCTGTAAATGGGTGATCTGTCACCAAGGCTCAAATCTCCCTAACTCTTGCCGCCTGCACAGATCTATGAAGTAGGGACCAGGCTGCCACTGGTTCAAATTAAGGTCTTATGAGGTGGCTGAGAACCAGGTTGAAGTCCCAAGATGGGGTGGCATGTCTAACATGGGAGGAAAAGATTACACAGACCCTTAATAAATCTCAAAGAACCCAGGTGTGAAAAGACAGTAAGTCCCTTGAACAGGCAATGAAGTGACAGCCAGCTATGTGCACCTTGATTGAACTGATGGATAACCTGGATGTCTTCAGCTCCAACAGGTAAACCGGAATGAGGGAAAGGGGAGTCAGTTCAGGTCTAAGGTATTGCTGACCACACCAAAGGATGTATCTCTTCCATTTCTCCAGACAAATAATTCAGGTTGAGGTCTTCCTACTGTTTGATAGGATCTGTATCACATCTGTGGATTAAGGTGCCTACTCCTGAGAACCATCCAGGAGCCACAGAGAACTACTAGGCTGGGGTGAACACTCAACCCACTCTCTGAGACAGAAGATGAGGAATGGTTGGGAGCTTACTCAATGATTGGACACAGAGTTGAAGTAGGTAAGAATACCAAGCATGCTTCAGCCAAGTATGTACTATGAAAGTAACTCTGACCTTGTCCTGCCTGATCTTGTTTAGCACAGTTAGAAACAGGAATGCTGGGGAAAAGACATAAAACAAACTTTCTGCCATGCTAGAAGGAAGACCTAGCCTAGAGAGTGGTGACCCAGATGCCCCCTTGAACAGAAAGAGTGCACTTTCTGTTCTCAGAAGTAACAAAAAGATAAATCACAAGTAGTCCCCCATCATTGGAATACACTGTGGAGAAGTGTCTGCTGAGGGCACTGGCTGCGGTGTTCTGGACCCCTGAGAGGCATCTAGCTGAAATCTGGATATGATGGACTTTATGCTAGTTCCAAAACTTTTTGGCTTTGGCACACAACAATGGGGATCTTGCTCTTCCCCGCTTGTTGATGTAAAACTTGCACGTATGTTGTCTGTCATGACCCTGATTACTTTGCCCCAATGGTGGGCAGGAAATGGAAGCAACCAGTCCTGACCCCACTGCACCCCTGAGCTCTGACAAGTTGATATAGAAATGGTAAAGTCCCCCCCAACAGGAAAGTTTTGATTATTAAGAGTCACTGATGGGGTTAGGCAACAGAAAGGGATACCTGCACAGATGCTGAGTCGCTCCCTCCACTAGTCTAGGGAGTTCTTTATGTACAAGGGGACCATCATCTGCCTGTCCAAGGTGTCCTTGTTCAGCCAATATGCAGTGCTGAGCTATCCCTGAAAGCAACAGAAGTGTAGCCTTGCATGTTTGGCCACAAAGATCCAAGCTGCCATATGAGTAAAGAATTCAAGGCAGTTCTTTATTGTGGCAAGAGGGCTCCCCTGAATTGCTCCTACCAGACCTGATAAGTAGAGCCCTGCACGGATACAAATACGTGGATCCATATCCAACCTGCATCTGCACGAAATGGCCGGCAGATATCTGTATTGTATCTGCAGATGCGGATGTAATGCGGACATCCATGGATAGCCGCATATTTGCAGGGCTCTAGCTCTGTGCAGGTAAAAATATGTGGATCCGTATCTGATCTGCATCCACAAGAAATGATCCGAGGATATCCGTGTTGTGTCTGCGGATGCGGATATCTGCGGATATCCATGAATTTGCAGGGCTCTACTGATAAGGTCACAAATCTGTCTAAAGGGCAGTATGCTCTGGCCATCAAAGAGTCCAAGTATGCTCCTATGAGCTGTATCCTTTGTACTGGTACCAGCATGAAGTATTTTACATTCAGCAGTAGGCTCCAAATCCTGAAACAACATGAGGGCTTTCTGAGTTGATAAGTACATTGCCTTGAAGCAGTGGTCCTTGAGTAGCCAGTCACTGAGGTACAAATGACTCCTCCTTGGATTTCAAACACTTCAGCTTTTGAAAAAGAGCAGTGTTACCTTAACAAAAATAGAGTTTTGCTCTTCCATTCCTCTAATAGGGAGTGGCATGTTACAGGCATTCACCAAATAAAGCACCAACAACAATGCACAGTCACATGAAGCGACCCTTCTATGCCAGCTGCGAGCTTCCTGAAATTTCATTCACCAAAAGGTCAAGAACTTGCAGTACTGGAAGTATGAGACTTTTCAGATGTTCTTTGGAGTTTAATTGCTCATGACATTTTCCACGTATATCAGCCCAAAATGAACATTTCACTGTTCTTGTTTACTGTATGGCATTTTGTCCCAACATTTCTCCTGTATACATTAGGTCTTCTGTGGGGCTGTGCAGAATGCACACGTACATTCTCTGCCTTTGGAAAAGTATGCAAAGTGATAGTTCTAAGGATAGCAATTTCTGAGGCTCACTTCAATAGGTATCAGACTAAGAGTACATTTACATAACAATTAGAGACCAAGGCTGGCCCCTGCAAAGTAGCTCAGGCTTCTGGGGGTCAGGCTATGGTGCTGTTTAATTCCAGTGCAGACATTTGTGCTTGGGCTGCAGTTTAATCCAGTGTAGATGTCTGAGGTCAGGTTGTGATCCTCCCATCTTGCATTGTTCTAGAGCCTGGGCTTCAGCTTAAACATCTACACCAGTGGTTCCCCAACCTTTTCTCAGCTGCAGAACAACTCCAATTCCAGGGGCCTCTTCTCCACACCCTCAGCTGGCAACTGCTGGTGGGGAGCAGAGAGACAGAGGGGCCAACCCCTTGTCCACACAAGAGAGGAGGTGGGAAGAGCAGGAAGTCGAACTTTGATTGGTTGCTCCAGCTGTGGAAGAGGTGAAGCAGTGAGGCTAATGGACAATCATAAGGTGCCTCCCCCCTTGTTCTCACATGTACTTAAAAAAAAAAAATCTGCAGCACACATTTGGACCCGAAGGTACACCAGAGTGCTGTTGCACACCAAAAAGGAAATGCTGATCTGCACCACAGTTAAATAGCCCCTTTGCCCAAGTCATTTGGCATAGGCCAGCCAAGGGCTTTTAAATTGCAGTGTAGACTATCAAAGAGGTTATCCATCTTGAAAGCTATTAAAATAACTATTTGCAGGTTTCAAATTCAAAACCTTAAGCCATGAAAAGGGAAATGAACTCAAAATATTAGGATTCTAATCAGGATTGGACTAAGGTGTCACAGGGCCCCAGTCTGCCCACCACTATGGGGTGTCCCCAGGCCTAGGGGCCCAGCCCTCCACCATGGTGAGCCTCCCCCATCCTGGGACTCCAGCCCCCAACCATAGCACCCTGTGGGCAGGCCAGTGCTGGGAAGGCCCTGAGGCCAGAGGCCTCTCTCCTTTTCACTCCCACCTGGCCCTGGTCTGGCTGGTCTGTCCCCAGGGGCGAGGCCAGCTGGCACATGGTGCAGCCTCCAGAGCAGCCCTCCAGGGCCCTGCAAGACTGCATTGCATACAGCCAGCCTTGCCCCCAGAGTGCAGCAAATATGCACCAGCCCACCCCACCTCAGGAGCAGATTGGCCAGCGCAGGGGCAGAGCAGGAGCACCATAGAGCCCAGCCTCTGGTCCTAGAATCCTACCCTCCCTTCCAATGCCAGCAGGGCCTCCCAGCACCCTCCCAAGCCCCACTGGCACTATGCCAGGCTGAGCAGGGCAGCAGTGGCAGGGGGGGCAGATCATGCAGGGGCCTTAGGGGCTGGAGCCCATGGTCCCTCTTTAGGCTGGAGCCCTGGGCTTCAGCCCCCAATAGCCTCTGCGTTGATGCAGCCCTGATTCTAATCAACAGAGTACCACTTTCCAAACCCAGTCTACTGGATTGTGTATAAAATGCATGCATCCATCCTTAAAATAATCAAATATTAAAAGCACAGATAATCCACCTTACATAAAGCCATTTAATCCATGAAGAATACTCATGACATCAGATCCATTTGATTATTAAAAGCACTACTGTTATATCCAAGCCACAAATGGTACTCAGTCAATATATTTGCTGTTGGGTTTTTATGTCAATTTGTTTTTCAAATTAAGTCCAAGGCACTTACAGATCAGGATGTACCTTTCTACACTTTGCAATAATTAGGAAGCACATGCAGCCACACCTATCATATTAGTGGTGGGAATATGCTGCTGATAAATCAGAAATTTTTAACTAAGTAATACTTTTAAATCACATAATTATGCAATTCATGTCTTTGACCTCAATAACCTACCCTGCATCAGGACTACTTTTGACCTCTGCAAATTTTTAAAATAACCTACCAAATAAATTCCAAAGGGGCAACCGTGTTAGTCTAGTTCAGTAAAACAAACAAGGAATCATTCCCTCTTTTCCTTCCTAACGTGGAATAGCTCTTTTCCTGCCAAAATAATGCTTTCCCAAAGCCTTGGTGATCTTGAGTCCTGTATACTTCAGAGGTTTAAGGTACAATATCTCAAGACACTGCAAGGCTAGCTATGTGAGCTTTATATCATTGACAAGAGCATATCTCCCAGCATTCCAAAGAAACAAACAATACTTGCTTCTAGCTCTTGGTCTCCATGATTTTTTGTATAGATAAGATATTTTAAGTTATTTTTATCAAATTTTATGGCTTCCTCTGAAACTTGTACAGTTGGACTGATGGTAACTAAAGAAGATGCTAGAAAAAACTTCCCAATAATATTTTTAAATCCTCTATGTTTCTAGAATTGTCTTTTTTTTTTGGTTTTGCTTGTTTTTTTATACATACAACATGTGTGCTTTATAAAGAACACATAGTGGTGTGACCTAAAGGTTTTACTCAAACTTATTGAGGTAACTAGCACAACTCAGCCAAACTCAGCCAATGTTTTGCCATTCATTTGTACCGTGGTCATCCTGACTTCAGGCACATGAAACCTAATCTTTGTACCACCACATCATCACGCATTCTTTCTCTATATGAACACTGTGCTGTGTTTATATGCATCTTCTGTGAAATGCTCTGAAACAAAATGTTAACACAGCATAAAAAAGGAAAATAATGAGAGGAAAAGTTTCAACAGATTTCAAGCCACTAGCAAAATGTCTTTTGCTCATTTTCAGATCAAAAGCATCCTCTTTAAATTTGCAAAATATGGCTATTTCCAAGTTTTGAATTCATTTCTGCATTATTCATCTCTACTGCTTTGCTGTATTATGCTTTCTAAACACTTATAAATAAACTTTTCCAGTATTAAAAGGGATATCAACACTATTATACCATCTTCCTTAGAATTTCTGGTTCTGTCACCCGGATAATAACCTTTCATTTTTTCAGCCTCTGCATTCAGGAACTGAACTGTTGCCTTATTTAAAACAGTGCATCTACTATTACAATTTACTGCATATAAATTTAGTGATAATTAATATAAAATAAGATTGCAATTAAGAAACAATATGCCATCAAATAAAAACGTAAAATTGTATCCCTACACTTTCCCACAAATGTTTTGAACTTGGTCCATCAGGAAAAACATGGTAAGTAGAGAACATTGAGCCTGGAGTTTGACAGAAGACTATGCTTACAATGTTATCTGGAAAGACAAAGAGCTATATCCTCCCCTTTGGGGAAATGTTAATTTAAATTATTCTTCAAAATAAGTCGAATTCAACTGATTGTGCTAGTTATCTGCGTTGCTATTGCTTCACTAATGTTTAATGCATAAATCTATTTTCTATTCAAATTACATTCTGAATACATCTTGGGATAATACTTTAAGGTATACGGAAATATTTATAGTGTCAAAGTAGTATCAGACTGTAAATGAATCAAAGAACAAGAGATCAAAGGCTTGATTCAGATTTCACTCACACACTTACACTGACTTCACTGTTGTTACTTTCAATTTATGCTGGTGCCAGATCAGTAACAGATCTCTTGTCTAAAGTAACTTTGAAATAACTTCACATATGTCTACATACTAGGGAATTGAACAGAAAGCTTCTATGTTTTTGCATGTACTTTGAAAATTAGCCATTTGAAGAAAAATCAGGGGTGAAAGTACAATTTGGCAGGTCCCAGAACCCTCCTAAATTTCCAGGCTCCCTTCACACAGGTCCAGGCCCCTTTACCCACCCCAGCTACTGCCCCCAAAATGCCTGCCACCATCAAATCCCTTCTTCCCCAGATCCTCCTCAGCCCCAGTCCCCATGCCCTAAGCTCCCTGCCCCCATATCCCCACTCCAGCCCTCCTAACCCCCCACCTCCCTCATCTTCACTCCACCGCCTTCAGCCCCCCAATCCCTACATGTTCCCAGCCCCTTCACTCCCTTTTCCCCATCCCCCACTCCACCCCTTCAGCCCCCCAACCCCCTCCACACCTCCCCACAACCCACCATTCAGACCCCTTCTTTCCACCCCACCCCACTGCACCCCACCCACGCTTTCCTTGCCAGCTGCCCACCTGTCCCCAACCCCAACCCCACACCAGCCCCCTTACCCATGTCACCAACATGAGCAAGGAGCCGGGCCAGGGGGAGGGAGATTGCAGTGCTAGCCAGTCGGCAAGAGAGACACAGGCCCAAGACTAGGTCCAGGCTGCACACACCGCTCAGGCCCAGCAGAAAAGGGCGGGGCCAGTGCAGGCACCGGGAAATGAGAGGAGGAGCAGCCAGGCTAGTTCTAGCCCACAGCCCCTTTCTTCAGTTGGCCCTGTGAGGCAATGTGCCAGAATGCTGCCTTCTGATGCTTTCCTCTATTTTTAGGGGGCCCCAGAATGCCGTTTCAGGACACTCCGCCATACTTTAACCTCTGAGAAAAACTGAATGTATATTATCTAAATCTAAATGATTTGACTCTTCATATATGCAGCTAGAGGATACAGTGAGACTAATATCTACTATTCAAATTAGGGTGTGCATTTGCCATTTGTTGTACAAGTTTGTAGGTTAAGGGCCTCACTGAATTTTAAAAAAACAAACTACGGCATCCTGTGGCACTACACAAAAGCTCATGCAATAAATCAGTTTGTCAAGTTCCAAAGAGGCAGCTGTGTTACTCTAGTTCAGCAAAACTTACAGAATGGGAGAAAATAGACGTAGGAAAGCGTAAGTCATGGGATCAGGTCAGACTAACAGCAAACAGAAGCAGTTGTTAAGATTCAAACACTGGGAAACAGCATATACAGGAAGATAAGGTCAAATCACCTGTTATAATGAGAAAAAAAAATCCAAAGTCCCTATTTAGCCCTAAAGCAATACAGATTTGCAAATAAGTTCGAACTCTGCTGCTTCTCTGTGAAGCCTTGAGCTGTTATTCATTTGCCTGAGCACAGCAGTTAGTAAATTGTCAAGTGATCAGGAAGACTGAAATGCTGACCCACTGGTTTTAGAAGGTTGTGATTTCTGACATCAGATCTGTGCTGTCCTGTCTGTCCAATAGATAAGGCAGATGGCATTTTTGGCATAGATCACACTGGTGAATGAGCCTTTGATGGAACAGCTGGTTTTTTTATTAGGTCCTGTATTAGTGTCTTTTGTGCAGATATGTGAGAAAGTTGACAGAGTGGTTTGTTGCAGGGATAAGTGCCTACTCTTTAAAAAGTGTCACAAGACTCTTTGTTTGTTTTGCTGAAATAGACTAATATGGCTACCCCTCTGGAAACTGAATTTCTGCCTCCTCTTAGAAGACAAGTTAGCAGCAACAGAGCCAAGTCAACTTCTTACCATTTATGTATGGCCAGGAGACTATAACAATTTCTTTCATAAGCAGACCTGGGGACCATGATTCATATCTTTCCTGCTTCAAGATTAGACAACTGCAATGAAATCTACATCTTAAAAATGATATGGAAGCTGAGCCTGCTGCAAAATGCAGGAGCTGTTTAGTATGTGGAATATTTCACCTCAACATACTGAACCGGTGTTCAGTGACCTGGATTGAGCTGCCTCTATGTTTTGCGTGATATTGAAGGTGTTGACCTTATCTTCTGGCGGTTTAAGTGGATTAGGATCTATCAGCCTGAGGGACCATCTATCATCCTGTGCTATAACACCGAGCAGAGGAACCTCATCTTAAGTACTGTCTGTATAATTGAGATGGACCTGTTGTTATCTTTGTGAAAGCCTATGAACTTGGCATTTGCTCCCCTCCCTTTGTTCAAAATACCTAAAATCTGATGACCTTTAAGCTGAAAATAATTTGTATGCTTCGTGTACAATCATAAATCTCCAATAATTTGATGTTAAAATATTATTAAAAGAAGATGTGCACTACTTTTACTTTGGATGCTTCAGAACATCATAGAACTAAATCTCAGCATTCACTTATTCTCTGAGCCAAATTTTATACTTGTAAATAAGCTACTGAATAATTAGATTTACAATAGACTATCTTCTATTCAGACTGATGTTCAAGTTAGTTAAGAGAAGATAGCTGTTCTGATCCTTCGAGCTGGACAGTGATGCTGTCTCATAAAACCAGCTGCTGGACACTTTATCTTCTTGACAATATAGTTCTTAGTCCCCTCACACTAAGGCTCTATTCAAAAATTAAACTAGCCGGGTATAAATCCAAGCCTTCATTTTTTCAAGAATGAATAACATTAAAAGCTACAAATCCTGCTTTTTTAAAAATCAAAGAAAAAACTTTCTGACAAGCAATGTAAGTACTTTAATCAATACATATTCTTTCATGCTGCATTGAAAAAGAATTATAAGCTTTACTAAACAAAAGAAGAAAAGTGTATTTATATTTGGCAGATCCTACATTTTTTCCCTAAATTGCAACTTGTTTAATAATTTGCAAATACTACTTTATATGAGCATTTTCATACACAAAACATCCCTTAGTAGCATTTTTTTTTAAAGAATGAGTAGTTGTTCACAGGAGCGTCACTGCCCAAGGAAAGACCCAGGGCATGGGCGTGGGCCCCGTCCCCCACGGCCTAGATTCTCCACCGGGGCCCAATCCAGCCTCAGGCTCCTGTTGTGTCCTGCATGGCCCTCGATCCCCGGCTGGGGCCGAGAAAGGGGCAGGAGAGGCTGGCGCTGCCACAGGCAGCCCGGCCTGAATTCCCGGTGGGGGACCGGGCTGGGAGCTGCAGGCGTCGCTACAGCCAGGAGAGGCAGCGCCGCAGCTGGCAGCCATGACCTGGATCGCTCGGCTGGGATGGGGCTGGGAGATGCAGGGACTTCCCCAGACACTCGCGGCACTGACACTGGGACTCAGGGCACATGCCTTGTGTGCCAGGCACCAGTGATGCCCCTTGTTGTTCAGTAGAGCTCCTAAACTGTTCATAAATTTAAAAAAGGAAGAAGAGACATTTTTAAAAAGGCTTTTTATCCTTGCATTTGCAATTCTGCACCTACTATCAGTTATAGGCATACAAGACAGAATTCAGATGTCTAACTCCTCCAGTTCTGTAAGTTCTCCCTCTTCAAAGTGTCTGACGAAGCAGGATATTCTCTCACGAAAGCTCATGCGATAAATAAATCTGTTAGTCTTTAAGCGCCACAAGACTCCTTGCTTTTTCTGCTTTACTAGACTAACACGGCTGCCCTTTTGGAACAGGGAAAGACAAGAAGACAAACATCACCATATGCTTGTGATGGGGTACTAATCCTTTTGCTCATGGGGAAAGGAAGGCAAGTCGGTGACATGCTGCTTTGAAACTCTTACTCTCCTGCTACTAGTGATGCTTGCTTGGGGCATAAAGGCAAACACTAAAGAATGAATATTTAGTTATTGCCAATCTAACTAGTAAGGCCTATGCTCCTGTGTGCTACTTACAGAACTGCAAATTTTTCATTTGAAAACCATATGTTTTTGCGTGAGGAATAATACTATAAAATTAATCAGGTAATTTGGGTTTGGTGGTTCTTTTTTGTGTGTGTGTTTACTTCCCAGTGATAATTTCAGGTCTTTTATTCTTCCATTTCAGAAAAACAATGGGTTATTGTGCAGTCAGAAATTAATAAGAAAACAAGCAAACAAACAAAATAACCTGATAAGTAAGGGCATGCATTGTTCTTTTATCACAGTCAGGGTTTATAGGTGATTCAAAGAACTGTTGAAAAGTTCTGTGATCCTTTGATTTTTGGTGTATAATATTTAGTGTTGAAGAGCAGAGAATTTAAATATACTGACAGATTGCATTCAGTATTGTAAATTGCAATTCATCAGATAAGCCCCACAGCAAACAGGTTTCCATTACTATTACTGATTACCAAAAGAAAGAAACAAACATATATTTAGAACCAAACAAAAAAATTTGCTTCCTGCATACTTTAGCAATCAGAAATGGATAATTGTTTACATACAGTCTGCAGTGGTTATTCTGAAGACAAGGGCTGGCGTTTTGATGACAGAAGTCAGCTTTTTTGGACAAAACCATAAAGTTGTAGAGACTCCAATTCTCCTCCCACCAATGCCCACCTGCTATGCTGGCATAATAAAACCACTTCAACAAGAGGTGTAGGGCTTATATAGGCTCAGGAAGCAGTGTCTATATTGACACTGCAACCCTCACCTCAGCTGTGGTACAGCATTCCTGTCAATTTCACAAAACTGACAAGAAAGCCTTCCAGAGAGCTGAGCAGGGGAACAAAAATCAGTGGCAGGTGATTCATGCTTCTAGGTGAGCCTAACTGACCAGGCTGCCTCAGCTTCTAGCAGGGAGCAGGTCAGAGGGGATGGGAACCACGGTAACTGGACCCCACTCCCTAGTGGCTTCCCCAATGGCAGCCAGGGAAGGGAAAAGCCGGAGGCTAGTTCCTGGCGGGGGGTGGGGGAGCAGCCCATGGGGAGCTTTAGGTCAGCAGAAATGCTCCAGGTAAGGATACGCTCCACCAACTCAAAGGAGGTAGCGTGGACATCAGCCACCACAATTATTGCTATGTTAAGTTAATTAACCCGTGTTGTCAATTTATTTTTCTAGTGTATACAAGGCTTAATTTACAAAACCTACAACTGTTAAAAGCACATACTGAAATAATTTTTGAACTTGTTTGATAAAATTAATTTTGATCTCCACCAATCATCTCCTCATAGATGTTAGACATATAATTGTAGGTATCAGAATTATTTCTGCACCTTAACACTTCTCAACATGTTTCCCTGCTAAACTGCAATGTCATTTCAAATACTGTAACGAATAAACCACTGGAGAGCCTATGGAGTCTATTGGGTAAGCTAGACTGACTCCTTTAGAGGGTTTTAATGTTTACCAAAGATGAAAGAAAGGTGTCATAATATTCTAGTTAGTTATTAAATGGCAGGGTCCCCTCTCATGGAGATCAGCTTGAAGATTTTGATGCATAGCTAAGCTTAGAGTCTAATTTCAAATCCTCTTCTATCTACACCTTCAATCTGAGTTCTGCACACCATGCTGCAAGAGGATTTTCAAGATCTTTACTGCCTTTGCAAATAACCAATGTTCGTTGCTTTTATTTCCTCTGACAAATCTCTGTAGATGCTTGTGTAGACACTCACCAAGTGTCTGTTCCAGGTTTAAATTGGGAAATTAAATTTGCTGTCCTAAGCCCAATAGAAATCAGTTAACTACAGGTAAAAGCAGTCCAGCACAGACATACTTTCACCCAGGCACATGTTCACCCAGTCTCAGCTTCACACCTGCTTTTGTGTAGGTCCTTTAGCTCATTACTGTCTTTCCACTTTTTGACTCCCAAGTATCTGCTACCTCCTCCTTTTTCAGATTTATCTCAAGATTCTACTGTATTCCTGTCAGGATTTCATACTATATCCATCACCATGGTATGTGACTCTTTTCCATTATTCCTTCCTACATTGGCTTTCCCACCAATATTTTTTTCTCCACACCCTCCCTGACCAGAATACTTGCATCCTATTTTGACTTGTCTATGTTTTAACTCTTTTAAACCAAGGAATGTCATGTCTATCATTTTCCCTACAGAGCACCATTAACATGTAGTAACTACAATTACCTGAAGTATGCCACACATATGTTCTTGACTCAATGTCTCCTGCTCCAAATGAGTAGACTCCCTAAATTCCTTCCATCAAATGCATCATTTTAACAAACTGCAATCATTATGTATCTTTCTAGTCAATGAAATCTCTGACTGACAGTACAGCATGTGAACTGCAAACAAGAAAAGGAAACAGTAGACGGAGCCCGTGTGGGGAATGAACCAATCAAAGGCAAGAATGCTGCCTGACAGTCAGTCTGAAAGACTCTGATTGGCTGTCAGACTGCAACCAGAGCTGAGCTGGGACTGGCTTCCTTTGCTCCCCTGTATGCTGCTGACCCAGATCATAGCAGCAGCTGTAGTGATCAATCATGCCTTGGTCAGACACAGATAGAATCCACACTCACATTCCAATCTGCGGATATCTGCACCTGTATCCAAGGATGCAGATACCTGTGGATCTGAAAGGTTCTATACTATGGTAAGAAATGATGGCCCAACTTGCCACATATACCCCCTACTCAAACTTAATTCCACTGACCCCTTCTCTAATTTACATTCTGCCTCACAAAACTCTCATTGCCCAAGATGGCGGTACCACACAAGATACAAATGTTAATTCTCTGACAGAAAAAGCAAGGGTAAAAACAATCACACTGTCTTCTGATGTATTCAAAAATATTTGAAGATATGGATCAAAAGAATGTATTGTGTTTTGTGCTCCAAGCCCCATCTGGAGTCAAATAAAAAGAAAATTTGAAAACTCAGCAAACTCAAGCTGCACTGTATATATTTTAACAATAAATAGGTATAAGATTCCCGCATCTAATCTGCTGCAGAGGCAAGAAACCAGGAGAGAAAAAATTAGAATAAAGAATTGATGGCAGACTGTAATTGCATCTACTCACAACTCCTGTCACAGGCTTGGCTTAACATGTGCTACACATCTCAATCATTGCAGAATTATAGACAATAGAGGTGAGAAAAAATACTTACTTAGTATTAATTTTCTAATTCTCCCTATCCATGCAGACTTGTTTCTTAGTGTTTTATCCTGGCCACCTGTAAATGACTCAAATGACAGAAGTTCCATTATTTGCTTTGGAAGACTATTCTACAGTCTAATACAAATGTTAGGAATAATGTTTGATGCTCAGAAAAAGCTTTGCTTTGCTCAACTTCATCAAGTTCTTTCTAGTTATGCCATTTTGGATCATGCTAAACAAGTACTTGCCTTCACTACTCTTACACAATTGTTTTTATCAGTGTTCCATATTCAAAATATTAGCCCCAATATCCATGTGGTCATAACCATCAAACCAAGAAACCAACCACCAAAGCACCACATCTGTGTTAACTGACCAGCAGAGAACAACAGATGGGTAATTAAATTATTTTTTTTTAGATAAATAAATGCTCCTTGAGAAATTTAGTTAACAATTGTACTATTTTAATATAGTGAGATATTGCACCACTTGCTCTATTTGGCAGTCCAGATAAGATCTGAATCACAGTTAATTGCATCATTCATAAAAATGGTGCTTTGATGTTTTTACAAGAAATCATAGCTGTGTCTTATTAGAGCTTTGTACTTCTGGAAGGGTAGTGTGTTTGCATAGTTTTCTGCTGAGCATGTAAATAAGACTGGTATTTTAAACTACAACATTCCTATGATCTTGTATTTCCCACTCAAAAAGGGTCCAGGTATTACTCTGTCACGTGAGTTTTGGAATATTACTAATTTCTATTTACTTGCATTTATTTTTAAGTCATTTACTGTATAAGTGTGCTTTATTCAAATACTGGTTTACTAAAAGGATTTTTCTTTTTCATTTGGCTTTGGATTACGAGAGTCAAAAAGGGATGATAAAGCCAGGTTATATGTTCCACCCTCTAAAGTTCCTCTAAATTATTCCTTGGCCTAGAGAAAATTTGCTGCTTTGCGCATCAAAATGTTTCTAGCTCCTCCTTCAATTCAACAAAATAAACCCCCCAAAACTGCACATTAATACTCACATCCCCCGGTAGGTCCCCATTTCTTTCATGTTGGGTATTGAAAAACACAACACTTGAAGCAAATGAGAGATGTTTGGGTTTTGCAAAACCCTGAACAAACAGTTTAAGTATTCTAATTTTTTTAAATGTTCAAAAATATATACGGAACAGTTTTATACATACCATTTCCAAGGACGTTGGTCATAATGTGATAAACATATAAGATCAGTTTGTTTTTACCTTAGAAAAATACTCAACTACATTCCTTTCTGACCTCCATTTACTATCATCATCTCATCAGTCTGCTCCCTCTGCACCTTAATGATCTGGACTTTCATCTTCTCTGCTCCGAGCCCCAAGTCTCTGCTCTCAGTTTTCTCTCTCCTTCAGAACTCCATGTCGTCCTCTAGCTTCCATTCAGTTTTGTTTTCCTGGTGCACCTTCGTCTCAACTCTGTTTTCTCCACTCACATCCTGCTAATGAATTGTGCAATTTTCCCTACAACATTTTCTGAATGGTAAAATATTTTAAAATATGGTTGCCTAAAATTAGACACCTGAAGTCATATTTTCTGGCCAGATAATATTTCTTTATTTAGGCTTATAAAAGTACCACATTGGTATGAGCAGCCCTACTGACACTAAGAAATTTACAGACAAAATTAGGCTGGATGACAACTTGGAATGCTCCATTGGCTTCAAATGCTCCATTCCAATCAAACTTAGATGGAAAATAGCATTTCAAACCCAACCCACTCCCAATCACACAATATCTGAAATGCCCTTCTGAAAACTGACAGAGAAAACACTTATATGGAGCTGAGCTGTAGCAATGGACACATTATAAATACATAAGACAGATCTTTCTACCAACATTAACTTTTAATTATTTAAAACTTGAACTTTAAAAGCCCTGGAATTTTATTTTTAACTCACGAAGAGCCACTACAACTCAGCTCATGTTCACAGCTACCAAAGTTCAAGTGCATGATTTTCTCCTGTTACTTAGATACATATAAAGCCAGTGTGATTCTACTGGAGTTACTCAATTTATGGCAATGTGAGAAAGAGGAGAATCAATCCTCTCCACTTTGTGTGTGCGCGCATGTATACCATATACACCAGTGGTTCCCAGTCCATGGCTGGGGGCCCAAAAGTGTCCCGCGGGAGCTTTCAAAGTGGCCTGCAAGCTCTTCTCATGCTGGCTGCAGAAGGGAGCTGCTGCTGCTCTGGACCTAAGTTGAGCATGTGTCCAAAGTGCTCAAAGACACCGGTGCAGGTTCCATGCTGCAACCAAGGGGATAGATCAGTGCTCCCCTTCCTCGGCTCCAACATAGAATAAAGACCTCTGCCTGGGTCCCTAGGTGCTGAGGTCCCTGCTGGAGCCAGAGGGAGGGGAGCACTAGCACTGATCTTCCTCTCAAAGCCTGCAAAAAGGAATCACTGCCTAGACACCCAGGCAGAGCACACAGGATTATAGGACATGTACGATTTCCCTGCTGCAGCCAGGGAGACAAGAGATAAGCAAGGAGACTGCCTTCTCGCTGTACTTCTTCCATCTGGCTGCAGTGGGGCAGGGGTCCTTCTGGCATAGACTGGTGGTCCTTCAGGGTTGTAAAAATGAGATCTGTGGCCCTTGAGTCAAAAATACACTGTACATACACACTCAGTTTTAAATTTTGATATTTGTTGCTGTACATACTAGGCCAAATTCATCCATAATATCATGTTTCCAACTCTCATGATTTGATGTTGTACTCAAAGCTCCAGACAATAATATGAGAATCACAGCTTTTCTTTAAAAAAAGATGAAGTTTCTAGTTCCCATGTTTGCAGAGAAAACCCTGTGAACCCCCACAAGACTGAGGTAATGCTTACAGGGAAAAGGAAGCATTTAGAAGAATGTTCATCTGCTATAACGTACCTATCCCATAGGCGTCTGTCCCCTACACTGTTAAGTCACTTCTCAAGTTTGGGACTTCCCAGGGCTACAAAACCCAAAACATCCACTTTCATTCACAAGTGGCCATATGATTGCTCCCTTATTCTATCAGCTACACTGGTCATAGAGATAAATGCATTCATGGCCTACAGGCTTGATTATTGCAATTCATTATACCTTGGAATTAAGTGTACAACCATAAAAAGCTCCATGGAGTTCAAAACACAGCAGCCATCTGTTTGGCAACACAGGCCACTGTGGGCACATCACCCGAGTGCTCTGTTCTGTGCTGGCTCTCAGTGAAAACAGAATCCAAACTGAGGTCTGTATTCAAACCCTGCACAGGAGTGGGCCTAGCTACTTGAGGGAATCACCATTCCACCTATGGGTTTCCACTGGAACCATGAAACTCCTGACTAATAAAGGGAGTCTTGTGTGCATGAGACAGAGAACTCACCCAGAATCCAGAACTCACTGCTGCAAGAGCCAAGAGTGTCTACATGTCTTGCTATGTTCAACACTAAATGGAAAACTCATCTCTTTGACTCAGTTTTCCTTTGATGAGCTCTCCACAGTCTCACACACACACACTGCAGAAATAAAGTCTATAAACTAAACAAGCAATTTCTCCAACAGAATGGGAAAGAAAAGAGGACTATTGAGTTCCATTTTTAAATACCTAAAGTTATTCAGAATGACAGCCATTTAAGCCACTATTTTAATTAGACAGGCAATGCAACACATACAATTGAGGAAGAGGAAAGAGAACAGTAAAAGAATGAGGGCAGCTCAGCCAAACCTTCACCCCATTTACCTCATGCTCAAATATGGCCACAACTGTGTTAAGATTATATGGGTGGGGCATTATGTTCCCCTTCCTGTAGCTCTGCCCACTTCCACAAAGTGCCACTGCTGATGATCTTCCCATCTGCTGAGGGTTCCCTCTTCCTTAACACACCATTCTATCTTCAGGAATGCTAGGCTAAGGTCCATGAGGCAACATCTCTCCTAGCCCAGCTCCTCCAGCAGATGACTCTGTGTAGGACACATTCTGCTCAGTGTGATGTGAGGACTACTCTCCTGTGGGACTGCCCAAAGTGGTAGTAGCACTTGTCAGTAAACTATGCCCCCCCAACCTTCACCAAGCTGCAATGAAACCATAAAAGCAGCAATACTACCTCAGAGGCAAGCCAGAGAAGATGTGGGCTCCATCCTTCCAAAAGAGAGGAGTAACAAGGGTGGTTGTGGGCTTCCTTTGTCTCTAGCCTACCTAACAGCTGCTGCAGTATTGGATTGAGAGACAAAAGAAAGCCACCAGCTCATCCAAAGCAACACTGGCAGCAGTGGATGGACCAGAGAGCCTCCTACCTCCTCAGTCCATCCAAAGAATGGCAATGGCAAGTAGGGGAGAACTGAGCCCTCAGGCCACACTATGAGGGAAGAGCAACAGCACAGTGATATTCTCTCCTTCTTAGACCACTAGAAGGCTGGAGCACTGGACAGGTGAGAACACACCTTTCTTCCTACTCCACCCAATAGCTGCATGGACAATGGGTCAGAACAGCTACTAGAAAGAAGGCATTGATGTAAGCAGGTATGGGTGCTCACTTATTATACAAGGTGCATTTGACCTTCCAGCATGGATAATAGCTGCATGAAATTATTACAAACATTTTTAACAGCCTTTTCTAAATGACAGATTCTGATAGCTGGAAAATGGTAGGCACATGGTCTGTTAACCTTTAAATGACCGCTTGTAACCACTGGCATTGCATCTTTACAACTGAACAGAAAATCTATCAATACCAAGGCAATTGTCTTTCTATTCTCTCTTCGTTTTCCTGTTCTTCTCTAAGTAACTGACCTTTTCTGCTTCTGAGCCTCTGTCTGAGGATTCTAATTTCTGTCCTGATCTATTCTACTTATCACTTTCACCTCCATTAGCTATCTTTTCCAGTCTTGCTCTTCCACTTTCTACCACAATCTTTCATCCCAAGTTCTTCCCAAAGGTGTACATTCTTCTTTATCAATCCATTCAACACTCAATGCTCCATCAAAGACTGTTGTCCTTCCTCCTCAAATCTGCCAAGTATTTTATTCCCAAACCTTTCACTTTTATTGCTATTTTCCATTCAAGTCTCCAATATATTTTGCCCTGGATTCTTTCATTTACATGAAAGCCTTTCACACAATAGATTTTGTTCCCTACCCAACTTCTGCCGTCTTTCCCATCCCACGGTGGCCTCTCCTTTCCACATACCAAAATTTTCATATTATAACAAGAACTCCAGTGAGCATAGCAGAAGAGGACGTCATCACTTAGCGCCTTCTGTTAAATGCTTCATTCTTTTAAGTGAGCTAACACACTACTGTTGAGTTCTTTGTGCATACACTGGTCAAATACTGTGTTTCAATATCCAAAACCTGTAGCAAATTTTGATTTTTCCTTTGTAATACATTTAAGCCATTTAATATCTATTTTGGTGGTTTTGCTTATTTCACACACACACACACACACACACACACACACACTATATGGGTTTAAGTGACAACTCACTGATCTATGAAACTGACAGGTCCCTTCCCAGAGCATTTTACAATCTAGACACACAAGGCAAGGATGACTACAAGCAGGAAGAGAACGCTATTATGGGGAAATGAGTAACAATGATTCTACTAGGGAAAGATCATGGTACGCTAATTTCATAAGCATCTTGGTAACCCACCTCTTGGATAACTTTTTTTAAATGACTATATTTGTATCTGTTGACACTGTCTAGAATGAGTGTCTAATAGAAGTCAGTGATATTAAATATCCAACAGTTAAGAAACAGATCATCTCTATTTTTTGAAGGCAAAATGTTAAACAGCAGCAGCAATCACTATGGAGTTAAAGAAACAAGGAATCCTGTGGCACTTTTAAAGACTAAAATTTTATTTATCACATGAACTTTCATGGGTAAAATCCCACTTTATAAGAACAGCTGAAATAGAAAGGTCTTAAGGCATTTCAATGGTCCAGCAAACAACACATAATTAGGGCTAACTTATTCTCCTTATGCCTCACCAAATTCAGAGATCTTATGTGTGGATTTATAACAAAACAAAAAAAAACAGAAAAAAAGCCAAGTTAGCCTTAATTGTGTATTGTTTAACTGATAATGAGAAAGGCAAACTCTTTTCTAATTTGACTGTTTTTAAAAATTATCACGTCTTCATATTTCTGAACTGTTCTTTTTCTTCATCCGGCATTTTTTTTTTCCCCCACACATCTGAGATGTTTTGGATCAAGCACTGCTTCTACATAAAGTGTGGTTGCTTAAAACAGAAAGGGGGTACTGTGAACTCATACAGGAACATTTTATAATTCAGGCTGTTATGCTTCCATACTAAATGTTAACAAGGGGAAAGCTGTAATCTCATTATGAATTGAACCATTTCAAAACTGAAACAATGCAGGAAGTATCAGAAGACCCAGATGAGCATTTCTGTATTTATTAAACAAGTACTACAAGAGGAAGCCTGAAGAGTGGTCAAGATGAATATTTGCAATGCAATTAGGCTAGACAAGTGAATCTGAATGTATGCCAGCTGCAAGGGGCTTGCCCTTAATTCACACAATCAAATGTCTAATGTTGCACAATGTCTAGCATCACTACCGACAATATTAAAAATCTCATCAGATAACTCGATGTTTATTGAGCAGCTTAATCAGGGACCGAACCCCTTTCTAACTATACAGTCTAGCTCGCTCCCTCTCTCTGTTGGTCCATCACCATCTGTCGCTTACAGCTTCTATAAGCACAAAATTTGTGAATTCAAACAAATGCACTCAGCACTCAAACGAAGTTATCATTCAAATTTCAACAACAGAGTTGAATTCCTTTTTTAGTGTTCTTCAACTCTGACCCAGCTCTACCCCCTCCTTCACTGACAACAACCCAGCAAGTGGGACAGGCAAAACAGACCTTCTTTGTTCACTTTTCTCTTTCAGTTTTCTATTGAGGTAAATAACTGAAAAGCTCAGCAAGCCTTCAGTGGTTCAGAAGAATAAAATATAGCTAGCTTGCAACTATGCTTTCCTATCAACGCACAGTATGATGAAATTTAGGGAGCATCATGTTAATCTTAAACAATAATGTACTGAAGCTTTGAACATCTTTTAAATGATAGCATGAATAATGCAATTTACAATATTAATCAAATATGCTTACATAAAGTGGCAGTATCCTTACTATGACAGGCAATAGTCACTATTTGCTTGCTATCTTAAAATTCAACAAATCATCACTGTAAAGCTAATACATTCAATTTTATAAATTCTATCAGCCCACTCAAGAAGGCTCATTGCATATTGCACAGCAGATGACCTCCTACTTCATTCCCTCAGTTTACATTCTTGGGATGTATATTTTTCAGTGTTTCTTTCCACTTCTCTCCTGCTCTGTACATAAAACAGAATGTAAACCTATATACAATAAGAACTATTAAACAGGCCTGTCCCAATATCACTTAACAACAACATGTGCTTTGATTGTGTTTGGCTTATTCATCTGACAACAAGAAAATTATAAGGTAAATATCTCAAGTCAAGGTGATTTGAGACAACTGGAGAAACTACAGAGCTATGGATATGCAAAACAGACATTCATTGCTTTTTATATTTCATCTATAGTTTAAGATGTGTAACAGGTTAATTAGCCTTTTTGCACTCAGTATTTCTTATTTTCATATCAGTAACTGTAGAGATCCACTTATTTGTTTTAAAAATAAAAGCACCTTTTATTGATTTGAAATTTCAATTCTATGCATCAATAGAGCAAGCAAACTCTCCCATTAACTTTGCTAAGCAATTGCAACCTTGTAGCAAAAGCTTATGCTGTCACCTTTGGAAAGTTCACAGTAGAAGACAATTCCCCAACACTATAGGACCGAATCCACAGCACCAGCAAAGTGATAAGTATGCACCATATCAAGTGTCTACACCATTACCCTTTTCTCTATTACAAACCTTCTCTCTGAAAACATTTGAGACAGATTTAATAATGATTAGACAAATTTTTCCATGCTGTAGATAAAGCATGTTCATAAAGGGTCAGATTTCACTTCCCCTCCTCGGGATGAGTGTTATCTTATTTTGCCAGTATTCCCACCAAAGCCAGTGTGACTAATTGCAGAACAAGGACATCAGACTCTGACCCTTTATATAATCCCAACTGGTAATATTATTTCATTTCAATGACCCCACCCTAAAAATATCCTATATTAACAATAACTGTACATCATAAATTAGATATCATTATTGTTTCACAAATATTTCTAATTTTAAATAATTTTATTATCATTTTATTAAAATATTCACTTGTTTAACAATTTGTCATCTCCCCAGTAACTAAATATTTTATGAGTACAACCTTTAACTAACTGCATACAGATTTCCCTAAAATGCTTTTATAATTATAACCCACTTCAAATACATGGTAATATAAAATAGATAATATAGTCAAAATTAGAAATAGGATGTCTGGTGCCCCTGCAAATTGTTTTTCAAATACATTCTTGATTCCACATTATACGATATGAACATCTTCTTACATTTTTCAGCTGACAAATATTTACAGGTATTCATTGACCAAAGTTTATGAGACTTTCTCTCAGCACATACACAGCGCTGAATTCTGAAATGAGGGTCAGATGCCTACAGGTGCAAAGGAGTGCCCAGCTCTGCACACAGTCCTACTGACTTCAATTTTTAAGTATAATGCTCATTATCTCAAATAACTGAGTTGATAATGTAGCTGCCAGAATTAATGGAAATTTTACTGTTTATTTCAATGAGTGTAGGATTGGATTTTAACTATTGTCCATTATTCCACAATATACACTAAAGCTTAATTTAAAAATGTGTTTTAACAGAAAAGCAACAGAGAAGGAAATACTAGTAGGCTAAAGAAGGGAAACTATCTTCCCCTGCTCACTCAAAAGTTTTGTCATATTTAGGAATGCAAAATTGGATCTTGGGAAATAGAAAAATTCACATCACAACCTAACAGTATGACAAACAAGGAGTCCCATGGCACTTAAAGACTAACAAATTTATTTATTGCCTATAAATTGTTTAGTCGTTAAGTGCCACAGGACTCCTCCTTTGCTGTGCTAAACTAAACTAACAAGGCCACCCCTTTGAAACTAACAGTATTAGACTCTCATGATATACATGTAAGACTTGTGTGTGACATATTAGTTGTACACCACAGCCTGCAGCATTTTTACATCTTTTACCTCACATATTACGCACTACCTTTCATGATCCGTCTGCCAACCCAGAGGAGCACTGGAGATTTGACAGAAACACAGTACAATCTTAAACATTTAATACATTAGAAGACCTGCAGTTTTGTGATAATCGGCTATCGCTTACTGCTGAACTCCAAGGCCTTTGTTGAAACGCATGCAACACTTCAAAAATCCCCTTCTGTGCCCAATGGTACAGTAACAGCTCAAGGTCAGCTTAACTGTTACTTTTTAACTAGAGGGCAAATACATCTGCAGCACATACTTCAGTGTCATTGTCTGCATTAATATTACCATTAATAGGGAAAAGACAGAACAAAGGAGCAGAGGATACCTGTCTATCTATGCACCTTTAAGCTGTGGCAACCAGCGGGTATGTTTACTGGCACCTTCCTATAGGTAGAGCCCTGTGCAGATACAAATTAGTGGCTCCCTATCTGATCTGCATCCGCAAGAAATGCTCGGCGGATATCCGTGTTGTATCCGTAGATATTTGCAGGGCTCTAGCTCTGTGCAGATAAAACTATGTGGCTCCCTATCTGATCTGCATCTGCAAGAAATGCTCCGTGGATATCTGTGCTGTATCCGCGGATGCGGATATTTGCGGATATCCGTGGATTTGCAGGGCTCTACCTACAGGCTGATCTACACAGAAAGGCAAAGGTAGGAAGGCTGAGGAAAGGAAGGGGATGAATTAGGCAGCATCCTGTTTATTGCAGGGCACCTTTGGGTTAAAACCCAAATGCATTTTATTCAACACAAGACCCATGCTCCCAGTATCATATTGTGACGACGATCACACATCAGACGGTGCTGCTCCGGTGCCCCGGACACATCTAAGCAGCAGCCCTAAGGGGTGGCAATGGACTAAAGCGGTGCAGGAGCCCCAGCAACAGGTCCGGCGCCGGCAGGAAGCGGCTCTCCCCAGCCGGGGAGGCGTGCAGGGTGCGGCGGGGCTGGGAGCCCCTAATCCCGGGCCGGCGGCTGGTTCAGCACCGACAGCTCCTTCCCCCGCGCATTGCCAGGGAGACGGGAGGCGGGCCGGCGCCTCTGCAGCGAGGAGGGCGGGAGGCGGGGACCGGGCGCCCCACCGCAAACACCCGCCGCCCCCTGCCCGCCTCGGCCCGGCCCGGCCCGGCCCGCACCTGCAGCGCCGCCACGGGAGCGAGGCGGACACGCCTGTGCGCAGGGGCGGGAGGGATAAATAGCCGCAGCCGGCGGCCACACAGCGCCCAGCGCCCGCACCCAGGCTCGCCCCGGCCGCCCCCCAGCCGGCTCCCTGGGCATCTGGGGAGCGGAGACCCACCGCCGCCCCCGCCAAGGCTCCCTACTCACGGCTCGCTGCCGCCCGGCTGCGGGCAGCCGGCGCGCGCCTCCCGCGCCGAGCCCCGGCCCCGGCCCCGCGCCTCGACAGGCTGGAGCAGCCGACAGCTCGGGCAGGCGCGCTCCCGAGGCTGTCCCCTCCCCGCCGCCCCCGACGGTGCAGCGCGGCCGCGCCCGCCGCGGGGGGGGGAAGAGGCGGGAGGAGCGCGCGCGCGCGCGCACGGTGAGGAGACGGGCAGGCGCGAGCCGGCGGCACCTGAGCGAGAGACGGGCGGTTGGGCGCGTCCAAGCTCGGGGGGGGGGAGGTTGTGCAGCCCAGACAATAGCATAGATATTGCTCCTGCCTTGCCCCCTGCTTGGTGCTTGCCCAGGCCAGGCAAAGAGCAGCCGCTGACAGGCATTTCCCTATCGCCAGCCTTACACACACACACACACACACACACACACACCCGCTGTCAGCTACTAACACTGCGACCTCCATTTACTGAGCGCCCCCACCAGGGACTTCCCAGCACCCCCAGCTGTCAGCTAGTGACAGTGTTATACCAAATTAGTCAGCACCCCAACCAGGGACTTCCCTAACACCCCTCCTACACCCCCCTGCATTTCCCAACACCCCCAGCTGTCAGCCAGTGACACTGTTATATCAATTTAGTGAGCACCCCTACACCTCTCCCTACAACCCCCCAATTTCAAGTCCTGGGGAGAATACTGAGCATGTCCCTGAGTACAGATGAGCCTAGACACTACTACAGCCCACAGGAGTGTTTCCAAAACTGTTATTCCAACCTAAAGGTGTTCTCTGAACATCCTCCTCCCTCCCTCAGTGTTTAGTAATGAATAAACCAACGTGCCTTTTCTGGGTCTTCGTGACACTAGTTCTAGTCAGGCAGCTGTCAACTGGTCCGCTTGCACCCTCATCTTGGATGGAAATGCAAATTGCTGGCAGCGTGAGTAGAAAGAAAGAGGGGCAGTAAATAGCTTTTACTTCTGTTGCCTTCAGGCATTGTTAGATTAAAGGCCCTGATTCTGCAAAGGGAAAAGCACAAGCAGACCTTTGCACCCCTCTGATTTAGAAAGAATACAATGTATCTGGAATAAAATCTATCTAATTGGACACCATTAGGTTAATTTTGAGTAATTTGAAACTGAAGCCAAGGATGCTTTTGATTATGTGTATTACATTAGCCCTTAGGGCCCAAGTCATGATACATGGTCCCATTGTGTTAGGTTGTGTACAAACATGGAACAAAAAGGTGGTCCCTGTCCCAGTGAGCTTACAATTTCAGAATGCTGTTTTACATCTAGAAGCTGACTTTAGAGAGAGTTAATGTATATTGCAGGCTGCCAATGACTTATTAACAGTCCTGATTGCAGCATTTTTATATCTGCTTAACTTTTCACAAAAATAGTCCCCTTGAGCTCAGGTGCACTGCTCACATACATATAGTTAAACACATGAGTATTTGCAGGATAAGAACAGCCATACTGAGACAGACAACTGGTCCATTTATCTGGTCTTCTCCCAGCAGCCAATGACAGATGCTTCAGAGGGAATTAATAGAACAGGTAATCACCAAGTGACCCACTCTGATGGCCATTCCCATCCTCTGGCAAACAAAAATCCTTGCTATTCTAACTAATAGCCAGTGATGGACCTAATTGCCATAACTTTATCTAGTCCTTTCTTGAACCTCATTATAGGTCTTGGCCTTCCCAACATCCTCTGGTAATGGAGTTCCATACATTGACTGTGCAATGTAGAAAGAAATAACTTTTGTTCATTTTAAAGTGGCTTCCTGTTAACTCACAGTTTTTGTATTACAAGAAGGCATAAATAACTCTTCCTTATTTACTTTCTTCACACTGGTTGTTATTTTATAGACCTCTGTCGTATCGCACCTTAATCGTCTCTTTTCCAAGATAAGTGCCAGTTTTATTAATCTCTCATCATATGGAAGCTTTTCCATGCCTCTAATGATTTCAGTTGTCCTTTGTTGGTATCTTTTCCGGTTCCAAGATATCTTTCTCGAAATAGGGCAATCCAATCTCACATGGTTTTCAAGATGTGCATATACCATTGATTTATCAAGAGGCAATATTGTATTTCCTGCCTTATTCTCTCTCTCTTTCATCATGAATCCTAACATTCTGATAGATTTTTTTTACTGTCACTGCACACTGAGTGGATATTTTCAGAGAACTGCCACTGTAACACCAAGGTCTCTTTTTTTAAAGCTAACCGAGACTCTATCATGTATATGTATGTTTGGGATTATCTTTTCCAATGTCTGTTAACAATGAATTTTATCTACTGTTTTCCAAAGGGGTAGCCATGTTAGTCTAGGCCAGCAAAACAAACAAGGAGACTCTTTATCTACCACTTTGTTGCCCCGTCATTCCATTTTGTGAGATTTCTTTGCAAATCTTTGCAGTCTGATTTGGATTTAAATATCTTGAGTAATTTTTATCATTTGCAAATTTTGCCACCTCATTGTTTTTCCAGATCAGTTATGAATATGGCCAACAGCATTGATACCAACACAGACCCCTAGGGAATACCACTATTTACCACTTCTGTTTTTGAAAACTGGCCAGTTATTCCTACCCTTTGTTTCTTGTCTTTCAACTAGTTCCTGATCCAAGAGAGGGCCTTTCTTATCCCATAACCACTTACTTTGCTTAAGACCCTTTGGTGCGATGAGGGACCTTGTCAAAGGCTTTCTAAAAAGCTTAAGTACACTATAGACTCTAGATCACTCTTGTCCACTTGCTTATTGACCCTCTCAAAGAATTCTAGTAAATGAGTTAGGCATTATTTCCCTGTACAAAAGCACTGTTGACTCTTCCAACATATCATGTACATCTTTGTGTCTGATAATTCTGTTCTTTAGTGTAGTTTCAATTCAACCAATTCGCCTGGTATTAAAGTTAGGCTTACCAGCTTGTAATTGCCAGGATCACCTCTGGAGCCTTTTTTAAAAATTGGCATCATGTTAGCTATCCTACAGTCATCTGATACAGAAGCTGATTTAAATGGCAGGTTTCATACCACAGTTGTTACTTCTACAGTTTCACATTTGAGGTCTTTCAGAACTCGGGTTGGATGCCGTCTGGCCCTGGTGACTTATTTCCATTTAATTTATCAATTTGTTTCAAAATCTATAATGACACCTCAGTCTGAAACAGTTCCTTAGATTTGTCACCTAGAAAGAATGGCTCAGTTTTGGGAATTTCCCTCAGATCCTCTGCCATGAAGACAGATGCAAAGAATTCATTTAGTTTCTCCACAATAACCTTATCTTCCTTCAGTGCTCCATTACAGCTTGGTTGTCCAGTGGCTCCATTGCTTGTTTAGCAGGCTTCCTGCTTCTGATGTACTTAAAAAAAATGTTTTGTTGTTACTTTCTGAGTCTTTGGTTAGATATTTTTCAATTTCTTTTTGGCCTTCCTAATTAGATTTTTACACTCACTTGCCCGAGTTTGTTCCTTTTTATTTTCCTCAGTAGGATTGAACTTCAACTTTTTAAAGGATTCCTTTTTGCTTCTAAATTTTTCTTTTACTTTGTTGCTTAGCCAAGGTGGTGCTTTTTTGATCCTCTTGCTGGTTTTTTATTTTTTCTTAATTTGGGTATACATTTTAACTGAGCCTCTGTTATGGGATCTAAAAAGTTTTTATACAGCTTGCAAGGATTTCACTTTTGGCACAGTACCTTTGAGTTTCTGTTAACAAACTTCCTCATTTTTGTGTAGCTCTTTCTGAAATTATATGCTACCATGGAGGGCTGCTTTTGTGTCTGTCCCCCACCCTGAGGGATGTTACATTTTATGGTCACTGACACGAAGCTATTCATCTATATTTACATCTTTGCGAAGAGCTCCTGTGCTCCACTTAGGACTAAATCATAAATTGTCTCTCCTCTTGTGGCTCCCAGGACTAGCTGCTCCAGGAAGCAGTCATTTAAGGTATCAAGAAACTTTATCTTTGCATTTCATCCTGCAGTGATGTGTACCCCATCCATACAGGGATAGTTGAAATCCCTGGTTATTACTGAGGTTTTTAAATTATTATTATTATTATTATTATTATTATTATTTTATTTTATTATAGCCTCTCTAATCTCCCTGAGCATTTCACTGTAACCTTTACTATTCTGGTCAGGTGATTGGTAGTATATCTCTACCGTTATGTTCTTTCTGTTCAAGCACAGAATTAATATCTGTAGTGATTCTGTTGCACAGTTTGGTTCATTTAAGATTTTTATTTTATTTGACTCTATGCATCCTTTCACATACATGCTGCACTCAGGGCAACAAACTGGATAGCCCCCACTCTGTTGCTGAACTTCTGCTTGCATTCTCTTTTTACTTCTGAATCTCTTTCTCTTATTGTTTAAACTGTTACTGTCTTCAGTTTACAGAATGTTATTGAAGTGAATCTACCCTCCCAAATGCAAAATTCCTTTCTAAGCTGCCCCAGTCACTTAGGAATGGGCATTTTAAACCCTGCGTCTCCTGGAGTAGCTCTGCCCCCTGGTTACGGGTTAAGAGTGCTGAAGGTTCTGGGAATCAAAGTCTCCTTAAGAAGATCTCAGCCTTACCTAGCAGGCCACTAGGTTCAGCTCAGGATCCTGCAAACAGATCACAGGATATACTTCAGTCAAACAGCAAACACACAACACATACACATGCTACAGACAAACTCACCCCCAGGGTCACATACTATACAACAATGCAGTAAATAAAATCATTCTTTTAAATACCAAACTCATACTTAATATGGACCAAATTCTGGGAAATGCTGTATATTTCCTGTACAATGATGATGAGCCATCACAGCTCTTTCTTGGAGGATGTGACCTGAGGGTTTCAGTCTCATTCTGCAAACTACCTTTCACATCCATCTCTTAGCACCAGTCCCTTGATTTCTCCACTGCATTCTTTGTTCTAACTCTCCTGCTATCAGAAAGGGCTCCAAGGGCCACAGTAGAAGAGGCAATAGCCTATCCAAACTCATACTACAGAATTTCAAACCACCTACAAGTAAATTCTACGTTCTCAGTAATTTGATACTTCCTAGGCATAGTTACTAAAGGTGAAACACGTTCACTTACTAGAAATGGGCGATTTAGAAGAGCACGCAGTTAGAGAGAACCCAAATAAGCTACTCGCTCTACTGAACAGTGTTATATTGAAAAGTACCAATAAGTATACACCCTAGGTTTTATGGCCTGAATCTTTACATTCCTCTGAAGGATGATTCATGTCAGAAAGCACTTGAATACCATTTAGGACAGCAGTTCTCAAGCACTGCATCAGGACACATTACTATGTGTACGTACAGTGAAAAAACAACAAGGAGTTGTGTGGCACTTTAAGACTAACAGATTTATTTTTTGCATGAGCTTTCATGGGAGAAGATCCGACTTCCTCAGATGCTTCAAAGATGGGTGAACTTACAGAAAGGAATGAAACTAAATGCAAGGGGGTGTAAAACATAGGATCAGGTCATAAAGTAACAGCAAATCAGAGCAGTTTACAGGCTCAAACTATGGGAAGCCTGAAGTCAAATTACCCTTTGTAATGGGAAAAGAATCCATAGTCTCGATTCAGTCCTGCTTTCACAGAATTTAGCTTGCATATTAATTCGAGTTCAGCTGTCTCTCTTTGAAGTCTTGATGTCCCAGGTACAGCTCTAACGACAGTCGTTAACAAATTCATCCTAATTTAGATATTCAATAGCATAAACAATAACCCAGAAAACCACCTATTTATGGATGTACAGAGTTTAATCTTCTGGGGGAATCTTAACTATTCTTCATGTATATTTGACTTTCTGCTGCTTTGCATTGTGAAGTCATTTTACCGTCACTCTGGTTCTGTAATGCTTTATTCTCACTTAGCGGAGTGTAAGTGACTGCGTAAGGTGCCAAGCAGTGGAGAATCCATTCCTTGGTCTTTATGCTGTATTAACTCTCCCTTTTTCCATACTGCATTAAATACTATATTGATTAACCCTTTGATATTTGTTGCTCTTTGGTCATTTAAACACCAGTCAGGTGACATAACAGCACAGGACACATTTAATTGACACACAGATTTTCTCCAGTATCCATGCATAGCATGGGGAAGTGTGCTATGTATATAACTATTTAGTCCTTCACGGGTATCAAAAGCACCTCAGTGACTTATTAACTTACACTGAAAGTCAATTTTACCCAGGTTATCATGGGTTCATTTGGTTTTCTTATCCATTCACCAGTGCCTCCTGTGGGAAGTTGCATGTATTGACCAACTTTAAGGCAGGTGTCTTGTGTGACAGTTACCATAGGTGGGTCCCAGGGGAATGAGCCAGGGGATATCACAAGAAGGGCCAGCAAAGGGAGCCACGTCTGTTTACCCCCCCCCAAGAAGAAAACAATTAGCAAATAGAGACAAGTTAATTTTGGTTATACATTTTGACTGGTTTTGTGAACCCCTGTTGGAATTCCTTTCACGTTCACAGAGGTGTCAGTATGTGCCAGCACCATATGCAGACCAGAGTATTTTGGCTGGAACACCCCAGGCTTATACATTTTTACAATAACCTGGTATCCCTCCTGTACATCCACCCAGGAAGGGGGTTCCAGCAAGTCCTGTGTCTCCTGTCTGTCTTTGATTGTCAGTCTTAGGCTGTATTCACACACAGGGGGTTATTTCGATATGGTTGTTTCGAAACAACTTGTATCAAAGTAACACCTTATTTCAAAATAACTTAATTCGAATTAACAGTTTGTTAATTCGAATTAAGGAAAGAAGCTCAAAGTGAAATAGCAGGTTCAGGCAACAGTTATTTCAAAACAAGTCACTGTTGTTTCGAAACAACATGTTCGCACAGCGTTGTTTCGAAACAATCATTTCGAAACAACGTTGTTTCGTCCCCATATGGAGTTTAACTTGTTTTGAAACAACAGCGTTGTTTCGAAACAAAGGGACCCGTTGTTTCGAAACAACTGTGCGTCGTGTGAACAGCCTAAATCTTATTTCGAAACAACCTCTGTTGTTTCGAAATAAGAGGGCTGTGTGAACACAGCCTTAGAGGTTGCAAAACCCTCATTTAGGCATTTGATGTACTCCCATGCAGTATCAGAGACCAGGGGAGGGGAGCCGAGATTACATACCCTTCCCCTAAGCACATGGTTATGCCAGTGATGAGCTTGAAGGGTGAGACTTCTATAGTGGTGTTAGGAGTTGCTCTCATGGAAAGGAGGGCCACAGGTTGAGCTACCCAGTTGGTTCCTTGGGATAGTAAAGCTTTTGTAATTTTCTTTTTCAGTGTTTGGTTGGCCCAGTCAACTAATCCAGAGCTTTCAGGGTGATACAGGAAATGGAATTTCTCTTTGATGCCTAGTGCAGAGCATCAGGGAGGGGTGCAGAGTCAGGCAAATGTCAAGCAAGAGGCTCCTGTCCTCCCCTGGCTTTGTTATGCCATAGCTACCCTGGCCTGCGGAAAAGCCTACTGATTTGGACTGTTGTTGGCAACAAATATGATTAAAGTTTTCCCATACAGTTCCCCTTCTTAAGAGGTCATGGAGCCTTCACGTAACTGCTGTCACATTTATTCTGGATGCATCTGAGCTGTGATCCAACGAAAGCTCAAGGCTCTCACCTGAGACCAGGCAAATGATCTTGTTGGCATCCCGTCCTCAGCACACCAGACCAGCAACTGACAAGCAGGCATCTCCCCTAACTCCCATTTAAGAGAGGAGTATATATGTGTGTATATATATATATATATATATATATATATATATATATGTGTGTGTGTGTGTGTAGATATATATAAAAATATATTTCTTCCAGGACAGAATGGGGGGGGGGCAGAAGCCACTGATTTCTATGTTGGGAAACTTATCCCAGACATTTTTTAAGGCAGGGAATGGCTAGTTAGGTGTTCCCCTGACCTCTTCTTTTGCATAAGCTACACAACAAACTGGTTCAGCATATTATTTTGCATTTATAATGTGGTACACTTTCATCTAACTCTTCTTATTTTTACTAATTTCTCTCAGAGGGTCTGCTGACAATCAGGAAAAGTGAATATATATTTATTTGTGGGTTGCTGTGCTAATACATGTAGGAAACCAGTATTTCTAGGCATCATGTAAACTGAGATTTAAATACAGGAAAACTAAATAATGCAAAGCAGAAAAAGACAAGATCAAAAGCTCTATGCTAAAGGTCTAATGTAAAAGCTGCACTGTTTGGTATACAGTAACAAGCTCAGGTTTCACAGTATGCCATCTTAGATATATTCTTTCGATATAACATGTAGAAAACTTGTCTGGAGTAGAATCATGCTGAAGATGAAAAAGAAAGAGTGCATATGTTGTGCCTTGGTCTTGAAAAATAATTAAATAACTTAGAGCTGCAGTGCCCAATTGATATCAATTTCACTGTCCACAGACTGATATTTTAATGGGTCCAGAAATGAATGATAATTCCTTTTTACTTTTTATTAAACTGAAGGATATGCCAAAGAATAGAGAGGGGGCAGACATTCCATGGCAAACAACCTGGGTTTACTGATGGCAAAATTACCCTCACTGAGATCAAAACAATATTGCCTAAATTATAGTTATGTTTGACAGTTGTATCCAACTAGGTGAAATTTTATCTCCATTGAAGTTGATGTAAACTTTGCCATCAACATCACTGAAGACAGGAATTAACACAGGGTGTACAGTGTCCCATGTCATGTAGTCTGCAAATGCCAAATAGTTCTTGTGCATAACTGAATTAGTCTGTATCTCAACCAAATGTTTTAAAAAATAGGAAGTATAAAGTTGGGCTTAGTCTTGATAGAGTTATCTAAAACAGGTTAATCATATAATCAAGGGAATCTCTCTCTCGCTGGAGTTTTACAAAACAGAAAGTAAGCATGGTAGCAACTCATTTTAAAATACTCTCTATTTTGATTATTGTTTGTATTAATTTTAGTTAGTTATACAGCTTTGCATTACTGCATATGTCTTGATCTGGCAAAGATTTATGCACCCTTTTATCTTTATACACAGCAAGTAGCTTTATTGACTTCAATGAGATTACCCAGTGTGTAAAGTTAATTGTATTTTTAAGTTTTTGTAGTAGTGGAACCTTTGTGAAATTTGGAGGTGGTGGCATTGACGGTGAAGTTAGTGAAAAGGAAAACTGATGATTAAGGAGTAAGTTCTGAAATTTTATTTTCCTCACAAAGACAATTTGGTAATATGCACTTTGTCCATATGATCAAATGTATTAGGACTCATGAGTGAGGGAATTTAGGAACAAAGTATTTTGCATGAACAACTATTAAAAAAAGAGGGGAAAATGTTGGTAAATATTTGTGCCATATAACAAAAAAGTGGAAGCTATGACAGGGACTTCAACCAGCTTGATACCCTAAAGATCGTCTGTTGTTTTACTCCCTGAGATACTTTTTATTCTAACTCCTTTGAAGCTTCCAAAGAGGAGATTGCTATTGGATCATATAGAGGCTGTTGCCCTCAAGGCTTATACGTTTTGATGCCTTGAAGCAATTTAATTGAGAAAAATCTCTGGATAAATTTGTGGGATCTGTTACGATCCCTGAGGAAGGAAGTCTTTGAGTTTTAATTTGCTGTCCTTGTAATTTTTTTTTAAGTAGATCTGATTTATTTCACAGTAAGAGTATTAGTCATCTAGTATAATGACTAGATTGATACTAATGAAATTAATGGTCTAGCTATGTGGGTTCCAGAATATTGCCTCATCCACCTTGTCTCACTACTGAAGTAGATAGAATTAAATGTAGAAAATCATTATTGATTCTTAATTTGAGACCTGCACAATTAACAATCCGACTCCCATAAAACAAAGTGTGACTATTTCCACTGAATTCAGTTTAATTGGATGGAGCCCTTACTTACAGATTAATCATCATTATTTAGTTTCTCTTCCTAAGCAACTGAACATTTTGCCTGAAATCTGTTAAAGGGCATCCTCAAGAATTATGCTTTACAAGTTTATTCATCTATGTTATTAATAGCACCTGAAATTATTAAAGTCAAAAGTTTTACTATTTAACTTTTCTTAACATAATTGTTGCTATTTATTTAACTTCACAAGAATACAAGAAGAGAGATGTTGCCCCCCAAAGGAGTATGGTCCCTACAGGCAAAACACACAGGGCATGGGGGAAAGCAACATACAAATCAAGTCCCTTGCTCTGCAAAGATTTAAGCATAGGTTTAATTTCACGTATGTGTTTAGTCTCATCGAAGTCAATTGAGCCTACTCCAATGTCTAAAATTAAGCACATGATTAAGTGTTTGTAGGGTTGAAGATAAGAGACTGAAGTGATTTTTGGCATGTTTTGTTAGGGATGATTCTTACAAGTGTCATCATTCCAACCTACCACTACCACCCCTAAAGTGGTCTGACAGGTCCTACTGGGCCCAGGGACAACAGCTGTTCTTACTCATACATTTAATTCTGCTTGGGTACTGACACTGAACTGGTCATTTTTGGCTTGTCAAGCACCAACCTATGAGTGGTATGTTTAGGTTTTTGTCACAGCAGGAATATATAAGGTTGTCATATTTTGACCAGACAAAATTCAAACAAGTCCCAAAGCTAGCACCACTATTACATGACCCTTGGAAATCCACATCCAGAGTTTCAGGTGGAGTCTAAAGACATTTGTCACCTAGCTTAGTGCATGAATAAATATATCCTTGGGGACAGAAAATTTGTCCTGATATACACATTTGCTACATATACTTAAGTACATAACAGTAGCTCATGCTCCGCCAACTCCCATTCTTTATTAAGTTATAAGGAATTCCTTTATTTATATCTACAGTAGCACCATTTAGTTATAGTAGTTTTCTCTCCCTACTTACAATTTCATAGAATCATAGGGTTGGAAGGGACCTCATAGGTCATCTAGTCCAACCCCCTGCCAGAGGCAGGACCACTCCCACTAAACCATCCCAGTCATGGTTTTGTCCAGCCGGGCCTTAAACACCTCCAAAAATGGAGATTTCACCACCACCCTCGGCAGCTCATTCCAAGGCTTCACCACTCGCCTAGTAAAAAAGTTCTTTCTAATATCCAGCCTCGACCTCCCTAACTGCAACTTGAGACCATTGCTCCTTGTTCTGTCCTCTGTTACCACCGCGAACAGTCGTGCTCCATCTTCCTTAGAGCATCCCTTCAAGTAGTTGAAGGTTGCTATCAAATCCCCCCTCAATCTTCTTTTCTGCAGGCTAAATAAGCCTAATGCTTTCAGTCTTTCCTCATAGGGCTTGTGCTCCAGCCCTTTAATCATTTTGGTTGCCCTCCTCTGAACTCTCTCTAGCATGTCCCTGTCCTTTTTGTAGTGGGGAGCGCAAAACTGAATACAGTATTCTAGATGTGGCCTCACCAGTGCAGAATAGAGGAGAATGATCACATCCCTTGATCTGCAGGTAATACTTCTTTTGATGCAGCCCAGTATGCCATTGGCCTTTTTGGCAGCAAGAGCACACTGCTGACTCATATCTAGCTTCCCATCCACCATGACCCCCAGGTCCTTTTCTACACTGCTGCTACTTAGCTGAATGTTTCCCAGCCTGTAGCGGTGCATGGGGTTTTTTCGTCCCACGTGCAGGATTTTACACTTGTCCTTACTGAACCTCATAAGATTTCTATTGGCCCACTGTTCCAATTTATCTAGGTCTCCCTGAATCCTGTCCTTGCCCTCCAACGTGTGTACTGTTCCCCCCAGCTTGGTGTCATCTGCAAATTTACTGAGAATGCAGTCTATTCCATCATCCAGATCATTGATGAACGATCCCTTTCTTCTCCTACTTTCTTTGTTCTCCTATCTTTTATCCTCTGTACTTTCTTAATGTCAGTCCACCTTAAGGAAATTCCTCCCTCCCCTCCTGCCTCATCAAGATCTATCTCCCATACGCTTCTTAAATTGCCTCCAATATTCAACCCCTGTGTTCCTGCACCTCTCCCAACTTCACTGGTTATATTTTTATTACGTAAGTACCCTTCCCCATCTCTCCCAAAACAACCAGCATATGTAAGTAATATATCCACCTATATAAAGACCTAACAAAGATGTAATACACTAATATTGAAATGGTTATAATGTCATCCCCCTACCCATGATGTAAGGTGACTACCAGCAAGAGGTTAACAGTAAAATAAAGAATAGCCATAAAGGTATTGTTTAATTCAAATGAAATGAAGGCTTGCAGTCTTAAATTTCTGTAAGCAGAAATACCTGTAAAGGCATTCAGATATTTTCTGTTTCAAACTAGAAAATGTAAAACATGCTGTGTTAGTTCTGAGTGATATGATTTATGAGGCACAAAGTGTTTTGCTTTTGAAATACAACCTGGCAGAAAGGCCTACCTTTCAAAGAAGCTATTTTTGTTTCTTTTGAGGAAAAGCTGCCCAGAGATTGTCATTGCAAACAAGACGTATATACGTTTAGCTGTTGTGTAGAGAGCCCTGAGAGTTGCTCTGTGCTCTCCTAAATTAGGAGATTGGTAGTTGTATTTGCTGTCCTATACAAATGCTAATCATGACCCACTTAATTTTTAGTTTCTCCTCAGTATTGGGAATCCTCTTACTTGCTTTCTTTTGAGAAGAGACACAAATAATGTATGACTACTCTAAGCATCCTTCTCTTTCTTCTAGATCACTGCAATGATCTTGTCTTTAAAATCTACTCCAGAACAAAATAGTGAGTATTTTTTTACGCCTTTGCCTGGAAATGGACTAACTGGATAACTGAGTAGTGACTGACGCAGAGTAGTGTTATAGCCTTAATTCGTGGGAAGTGTAGATCTGTTATGCAATTGGCCACTCCCCAGATATGGCTTCTGTTAGGCAGCAGCCAGGGTAGAAGTGACAATTTAAAGAATAAACAATCAACAGAAATTGAATATGAGTTGTTCTGCTACATGCAAGTGACACAGCAATGGTCTGGAATTAGTATAAGAAAGTAGCAGTGCTGCATGATTTGAATGCTACATGGGTCTGGATATAGTCTGAATTCTTGAACCAATATTCTGTTTCCTTTAATATTGTGTTTTACGTGAATAAGTCCTACTTGCTCAGAATCATCTCAGTGTAAGCCTGGAACAGCTGTACTGAACTGCGGAGAAAACATTTTGTTGACTGACAACAATGTTCTCCTCCAGTAGAAAGGAAAAAACAGTTCCTTCCCCAACAGATCTTACAGCCTGAAGTAAATGTCTAATATAAGTTAGACACAAAAATACACTGGATGATCAGGAACTTGGAATCAAGCTGAAAATAGTAAAGGGATGTTGATTTTAATTAAAATTAGTGGTATATACACAACACTTTATGGTATTTTTATCCCTGTTTATAAAGACACTTCATCCTAGTCTACCTTACATGCACTCTACCTACTAACCCACTTTCTAAGGGGTTTACATTTTAAGCCAGTTGCAAACATCCACCTTAGGGAAATGTTTCCTCTTCCTCCCACCCCAATATTTGTCATTCACACCCAAAACTGCAACAGCCCAAAGCCAGGCATTATTCAGGACTGCCCCACAACAGGTTTAAATCTAATACCTACCTACCCTGTACAACTAGAAATGAGAACTCTCTGTAACAGTCATCCCCTTTCCTCATTAATGGGCCACAGGTGACAACAGCACTTGCTTCCAGCTACTGCTCAGATTTTAAAGTAGTTACCAGGTTAATCTGTAGCAAAGCTATGGAAAATGATTTTCAGAGGTTTCAGGTTTAGTTCCAATTTCCCTCTTCCGAAACATATGTCCTGGTAACAGAGGCACACGATTTTCCAGGGAGAAGAATAAAAGTTAGTTCCTATATCATTTTTAAACTCTCAAACAGTTCCTAAAATATTTTTGCTGCGCTACTTCTGACTATTGACAGAATGTCAGAGTGCACTGTTGTTTTTTCTGTCTTTTCCTTTCTTATCTCCTTACTTTTCAGTGTCTGACAAAACTGAAAAAGAGGCCAGATGCATCCTACAAAACAGGTTGGAACTGACAAGTCCAGGTTTCTGGTTCCAGCTGAGTAGCCACATTAATCCACTAGACGGGAACCAAGCCAACAGTTTGCCAGAAAAAAGACTCTGTGCTAAAGATGTAGTCTTATCAGGCTATAAAGCAATTACTTCAGTACTTTACTATCAAAACTCTTGGAAAATTACAAGATGCTGAAGGAGTGCTCAAAATGATGTTATTTTAGCTTTAGGCTAATAGATACAGGCATGATGCAAGGCTTTTTCTTCCCCTTCATCTGGGTTTTCACAACACAGCGAATCCTTAAAACCTAAATTGCAAACTTCCTAAGATCAGCATGTCTCTTAATTGGCTTGTCAGATGCTGTATTTCTTGCAAGCCTGTGTGCTGTTAACTGAGGAAATCAAAATAACAATATGGTCTTTACTACTCAAAACTGAGGTCTTTCAAATTCTACTTTGAGGATGCTGTGGTTTATGCTGCTACAGGTATATGATAATAACTGGTTTCCTTTTTAGAATGGCTGAACTGAAGTGCAGCTGTATTTGTAAAAAGCATTCCTGTAAGAAACTGTATTAAATTACAGTTCAAAAGCCAAACTATTATACCAAGGAATTTTTTTAACACATCTTGTTCCTGGTGATTACGAGAAACTTTAACTTCACGGTTTGATATGCTGTTGTGCTGAAAGATGCTAATGGCTATCATCAGAGTGCTGGATCCAAAGATAATCAGAGACCTTATTAAAGCCACTGGATGTGTTAATCCCTCTTCCTCAAGCTCAGCAGAAACTGAACAGTGAAGCCCCTTTATATAGTAAAGATAACGACAAATAACGAAGGCTGCTACCCCACCCTTAGGTCATGTGGCATGTCAGGGCTAAACCTGATTGCATAGGTGTAGGCTACGAGATTGGGTTGGGTTATAACTTGAGTGTACTGGAGCAGAGTAAGCCCAGAGAGGAGTTGTGAGAGTGACCCTGAGAGAAAGCATGGAGACAGATTTTCTTAGGCGGAGTTTACTAAAATCGTACACCAAAGGTTTCTGAGCAAGGAAACTGTTTGTTCTTCTTCAAGCGCTGCTTGGATGCATTCAGTAATAGGTGTCCCTGTGCCGGAAAAGTTTTGTCCTAGCTTGTCAGGAGAGGGCAGGCAGCCACTGCCCCCCTCGCCATCTAGTGGCTATATATATGGCTGCCTCCTGACCCCTCCCCAGTTTCATTTCTTCCACCTTGCACATCGGATCTGGGTGGGCCTCAGTCATTTGTTCCACAGCTTTAGCTGAAGGTGAATAGATCCATAGGTAGCTGTTGGCTGCAAGCTGCAGAAACTAAAAGACACTTAAGACAAAATGGAGGTGCTGCTGCTGCCTCTTTTATGTCCTCTGCCTTCACATATTGGTGAGGAATTTTATGAAAACAAACTGGAGTTTATGGTTCCATGGGCAAATCCTGGTGACTCATTCAGGTCTCTCCATAGGCCCATTATACCTGGGGTTCCCTTAAAGGGCTATTAAGGAGACAATTGTTGTAGAAATCCTGTCTGGGGTGTTTCCCAGAATCACATAAATTGAAAATACAGCTATAACAAACATATTTGTAACTTCTAATATAGATATGACACCTACACATAAACAATATAATAATTCTTAGCAAATTATAACCTTTCTATCGGTATGTGACATAGCATATCTCATATGGATTATTGCAATTTTTAAATAGTGATATTAAATATCATAAATGGTTCACTTAAGTGAGACAGCATCACACTGCTGTTGCTTGTTTCTACTGTGTTCAAGGAAACAGGACTTTGTGCTGCCCTTTCTTTAAAAAAAAAAAAAAAAAAAAAAAGAAACGTGATTACATCAAGAATACCTGGGTCATGTAAGTGATTTCTCATTTGCAGGGTCTTGAATCTGGCTAGCTACCTCAGCCAATTTGCTGCATGTGAGGCCTGATCTCATAAGGCAGCCTCTGAGCCCAATTCATTGCCCACATTGTAACTTTTAGTCCAGTTGTGGAAGCACTCATCTGTCACATGGAAGAGTCAGGTTCAATTCTCCCCTTTTCTGGAAAGGAAGAAAGGACTTGAAACAGGATTTCCTAACTGGTTTGCTCATGTTTGGAGGTCAAGAAAATAAGCTCCAACAACAGGACCTTAAAAGACTGATGCCTGAAACTTTTTGTCATCCTCAGAAGATGAAACCTCCCCCATACTCCCTTCCGCTCATATTATTGGAGTCTTATAGATGGCCTGAGGACTTCCTAAGCCTGTGGCATAGCATAAAGATAATCCAGTTATAGTTCTATTTACTAATTTCAAAAGACTGAGATCCAAGGTGCTTAGTGGTTACATGGGTAGGCTTAAGAATGCTAAGCAATATCTGTACCCATTTCTTCCTTTATTTGAGCTTTTCCTTCTTATTGCCTCTTAAGATGAGATGAGCGTTCTTAGTCATTTTTGCAAAGACCTAATAACCATCTTCATCTAAATTTGCAGGAAACTTCACCCATTATACTTTTTTTCCAGGGGTATTATTGAGTACTTTTACATAAGACACTTCTGGCAGATCAATGCTTTTCATTCTACTTTTCAAATGTATTTGTAAGTGTTAAATTTCATTGTGTACATTATATTATTCAAAGGTCAGATTTTGTTACCCTTATACATTTTGGTTAGTACCTTATTCTGTCAGTAATCCCATAGGCCTATCTTGAACTATTCACAAAGATGAAATCCTGGTTCCACTAAAATCAATGGCAAGGATATCACTCTTAAAAAAAAAAAATTAATTCACCTTTAAATTTGACATCTAGTTCTGTCCTTTGCCTATAATTGGGCTTCATCATCTGATGTGCATATAATCTCTTCTCTAGTGAAAATTTCAGTTCCTCTCTACTGTTTCTGATTGTTTTCTTGATTTCCAACCCTTTATTGTTCTCTTGTGTTTGCCAGTTTTTTAAAAAAAATTGGTAACTATTACATTTGACAGTTAACATGCTTAGTACAAGGTAAAATCATATTCTTTTATCTACATATTCCTATTCATACAACCCAATATGATGCAATACTAGAATTTTATTTTTGCCCTCAATAGTGTCATTTTGTTGAATCCTCTTCTGTTTGTTAATTGTGACATCCCCCTGAGCCTTCTCTGGCGTACTGAGCAAAGGCTGTGTGCCTCCAGCCAGTGTTTTTGCATTAAGTTATACTTCCCACATGATCAAAATTACATTTGTTCTTACTAGAAGCACATTTTGTTTTATCTTATTTCTTCAATTATCACATTCACAAGGCATTTAAATGTCATTTTCAAAATATTTGTGATTCCTTCCAGCTCAGTGCCACCTATGAAGTTGATTAGCAGGCTCCAGGCTATTCTTCAAATCATCAGTTAAAATATTCAGTAGCATTTGACCTAGACCTGACCAATTGCCCTTCCTCACACAAATCATTGTAACTTAAAATTACTCTCTTCTATACAGCCAGTTCTCTCTATAATTCTCTCACAGTTCCATCTAACCCACTTTCCTCTAGCGTCTATGTGAGGTTACCATGTGGAGCCACCAAACTGCACTCGAGCCGTACCTGAATATACAACCTTAATTTATGTGCAAGGTTGTAGGAATACATCCACAGCAGATGTGATTTCCAATGAACTATTACTGTTTTTCTTGCAGTAGCTAAATAGCTAATCACAAATGAATGGCCGCTGCATATTTTCACTTGGTCCAAAGGGGGAAAGCATACCCCTAATTAGTGCCTGACAGACTGTACAACACGTTTTGTCCTGAGGATCAAAGTGTTTACTATGAAAGGATTTTGTACATTTGGCTTAGAAATATGCGCATTTAATAGCTCAAAACAGTCTGAATTAATTATACGCTGCAGCTCAGCTCACTTTTATGTATAATTTATTAGCACACAAATAATGTTACTGCTGTAAATAATAAAAGAAAGTATAACAAATGAAGACTAGAGAGACTAGCAGCAAAAGAGACTTAGAATAAATGCAGCAACCATTCCAACTGAAGCAAAAGCAAAACTGCTTTGCAACCAAGAATTAAGATAAAGGGGAAAGTATGTAAAACAGTGACAATAACTGCAACTTAAACCAGAACCCCCTCCTGAACCTTATGTGAATCTGAACAAAGCCTCTTCTGCATGCTGTGTGCATGTGCACACGTGCACATGCTGGAATAAAATCAGAAATTTCATTTTCGACCTACTCCAGTCCCTTCATAGAGGAGTGATGACATTCATACTTACCTAACTGTAAATTTAAATTTCACTGCCATTTACTGTATCTCCTTCAGTGATGTATAGCTTTTTTTATTTTTAATCCATTAGGTACTCCACAGCTCATAGGAAAGGCTTCCAGAGAGCTAAATAGATTCTAGCCATTCCTTCAGCCACTTGGCTTTAAGTATACTTCACAGTGGAGGTCCTGAAGAGAGGATGGAAGCTCACCATGACTCTGCTAGTAGCTTTTATCTCTGTAGTACTCCTGGGGTCTGGTAATAACCTTGCAGGGAGCTTCACCTCTCATGATTCCTGATGACCACTTCCTTGCCCTCACAATGACTTGTCACTGCCTGGGTCTTCCATGGCCTGGCCCTCTCCAACCAGGCCACTTAAAAGGTGCAAATAGCAGTAGGCTACCAAAAGAATTGAGTCCTTCTTGGTAACTGAATTACGTAACAGAAGATCTAGACTTTGATTACTACTACCGTCTACTTTGAAAAGGGAATATGGCATATAGGCTTCTGAAAGGCCTCCAATGCTGCTTTGCTTCTTTATGTATTACACTTTGAAGCTGACTGTTTTATCCATGTTTAAAGCACCCATCAAGCCTCACTCAGGGATAGATCCTGAAACATTTACACACAAATAGTCCCACTAAAGTCATTGGGGCTACTGAAGTGAACAAAAAAATGCAATACTAAAGGCCAGGTTTTTAAAGGAAATTAGGTTTATGAGCCTAGAAATGGATCCTTTCCTTCCTCTTCTACTTCCCTCTTTCATATGGATTTTTAGGGAGCCTCTTCTCACTCCTGCAGTCAGTCTTTTGCTTCTGGTCTCATCTCCCTCTCTAAAATGGTGTAATAACATTTTTTATTTTTTGTTAATAAATAAATATAACCTTCACTCCCCTACATAACCTTCTCCTCTAGCTTGTTAAGAGCTCAAAGTTCACTCCATCTGGGAAGACCTTTTGTTTTGTTTTGTGGCAGTAATTAACTCTTTATCCAAGGGTTCATCTGAAAATAGATGATCATCAAGGTTTAATGATCCTCCATTGTTAGTCCTGTGACAATACCTCTTAGAATTTTATTATAAAGTGCAGGCCAAAGGAAAACAAAGCACACTAGCCCCACTTTCAAAATAGTGTGTGGGTGTGGTTATCAAACTAACTACACTGAAATTTTATAATCACAAATTGAATTTCATAAGTTGTCCATAAATAAATTCCCCATATCTTCACATAGCTCTACTATTTCTAGGGGCCCAGTCATACTTGTAATTTTTTTGAATACAGTCTCATTTAAGTCACATAGGTAAGGATAGTGGAACTGGCCATGAAGTTGGGTATAATATAATTAAAACTTTTTTAAAAAGCAACCTTTTAAGTTATATAAAAAAACACAACACTAGTATTAATCAAATATTGGGAGAAGGCACATATGGTATTCAAAGCACACAGGAAAACTACACATTTTATTTGAACTTATTTACTCCATGTATATCATTATATACTTTTTTTGGTACACTGGTTTCTAAGTTTGGTGTTGAAAAACTCTGAGGTTTCTACATGCGAAATAACCCACCTGTCATGCTGGAGTAGTGATTTTTTTTTTTTTTTTTTTAAGTGTTTGCTTCCTTTATTATGTGACAGAAGTATTTGATGGGATGAGTTATTTGCAAATAAAGAACGAATAAGTAATTTTGGAGTTGAACCTATAAGAGTTAATGTACAGCACGTCTTAAAATTATAGAACAAAATACTGGTTGATTATTATATGTTTTTATATCAGAAAACATTTAACTGGACCAAGTTAATTGTTACATAGAGAAAAGTGCATATTAAAACAAATTATTTTAACATTATCTTTCAACTGTAAAAGTGCATTTACATGGACCAAGTTCTAAATTTTCATAAGATTTTTACATTGCTATTGTATTGCAAGGATATTACTTTCATTGACAATCAAACAGCTTGTGGTGTATACTGCACAGCCTAAAATATACTTATTCTGAAATCAGTGTGATGTTAAGTTCAATAATAGGTAAACAAATTGTTACTGTCAACATGATCATGGCATACTTAGGAAAATGTATAACTTTTGTTTTCCATAATTGTCTTAGATGGCACAAATTGAGCTAAGTATAATGAATCTAAAATAGGTCGGCATGAAGAGCCAAAAATCCAGCAGCTTTACGCTAAAATGAACTAGAACAACAACAATGTTCCTAAAGTTCAGAAAAGGAACACGCTGAAACCTTATTCAAAAGGATGTGTTCAAAGCAGACAGCACCGTGCCAGTGCTCGACTGAAAACTTCTCCAGCATTGCCCAGACTTGTGACAGTGATCCAGAATTACACAGTAACAGTACAGTCACAGATCCCTCATAGTATCGCTTGGATGTTCTGGAACAAGCTTTGTACCCATGAGCTTTCAGGAATAACATATTCACAATTTGGAAAGAAACCGAGGTCTTTCCCACATGTCAGCTTTTAATCTTATCCAGTCATTTATTTTCTGCACAACAGTTCTTTCCTGTGTTAGAATGTTAGCAGCTTTTTTAATTTTTCCTTCATTTCGTTCTAAATACCGCATTCCATCTGTCTGCAACTGACTGAGTTTTTCTTTACGATTTTCATCCAGAGGTATGTCTTCATTCATCAGAGGGTTAAATCTGAAATAGGTATTTGGAGGTAACAGGCCATCCAGCATTGTATGGACTTCTGGTTCAAAAGAAAGATAGTAAAATGTTAAATCACAATGAGGTTTCTGACTATGAAGAGAGAAGCTGTCCTACAAATTCTGCTTGCTTTTTCTGGATAATTAACTTCACAGAAGCCCCCTGCCCCCTTTTCTCTGCATATTATTCCCTCATTATCACTGCATAATGTGCTGAATGCAAGGGAGGGGGAGGGGACACCAGGACAGTTAAAATATGTTTCACATATGCAGTTGTCTTCTGACTTTATGAACAATTGTATCTAGTCCTAAATTAATCTATGTGTTATTAGAATGGACTAAACAGTCTGGTGGAACATTAATGAAACAGCTTCAAATGTACATTCCTATTTTTTTTTATTTCCTTATGACAAACTACATAAAATCTACCTCTTCACTGATAAGAATTATTATTGATAGCTAGTCAGAGTGAATGTTGTGCCACACTATGAAACTATCTGAAGTCCTGCCCCTGTATCTGTGTTCAATTTCACCATAAAAAATCCATTTTCCATTATAACTCAACTTGATTTGGTATGGCATCTAGAGAAGACTGGCAGCTATTTGCACATTACCTGGTCTGCAGTTAAAATGTGTATTTCAATATTTTGCAGGTGAGAGGATTCCAAAAAGTGGCAATATTCCATGGTCAGCCACCTCTTCCCACCCCATTGTCCCATTCAGGTTCTCCAAGATCTGGCATACTGACCATGTACGATCCACTTGTACCAGAATTTCCTCATAAGTCCTATCACATAACCTTAAGAACTTCAATGGAAAAAGATACAAAATGGTTTCAAAGCATTTGCAATAAATTTAATCTCTATAGAATATTTGTCAGTTTTTTGTTTTTGAAGCTTTTTGTATTTATGAACTAAAAACTGGTATGAAATGCAAAGCAGTAAATCTTACAATAAATTATTAAAATCTGATTACACTGGCTAGTGTGCAAAGCGTTTCCATTTCTCCTTTTCCTCTTCTTCATCCCCTCCTCCTTTTAGATCTTTACTTCTCTTTTTATTCCTTATTATCTCATTATCTTCTCTTTCCCTCTCAGGTTCTTTCCCTCTGTCATCTCCTTGCCTCATCCCTGGTTGCGTCTTCCCCTAGATACATTGGTGTTAATGAATATGGAAATTGCCCTATCCCAAGTGTATCAAAAGTCATATCAGAAGCCTCTGTGCTGTTTGCACTGGTGATCAAAAAAATAGAAGGTGCTGCTGCAATAGAGGACAAAGGATCTGAGTGGAAGACATCTACCTTTTCTTTTCTTTTTTTTCCTTTTCCAGTTCCCCTCTTTAATTCCTATTTCCCCTATTTGTACTCCTTCTTTGCTCCATCAGCATCTCCTCCTCCTCTTTCTTTCATCTCCTTCTAATATTTGCTGCTTTTTTTAATCAAAGAACTTTAAAGAGAGGAAACATCTTGGCTGTGCCTCCAGTGATGGAAAATAAAGGGATTCTAGCTGATCTCTTTAAAGTGTCTCAGCTTGATCTCTTTTCTGTCAGTTATTCAGCTAGACCCCTTCCCTCTTCCCAGTCTGACCTCACTATTTATTTCCTTCCTCCACAATTTAGTTGCTCAGCTTCATCCTCTCTGAATATACTCTGCTCAAATTTTCCTCTATTGCTTTCTCATTCAGCCACCCATCAAATCACATGGTTTCTTCAATATCTCCTCCCTTTTCCACATCCTGACAGATCCTATCACAAAACTACACAGCTAGGCTTCTTTTCCTTCCCTACCTGCATATAAGGCACTTAGCTCTGCTACCTCTCTACTTTACCATTTTACATAGCTGAAGTGCAAAGTGAAATTAATAGGAGACTGAATCTAGCTTGCCTTACTGAGTAGTCTCACTTTGTTGTTCTGCTCATATGTGGAGCAAAGCAGCAGCAGCAGAACTAAAAAGATATGGATACTTTTAAACATGTATCTGTTCACTCTCAGTGTCCTGTGTGTATTGGTATGTATGAACAATCTTCCAGACATCCCCATTTCTGAAGCTTACAGAGTGTAGAGAGGTATAAACATCTAAGCACTGTGGTTGCAAGTAAGGGTGAGATTTTGCTCTCAGATGTGTGAGAATGGCTCTCATTAACATTCAGGAGATACATTTATGGGTAGAACTTGGTCCTTAGAGAAAATAATAAAAATAATATCGCAAGCTTCAGAAGACAACTCTGTGTTCTGGATCAACTGTTTCAATATTTCTCTGTGCAGAGCTCAAACTAAAACACAGAAAGTACCCCATTTCCTTTCTCAGTGAAATGGATTGTTAGCTTGTTCTTCTTCTGAAGACCAAATTAAAACAAATCAACCCCCCAAAACCAACAACAAATGCTGTGTGATTACTATCATTCTCAGCCTAAGTTCTTTTTCTGATTTCAAGTTTGTAACCTCTTTTGATATAGCTTTGTACCTCATTACAATTATAGTTCACTGTTCAGATGTGATGTATTAGTAGCCTACAGGACTAGCCCATTTGTTTGCACCTCTATTTATCCTTATAAATTTAAGTATTTGATTATAATAGAGAGTCATAGATGCATGTTCAGCTATTAGAATTGTAGTGCAAGAAAGCTACAGGCCACATCCTGTATCAAAAGCTAAAGCCGTTAGCATACATATGTTTGGGACCAGTGGTCCAGCCAGGTAATAGTGAGTTACAGTATGCAATACATCTATGATCATAACCTTTACCCTAAATAACTCAGGCAGCATCAAGACAGGGGGTTTGCCTTAATCTATGCCCCAAGTAAACTTCACAGGTACACGACAAAACCCACAGAAAAAGGTCTGAAACACCAAAAGTGAGATGGCAAGTTCCAAAGGGGCAGCTGTGTTAGTCTAGTTCAGTAAAACAAACAAAGAGTCCTGTGGCACTTAAAGATGAACAAACTTATGTATTGAATCAGCTTTCGTGAGCAAATCCCACTTCATCAGATGCTTTGAAGATAGAAGAACTTACAAAATGGGAGGAAATAAATGCAGGAGAGTAAGTCATGGGAACAAGTCACACGGTAACAGCAAATCAAAACAGTTGTAAAAATTCAAACAGTGGGGAGCAGCAGACAGAAAGATGAGGTCAAACCACCTGTTGTAATGAGAGAAAAATCCAATGTCCCTACTAAGTCCTGAAGCAATGCAACAAAATTTGCAAATAAATTCAATCTCAGCAGCTTTTCTTTGAAGCCTTGATCTGGTATTCATCTGTCTGCACACTTCAATTAGCAAATAATTAATGGAGTGATTGCAAAGATTGAAGTGCTCACCCACTGTTTTAGAATGTTGTGATTTCTGATGTCAGATTTGTGCCCATTTATTCTTTTGTGCAGAGTCTGTCCTGGTTGTCCAATATATAAGGTAGAGGGACATTTCTTGCCCATGATGGCATAAATCACGTTGTTGGATGAGCGGGTGAATGAGCCTTTGACGGAGTAGCTGGCTTTATTAGGTCCTGTAGTAGTGGTTTTTCTCAGGATATGTGGGTAAAGCTGGCAATGTGGTTTGTTGCAGGGATATGTGCCTGCTTCAATGGTTCTGTTGTTAGGTCTGTAGTTGCTAGTATCTGTGTAAGGTTGGGGGGGGGTGTCTGTAAGCGAAGAGAGGTTTGTGTCCCAAAGCTTGAGAGAGAGAGAGAGAGAGGGATGGTCGTGAAGAACAGGCTGGAGATCCCTGAGGATGTGCTGTAGGTGTCTGACTTGGGGGTTGTAGGTGATGACTAGAGCTGTTCTGTTGTTTTCTTTCTTGGGCTTCCCTGTAGTAGTTGACTGCGGGGTACCTGCCTGGCTTTGTCAATCTGTTTCTTCACTTCCACAGCTGGGGACTGTAGTTTTAAGGATGCTTGATAGAGATTGTGAAGGTGTCTGTCTCTATCCGAGGGATCAGAGCAAATGCAGTTATATCTTAGGGTTTCACTGTAGACAATGGATCATGTGGTGTGTTTTGGATGAAAGTCTGAGGGATGCAGGTAACTACACCAATCAATAGGTTTTTCGTATAGGGCAGTGATTACATGTCCATCCCTCATTCGTACTGTAGTGTCATGAAAGTAGATCTCATGTGGGGTGTTCTCAAAACACCTCTCCTCTATTTATGCTACATTTATATCATCATCATCATCTGGACCCTTGGTAGGGATGCCCTTAAAGACTTCCACAGAGATTTCAACAATTTCCATTCTACTATTAAAATTAGCCTGAACACTCCACACAGGAGATCCACTTTCTGGACACTACAGTACAAATGAGGGATAGACATGTAATCACTGCCCTACACGAAAAACCTATTGATTGGTGTAGTTACCTGCATCCCTCAGACTTTCATCCAAAACACACCACATGATCCATTGTCTACAGTGAAACCCTAAGATATAACTGCATTTGCTCTGATCCCTCGGATAGAGACAGACACCTTCACAATCTCTATCAAGCATCCTTAAAACTACAGTCCCCAGCTGTGGAAGTGAAGAAACAGATTGACAAAGCCAGGCAGGTACCCCGCAGTCAACTACTACAGGGAAGCCCAAGAAAGAAAACAACAGAACAGCTCTAGTCATCACCTACAACCCCCAAGTCAGACACCTACAGCACATCCTCAGGAATCTCCAGCCTGTTCTTCAAGACCATCCCTCACTCTCTCAAACTTTGGGACACAGACCTCTCCTCGCTTACAGACACCCCCCCCCAACCTTACACAGATACTTACTAGCAACTACAGACCTAACAACAGAACCATTGAAGCAGGCACATATCCCTGCAACAAACCACATTGCCAGCTTTACCCACATATCCTGAGAAAAACCACTACTACAGGACCTAATAAAGCCAGCTACTCCGTCAAAGGCTCATTCACCCGCTCATCCAACAACGTGATTTATGCCATCATGGGCAAGAAATGTCCCTCTACCTTATATATTGGACAACCAGGACAGACTCTGCGCAAAAGAATAAACGGGCACAAATCTGACATCAGAAATCACAACATTCTAAAACAGTGGGTTAGCACTTACATCTTTGCAATCACTCCATTAATTATTTGCTAATTGAAGTGCGCAGACAGATGAATACCAGATCAAGGCTTCAAAGAAAAGCTGCTGAGATTGAATTTATTTGCAAATTCTGTTGCATTGCTTCAGGACTTAGTAGGGACATTGGATTTTTCTCACCTCATCTTCCTCTGAATGCTGCTCCCCAGTGTTTGAATCTTACAACTGTTCTGATTTACCGTGCAACCTGTTCCCATGACTTACGCTTCCCTGCATTTCTTTCTTCCCATTTTGTAAGTTTCCCCATCTTCAAAGCATCTGATGAAGTGGAATTTTCTCCCACAAAAGCACATGCAATAAATAAATTTGTTCATCTTTAAGTGCCACAGGACTTCTTATTCATTTTACTAAAAGTGAGATGGACGAACTGTCTGGAAAGAACATGGGTATGTCATTAATACACACAAACCTGCCAGTCTATAGGATAAGTGCACCCTAAAAATTTGTGGATGAAGAAGCCATGCTGAACTTAGGAGGACCCTTATTGTTCAGGATATAAAAGGGGCAAACCATATTAATTGGTGCTTTTCTTGGTGTTTGCTTGGTGGTGGTATTGGTAATTAGTATTAGCTGTAGTATTAAAAGCCCTCCATCTCCCACTCAAGAACTGAGGCCCTTGGACATCTATTATTCCATGCTATGTCAATAAAAATTTGTAGTATGTATTCAGTTATCAGTGTTTGAATTCTTGCTATGCACCCCTGGGATCCTGGTAATACTCTGCGTAGCCTGATTCGGGGACCAGAACCTTATTATCTTCTGTACAGATCCACTGGCAAGCCTAACACACAAAATCAGGCAACAGTATTCATCGAGTTGCAGACTCATGGAGGCAATTTAAATCAATGTTTCAATAGCTTTATAATCACCCAGCACATACATACATAATAATTAGAAAATAAAAAGCCACTATGAGAAGCACAGATAACACAGCACCCATAGAAAAAAGGTACATTTAAAATATAGCAAGAAAACTGCAAACATTTAAGATGTACGATGAAAATAGATTACTTGGAAAAAAAAAAAATTCTTCAAATCCCCATTTTCCTGATTTTGTCTGCATTGACTTTTCATCTAAACTAAACCTGAAATCCAGCTGCAAATGGCAAGCAAAAGACATTAAAAATGTAATACCAATTTGAAAAAAGGTTATGAAATACTCCCTGAACTGCAAGTGCACAATATAAATTTAAATCTTCCTTATAGCATATACGTTTCTGGTATTTTTGTTATCTGCTACACTGCATTTCTAACAACTGATATTAATAACTGATGCTAACCACAAACAGTTAAAAATAATTAGAGCCAAGAAATCACAAATCATTAGACACTAACCTTCAGTATCAGTTGCACTGCTGATAACATTTGTGAGTTTGGTTTTCAGACTTGTGTATGTGACATTTTTCTTCTCACTTTCATATCGACCAGTGCCCAATGATATTACACACTGCAGTGGCACATCTGGCCAAAGACATCTGCACTCATGGACTGCTAACGCAGTGGGATTATTTAGAAGCAGACCTCCGTCCTGAAAATCAATATTACAATAAATTGAATTTAACACAACATAGCTGAAACATGACAAACTAATGAAAAAGAGCACATAGTAACATGGTGAGTGCTGTGATTTTGGTCTGTTTGGTCTTCAGGAGGGTCATGGGACTTGGCTTCTGGACCCTGAAGAGACCTGGTGAGAGAGGTTTGCCATGTATCTCTGTGAGACCCAGGTGGGTGGAACTTTGTGTCTGATCAGTCTCCATATTTGAAGCCTTTGTGTGGTTAATTCCACTGACAGAGAGAAGTGAAGCAGTGAGGCTTAGTATTAAAAGTCAGTTGCTAAACAAACTTCTAAATGGGCTTACAAGGTGGCAATAGTAGTTTTGAAGACAATGTAAGAGGCTTTTTAGAAACAGTTCTAAGTTCAATAATGTGATGGCAAGCAAGTAATGACCTGAAATGATTATTTCATACTTGCTTTCCTGCCTGAAGCCAAGAGAGACCCATACCACTTTCTAATAAATGGACATCAAATAATGTTAAACAGTAACAGCTATTTAATATAGTTATGGAAAATCAGAACAATTCACTGGGATCATTACTGTAATGAACTCAAAGGATGTAATAAAGGTTTACTACACATTATACTGCATTACTGCTGTGACATCCAATATTACTTGGCTCAAGTCCTTAAACCTCAAACACTACATCTTAATCTAAAACAGGGATGATGATGTGTCTTCCAAGTTTTGTTTGTTAATGAAAAGGTGAATGTTAAAAGCTGTGCAGCCCTGAAAAAAAGCACAAATGAAAGGAAGGAAGCTTGAAGAAGAACAAAGTGATAAAGGGAGCTGCATGAAGAACTACAGGATCAAAAAGGGCTTTTTCCTGAAATCATAGCAAGGTTAAATTATGTAAAATCAAAATGGGCAAAAATCAATTACAAGGCTATAAACACACATAATAGCACCAGAACTACAAGAAGTATTAATTGTATTACTGTAAGTACAAGAATGTAGTTGTAAGGCTATCAAAAATTCTATGGCACTTTAACCTAGCAGATGCATTTATAGACTGTAGTTATAATTATAAATAGAGAAAAAATGATGTCTGATGTCTTATGACAGTTATATTTTGTATGTTCAGAGACAAGGATTAAATCACTTAGGATCCAGCAAAAGCTGTTCTTTAAAGCTAATATAATAAAATATATATACTGCAGAAAATGTATGAAACCATTTCCAGTCCTCAAGAAGCAGACAGGGTAAATAAGATAGCTCACATGTTCCTCAAATGGTTACTGTTCAAGTGTTAATGCGAATACATGTCTAATCAATGTAAATTTTGCTGTAGCCACTCTGGTGTTTTTCTTAACAGGATTGTTTATCCTAATGTGTGTATATTTAATTGAAGTATTTATATTTTTAAAACAAAATAATCAATAAATGCAAGACCTTTTCCAGATAGCCTTCAACTGAAAACCATGACAATTTCATAAATTAAATCAAATTTTTTGCAGAAAACAGTCTAATGATTGCCCATAATTGGTTTTACTCTACAAAACTACTTCACATGTAATTGCAAATATTTCAATATTTAAAAAGTGGAATTAAATATTCCCTTGGATCAAAATGCATTTTACTTGCTGTAACATGACCTTTTAAAAGTTCAGGAAGACTAGTGAGTCACTAAAATATTTGCACTGGGAAAACTATTCCACTGCACCTGATGTCACATTGTCCTTTACTAAGCAACTAGTCCTTAAAATAAGCTTGATGCATACTCAGACTTTTTTTCATCTTTCAATCCAGTCTAAAGAACAGTATATAAAATCTAAAATGCTGAAGGACTTCCTAATTAGGGAAAAAGTCACAAAAAATAGAAATCACTGTGAAAGTTGAAAGTAAGCCAGTTAAAATAGAAAATATAATCAAGGGCAACAAGCAGCAGCTAAAGCTAAATTCCTTGGAAACGTATAATTTACCATCTCAACCTTGCGTTTCTCTTTGGTTGGTGGTTTGGTTTGATTTTTTCTGCATTTGACTATATATTTGAAGTTCCAAATAACATTTTCAGACTATGTAAAACTAAGCTACTTCTGGAGAAAAACACACCAATTTATTGTTAATTTTCAGAAGGGTACTCATGTTAGTCTGTGTACAGCAAAAACAATGAGAGTCCTGTGGCACCTTACAGACTAACAGATTTGCATTTGACGAAGTGGGCTGGAGCCCACAAAAGTTTATGCCCAAACGAATCTGTTAGTCTATAAGGTCCCTCAGGACTCTCGCTGTTTTTACTTCTAATTTTGACACTTATTTTTTAACCAAACAGTTCTTCTCTTAGTTTAAGCACATGTAATTTATTGCACATTTATTTTGCACTTGGATTTTAGAGGCACATTACAACTGTGACAGACACTTCTCTTTTACTCTGGTGAGAACAACTGTGGGATTATATCAGGGCTAAGACTCATCAATGGTTTAAAACACCAGTACTTTCTCCTCAGTTCAACTGTAGCCTTTCCACACTGTTTAAGGGCCTGATTCTGCTTCCACCAAAATGAACAGGTCTTTAATGGAAGCAGGATCAGATATTAAAGCATCTGAAGAACAGAATGAAAACAGCTATCAGAGAAGAATAGTTTACAACTTTTTCTACCACAGATCTACAGTCCAGTAATGCACATGTGGCAACATTACACCTCTTGGATCCTACAGTCTTCCTCCAGTGCACTGCTGTGATGAGTTATGGGACCTTTCCCCCAAAGCAGAAATGAGTGTTTCCTGCATCAGGGCCTAAAGCAGATTATCTGTCTTGTCTGCAGACCACAACTCTTAATCAACACTGAGTTACGTCTGAGCTCCAATGTGAGTAACCCGTCTTTCTGAATAGGCCTGGGCAAGATTAAGGAAATGGATTTTTTCCCCGTTTAAACCTGAGGAGTAATTTAATTTGTACGTATTAGTGGTGGTACATATGGAGGTTTAGCTGGTGTTATAAATTTATTTTAGGGATTAGGGAATGCATTTTTAACTGATGTATAGCTGTGTAGGGACCTGGCGTAGGATTTGTTATTGAAGTTTAAATCCAACAAACAAAATTACGTCCAACAATATTTAACTATTGTAATATGGACTAAAGTTACACTGACAATGTAAAATAAAAACACAGCAGTTTCTAACATTTGGCCCATCAAATTACAAGACTAAAATACATTTATATTTTAGCATAGTTTATCATTCCAAACAATACAGTTGATTCACATTCAACAGAAACTTTTTTTTTTAAACTACAGCTACATTAGATAAAACAGGATTAGTGACTTGATACAGTTTTTTTAATTAAGCTTTCGTTCTGAGCTACAAAAGTTCTTTGAACTCTTGCTGGACTGGTTTATACATTTTGCTGAAAACCCAGCTGAAATGAACAGTTTCTTTTTAGTGCATACTATCCTTATTTACTGCTAATTTGTGTTCTGCACAAGACACCCAAAACCAAGTATAGGGATACATTTGTCCTATAAAATAGTTTCTTCATAGATCTTCATCTAAAACTTCAATATTTGTATTTTGATTGCTTTTTTTTTTTTTTAAATCTTAGAATGGAGTATGTTCATTGAATCACAGCTACATGTCATTCAAATTTCATTACTGTCCAGATACTCTTCTCCCATGTGCTATACAGAAGAGTATCTCACTTGTATCACCAAAACCATAAGGGAATTATAACTACCTACAGAGAAGGCAAAACCCATTAACTCAATAATACAAAAGTGAACTTCCTGATGGGATATTACTAAGGCTGGGTGTGTTGCCATGACAAAGGAGTGTGCAGTGTACACAACCACTGGAATATATTCCCAGCACGTCATCCACCTGAAATGTCTCAGTGAAAAAAGGCCTGTGCAAACAGTTTTTTAAAGAATACTTTCCATTTAAGATAATTGTATAAAATAAAGTAATAATTCCAGAACTGACCAATATCTCTATTTAAATTTACATGTCTTCTCTCCCAACTCACTTAATTTTTTTTCTAAAAATTTATATTGCAAGTTCCTGGCATTGAGAACATCACATAAAGTAAAGATTGGTATCCTATAAAGGAGGCAGCCAACTGCAGCTGCATATAAATGGAGCTAGAAATTATGCACTACTTCCCGTTCAGATTTTTAAAGTCAAAGGCATGAGTGAAGGACAGACTGAAGTGCAAGAGAAGCACTGCACAAATATGGATCCTAGTAGCTAAAGGGAGGGGGATTGCAAAGAAAGATTCACTCAGGAGTTTAGCTCAGATCATGATTCTCTCCCATTTTTCAAAGGAATAGCTAAAATTAGAGCAGACAGGGAAGATCCCAAATTACCTTTTTGTGTTTGAGATATTGAAGATAAAATCTTGACATTACTGAATTCAATAGGAGCTTTACCTGGGCTCCAGTGAGGCCAGGATTTCATCATAAATTTTAAAAACACCTCCTCATAGGGAAGAAAAAGACAGTTACTTACCTGTGACTGTGTTCATCAGGATGTGCAGTCCCTGTCCATTCCAAATCAGATGTTCATGTGCTGCATGCATGATCATCAGAAGAATCTTCCTCCAGTGGTACATGTTGGGTCAAGGCAGGTGCCCCCTGGAGTGGTGCCACATATAGTGCAGTGCTGACCTTCCAGTTCCTTCTTGCCATTGTGCTCCGACAAGAGGCGTAGGTTGGAACGGACATGAGTAACATCTCAAAGAACCACCATTACAGGTAAGTAACTGTCTTTTCTTCAAGTGCTTGCTCATGTTGATTCTAATCAGATGATTCCCAAGCAAGCCTGTGGAGAAGTGGTCAGAGCTCACTGGACCACAGTCCTACCAAATGCTGCATCATCCCTGGCCTGCTGAGTGATAGCACAATGGCAAGTAAATGCATGAATGGATGACCAGGTTGCTGGTGAACAGATCTCTTATGTGGGGAGATTCACCAGGAATGCCACCAATGAGGCCTGTGCCCTTGCAGAGTGCACTGACCGTGCTGGGGCTGGCTTTTGTGCTAGCTCATAACAGGTATGCATACAGGAGGAAATCCATGAGGAAATTCTCTGGGAGGTGACCAGCATACCCTTCATCTTATCCTCTACAGTTACAAAGAGCTGAGCTGACTTATGGAAAAGGGGCCCTCTGGACATCTAATGAGTGGTACTAGCATGAGATATGGGAAAGAATACCAGGAGGAGGATTTTCTAACTATTAAGGAATTGGAAGACCACCATTGACAAGAAAGTCAAGTGTGGACACAGCTGTACCTTTTCTCATGAAACATTTTCTGAGGTCAAAGACATAAGCTCTGATACCCTTCTTGCTCATGTGACAGCTACTGTGAAGCCACTTTGCACAAAAGGTACAGCAGGAAACATGATACCAACATCTCAGAATGGCAGCTCATCAATTTGCCAAGCACCATCTTAAGATCCCATGCTGTGACTGGGCAACACACCATCAGGTACAATCCCTCTAAGCCTTTAAGAAAGCAGAACACCAGAGTATTGCTAAATAATGACCAACCCCCATCTCCTGGCTGGAATGCTAAGAAGCTGCCAAGTGCATCTTCACAGAAGATGCTGCCAACCCTGACTGTTCCAGGTGCAGGAAGTAGTCCAGGATGAGCAGAAAAGGGGCCTGCCTCAGGAGAGTGTCTCTATGCATTGCCGACATCAAAAATCTCTTCCACTTGGCAATGTACACTGCCCCAATGAACAGCTTTCTACTGCTCAGTAGAACCCTCTGGACCTGAGCCAAGCACTCTGCCTTCCTGACATTCACCCACATAGCTTCCATGCTGTGAGGTAGAAGCTCCAGGTTGGGGTGATGTAACTGGCTGTGGTTCTGTGTGAGCAAGTCCAGAACCCGGGGCAAGGTGTTCAGCGTATTTACTGACAGCTGCATCGGTATCAAGGACCAGTCCTGTCTGGCCCACACTGGGGGCTGCTGCTTCATCAAGAGATGAGGAAGTCAAGGGCCTGGCTCTGCCACCAGAGCATCCCGATACTTCAAGTCTTCCTGACTAGTAACCTCTCCTCTGTTCCAGGGGATCCCTGCTGTGCCTGTGCCTCTCATACCCTTGGTCCCCACTGCCACAACTGCTGCTGCTGACAGACCCAACTGTCCATGGTTGCTATGTTCCATGCTATGTTGCAGTGAGCTGTGTTCTGGAATGCCGGCTGCTCTACTCTCCGAGACCACAGAATAAAGGTCCCCTACTGTTGGACCCTTGGACTTGGTGGTATGCCCCCAGGATATAGAAGGACCATTACTGGGGGGGGAGGGGGGGAATCTGCCATCGCACAGGCCAGGGAGCTTTCTTCCTCCTCTCCTTTCTTGACTTGCCCAGGTCCATCTCTGAGCTGGTCACCTGGACTCTGACCTTGGGGATCATGGTGATGCTACACTGGTTGCCACCTGCATGTGATGCTTGGGAGCTGGTGACTGGTGCCATGACAAAGGAAACCACCATCAAGACCCTGAGTGATACCAGGATGGCAAGCAGTGTTGAGACAGTGAGTGGGGCATGGACCTGGACTGTGAATGATGCCTGAACAATGGCAACTCATGTCTCAGCAATGGAGGCTGGCCCCTCAGCGACAAAACTATGTTCAGTGTCAGAGGTCTCAGGTCCCGCACCTTGCCTCCTGAGACAGGTGACAATTGTGCTGTCATGGAAATCAGGTCCCGTGCTATCTTGAATATGTCTGGCATGAAGGAGAAGTCCAACTTCTTCACTTCACTTTCCCTTGCCAGGGACCCAACCCTCACCAGTCTCCCAGGCACTCCTTGCTGGGCTGATGTCAACAGGCCCGGAACTGTACTCTGCTGTTGACTTGGCAGACCACCATCCTTGATGGGAGGCTAGACCGAAGGTGAATGCCTGTCTGCCCCATGCTTCTTTAGTGGCCCCAAGGAGTGGGATCAGTGCCACCTGGCCTTTCCCATTGGTGTTTGGTGATGCCGCAGCTTTCTGTGCCAAGGTCTTCAGTGCAGAGTCCATGACTGATGCTGGGGAACTCCACACCGATGCTCCTGGTACTGTCTTGGTGACGAGGCCCCAAGGTTCCCTCCATCAATATCTGCTTGAGTCATATTCTTCCTTCTTTATAGATCCATGGGCAAAAGTGCCTACAGATCTTAGAGCAATCTGTCTTGTATGCTTCCCCCAAGCACTTTAAGGAGGAGTCATTTGGATTGCCTTTTGGCATGGATTTATGGCAAGATCATCAGTGTTTAAAGCCTTGCATCTGAGGGATGCCCCAGGCCCCTGGGGAAGGAGTCCCAAAGGAAAAAGACCCCTCAACACTATTTGCACTAACTGCAACTGAACAACTAGCTAATCTATTTACAGTAAAAGACACTATGAATTAGCAGTGGGAATGCGCTGTCGAAGTAAGGTAGCAAACCGCCAATGACATCAAGCATTAAGAAGGAACTGGAGGGTTGGAGGATCAGCAGGCCCCATATATGGCGTCATGGTAGCAACACTACAAGAGGTACCTTCATCAACCAGATGGATACCGCGGGGGGGGGGGGGGCCCAATCTTCCAATAATCCTGCATGTGGTGTGCACACACCTGATTTGGAATCGACACGAACATGTACTTGAAGAACTTAGGGCATAAAACAGATGCTAACGATAACCAAAGTAGAATGAAATGCCATCATTCCTTTTAAATACCAGTGATTATATGATAAGATAAGATTTAAAACAGCCTAAATTACTGTCCAATAAAAATAGTACAAATTAGAATACTTGAAGAGGAAAAACTGACAGAAGTTTTATAAATCAGCTTTTATTTGTGTACAATCAGTCACTATCAAAGTAATCACAACTATCAACACAATCCAGCATCCTGTGTGGTACATGAAGCCTATTCCTACTAGCCGTTTTAATGTTAATATAAATTCAGCTATTTTAATGCTCCTCTTGATTTCAAATTTGATGTGAATTTTTATATCCACGATGAATAAATGAGTAATAAAAGTTGGAGGAAAACTGGACATTGGAGGGAAAACTAGAAGTTGATTGCTAAATATGGACAGTTAAGGGTGAGTCATGGAAAATTTTAGGAATCCACAAACAAGGAACGATGTTAGTGGTGCGGAAGGCAATATATCCCCTCTTTCTTTCCCCTTTTTGGGTGAGGGCAGAGGAAGAATTACATTTTTTCAGGGAGTACATTTGGTTTCTTCCGCCTTTCTTAAACTAGTTATCTGATTGCATCCTGCTCCCAATTTGCTACTGAGTGAAAAAATGACAGTATTTCAGAATACTGTTTTTGTTACCATGAACACTGGTGAAATAGTAAATGTTGAAATTAACTTGCTTTTGTTTGGCTTCAGAGTTAACATCCTAATGACGTTAGTGAGGTATATTCAGACTTACCATAGCTATTGTTTCAGGCCTCCTGTAGACTTATAAAGACATTACAATATCCATATATATTTGATTCACATTTTAAGACTTTGTAACCATTAGGGTTACATATGGCTCAAAATGGAATCCTAGATTGTGAAGAACTTTTATGTAGCATTTAGAAAATGATCTGCAGTGATCTTTAGCCATGCATTATATATAGGGCATTAGCTATAGACAATGCAGTTAGAAACAGTTTAATCAAATAAATGATCTTTAAGATTCTAAATAGAAATTATTGGTGAAGATGGGCAAATTGTAAAATGTTTTCACTGAAACAAAACATTTTAAAATAGTTAATACACTGAATGACTGACTTAAATATTTCATACACTGGGATCACTATCAGATAACGATGAGCTTTTTGTCTGTCTGAGACTCTGCAAGACACTGCAAAAATCATTCCTTAGTCAATTGTTTTTATAAAAAACTTACTCAGATTACTATAGTCTTCTTTACAACATACTAATCCTTGCTTGGAATTTGTGAGTATCTATTTTTGTCAGTCTGATTTGGGTTTGTGCTAATATTTATTTCATATCTTTACTGGTTTCTTTCTTGAATTTCCTGAAAATGTTCTCTATTTGATACTATTCTGAAAGCTTTTTGTTCATACCTGTAAGCATTCCTAGCTTCTGAAAGTAAGGCATTAGTATAATGCACAAACCAATATATAGACTAATCAGTTTGGTTCACATCCTCACAGTACTATGGAACAGTGGTTCCCAACCTTTTCCAGGCTGGGGACCCCCTTTGTCAGGAAATAATAATCTGTGGCCCTCCCCCAGCTGCATTTTTATCCTAGCGGTGCAATCACAAAGCAGCCGCACTGCCGCTGGCCACAATGTGCCTCCCCCCCACTGCTCGGGGGAGCCTCTGCCAGGGAGCAGTGATCCAGCTCCCGCTGGCACAATGCACCCCTTCCCCTGAATATACTCCTACCCGCAGTTCCCTGATCCACTCCTTGGTTCCCCCCAACCCCTCCCCAGGCCTCTTCCCGCGCTCCCCTTACCTGGCCGGAGCTGCTGCACCTGGCCTCCCCCCAGGCTGCTCTCCTGAGTATGGTCTAAGCATGCTCAGGAGATGGGAGTTTTAAAAACTCCCTGCCTGGGGAAAGCTCCCTGCTGGCTAGAAGCTGGGGTCTCCATTGACCCTGGCAGCATCCAGCCCCAGCTCCTTGCGTGTCCGCAGATCCCCTGGAGCCATGCTGCAGCCCACAGTTTGGGAACCACTGCTATGCAATATCCAACACGCTGGCATTTTTTCCTGTTACTGTTTTAATACTTTGAAGAAATTAGCCAATACAAGTTCATGACTGTGAGATAACAAGTAACAGAATGAGGCTATGAAACACCTTTGGAAGAAGTACAATGAATCAGAGTGGAGTGGCCATCACTGAAAAGAGTGTAGAAACTATAGTGTCCTAGCAGCAGTGGTGACAGGTTGCATTTTCTAAGCTATATATTGGTAGTCATGAGATTTTAGAGAACTGGCTTGTTTTTCTTCTGCATTTTTAAACACTTAAGCTGCACTTAAAGCATGATGAATTTTTGAATGTCCCTCTGTATAACTTATGAACGCAAGGCATCAACAAAGGCATCAGAAAGCATATGCAGCCTTTAAGATGGATTGTTACCTCTCTAACTTTTAAGACAAATATTTGTTTTTCTCTATATATTTTCAAAATACTGATTTACATTTTAAATAAATACATTTCATTGACCCACTGTTCATACATGCGTTCTACTGCCTCAAAGCCTCCCTCAACTTTCACTTATCCTAAGAAAACACCAAGAAAAATCCCAAACAGATCTGTTCTTTATCAGACTGAAAATGTTTTCATCAAGATTGAATTATACCCCAAACCAAGTTAAAACTTAAGTGCAACTCTGCAACCTAGTTAGGCTCACTCATGAGGTGCTGAGACTTCTAAGCTTCTACACAAAGCACACCACACACTGCAGCATAAAGACCCAAATCTTTTTAAAAATGCAATTAAACAGAATATACTGTACTTCATGGAAGCATATATAATTAGCTACTTTAGGTGTAAAGTGAACATGTGTTTAGAAAAATCATATTTTCAGAAGCTGAACTTTGATGTGAGCATAAATCATGTATGTCATAACAAATGAAATGGTCACAACCCATAGGGTTTGGTAGCTTAGAATCCATAATGAAAAGGGTGACTACAATTTATTCCCACCCTTCAAATGACTGATCAGTTAACAAATAACCATATAAAGCATAGGCAAATGTTCCATCAGGCTACTGGGCAAGTAGCCAGGGCTGACAAGTGACTGATTCCCTCTTGTTCTTATGTTGTCTTTCCTTGCCCTACATTTTAACATCTCTTCCATCTGTTTACACTGTCTACAACTGCAAGTCAACCTTTATCCTTAACCCAACATGCATGAGTCATCCTGGCCCCTCTGTGATTCTCCCATTCCTACAATGCTGGCAGGTGATGTTGCTACAGTCAATGAGACAGCAACTAAGTTACACTTAACATTTTGATTTTTGCAGCATCTCTTTAGATGCAAGTCTTTTTTGCTACCAGTATACTGGACATAAAATGGTACAGCATGAAAGGTATATAAATGAGTGCTGAAAAGGGATTTCCTAAAAGGCATGTGTTCGGTTAACGCCGCTTGTTCAACAGCAAACAAACAAGTTTCATGATAGACAACTGGAGCAACTGGAAAGCTGTATTTTGGCTGCTCCTGCTATTGTTAGGGGGACCCCTGGAACTCCACGTTCTGGTACCTTCCTCTAGTTTTAGGGAGGCCAGAAAGACTGCCTGCCTAAAAATAGGGGATCCCAGAACTGTGTTCCAGTTCCTTTCTCCTTACTTTAACCCCTGCCTTTCCTTTCCTAGCCCTGCACAGCCCACATCGCTGGGCTGAGCAGGGAGGGAACTTTAACTCCACCTTTCAGGGATGCTCGCGGCACACTTTGGGTGCTGCTGTGGCACACCAGTGTGCCCCGGCACACTGGTTGGGAACCACTGCTCTACATATGGCCTATACTCCTTTTTCCTACATGTATATTATTTTGCATTTGGCAATATCAAAAACAATTTTTTTTTTAATTGGCCCAGCTTACCAAAGGATGAGGATTCCTTTGTATGACTGGCTTGTCTGTCATAATTAACCAGCACTTTGACAATCTTTATGTCAGCTGCAAATTTTAGCAGCAGTGATTCTATATTTCATTTTAGATCATTGATGAAAATGGTGAAAAGTGTGGGACCTAGAACCAATCGCAGCAGTATCCAACTAAAAATACTTCCATTCAGTGATAGTTCCCCACTGACAACTACTTTGTGATCTGCCAGATAGCCAGTTATTAATCCATTTAACGTGTACTTCATAGATATCATATAGTCCTAATATTTTTAATCAATGTTCTGTGATACCAAGACTTTTGTAAGATGTTTGACTAAGTGTATTACTTATTGATAAAGTTATCTTTATCAATCAAATCTAATCTCCAAGAATGAAATCAGGTTTGTTTGACACAACCTATTTTCCATAAAAACATGTTGATTTTTATTAATTATATTCCTAAAATTTAGCTACTGAATCCTGCTTCAGATCTGATAGTGGTACTGAGATGGGGATATAATTACGCCCCCTTTTATAAAAATACACCAAAACACAAAGTAAAGAACTCTTCACTGCTATATAAGAATACAAAACAGCACAGAAGTCAGCATTTTACCTCCTCTCCATCCCAACATGATACTTGGATTTCAAATGGGATCCACACCTATGACCATCACTGCAAACGTAAACTTATTTCTCCCCTTTAAAATAGATACTTGTACAGTATTTTTTTTCTAATTTTCTGTCTACTGTTTTGTGACTACTGGTAGTATGTCATGTCATGTCTTCCATGACATTGGTTTGCGCATGACATATTAAGGACTGTAATATGCATTTTTCACAAACGAGATTTACAAATAAAATTGGGGAGGGGGGAGTCAGCTACAAAACACAGCACTGGGCATTGGTGAAAGGTGGCTTTGTGCCATCATCTCCTCCCAGCAAGTCACTGATTCCCAGGAAAAGGCTGGAGCCTTGATAGTTATTGCTTAATTAGTTACACATTGCTTAATTAGATATACAGAGAGCCTATACTGTGAACCTTTGTTCTAATGATGGCACACACGTTGAGAGTGTTGCCTCTGATTTCAAGGACAGCAGACTCGAGTCTTCTGTATGAAAAAGTAGGAAGGTCAAATCCATGGAATGTTTTAAATACCGAGTGTCTCAAAGCAAATGCTGATCTGTAAAGTGTACTGCAAGGCAAAGCACTTGACCATACAGGATGCCGGACACATTAGAAATTAGAAGTGCCACTCCACTACCCCTCCCCCCCAATCAAAATCATGAGTCAGGGCTCACAAGACATTTGAGGGATTGTTATGCCAAAGCTTTATTTGGGGGCGGGGGGGGGGGGAGAAACAGTGCTATAGAACACTAGTTTTAAAAACTTTCTTCCTCAGAACCCAATTGAAAAAATCATTTATGCCCACAATCCAACCACCACATTTCTGAGCAATGCATTCTAGTCTTGCAATGTTGGCAGCAGGGGACACTACAACCCAGTACCTGAGGGTCTGTGACCCAGTACTGGGTCCTGACCCATAGCTTGAAAACCACTGCTGTAGAACACTAAGCTACTCCAATTGCTTTTTCCCAAGAAAATAGCAATATTATATAGTAAATAAGTGTTACAAAACATGGCATTTGGTGTTGGAAAGCTTACAATCAGATCCCACCAAGCCACGCCTTTATAAGAGTTCAGCTAACATAAGGGCAGGTGAGACAGTCTAGACTCTACTTCTTGGAAAAAAACATTTTGTAAGATATAAAAAGCTAGATACATACGGCATCTAGATAATGTCTGGGAGCTTTAAGCTATGTACTGATAGAACACTCCATCATTATGGTTTAGTTAGATATCATAATGTTAAATAATGAATATCCACAACCCTCAGAAAGTGATGTCAGTTTCGTCTATTATCTTCCTTACTTTGAAGTGTCAGATGGCTTATTAAAGTATCACAATATGTGGGTCATACAACACCTTGCTTTTAAAGAATGCTGGTTGAAAATTTATCAGGGTCTCCATTCAAGAGTCTTTAAAAAGAATGCTTTGTCACACCAGAGGAATCTGAACCCAGCTCCATTAGCTATAGCATTCCTGTGTAGTACAGCTGTTACAAAGGGATGGGTGGTCTTTGGAATAACTTCTATCCTGTTTGGGCCTTAGAAAGACCAGGACCTTGAATTGTTCCCTGGGCTGAACTGGAACTAAATGCAGAGCATAATGTATGTGCTTGTCCATTCAATTCAGCTACCTGCTGAACTGCTGGGTATTAATTCATCCAAGTTTGCACATGGCTTCCTGGGTCGACAAAAGTATAGCACAATGCAATAGTCTAGCTTCAAGGTAAAAAAGGTTTCCAATCACTATAGCTGAGCCTGTATCTGAAAAGAAAGTAGTGTAAGTTTTCTGGCCAGCAAGGCTGGAAGAAAGTATCTAGAAATTGCTACTTTTTTGGTACCCATAAGATCCAGAGATTTCTCGCCAGGTTGATAAGTGAAGGGCATATTGCTTCAATGAAAGACAGGATCCTGATTTCACACTGACATCATCATCCTTTGCAAACTCTGACTAGTGTACAGATATTACAGTGATAGGCATAAGAGATGCATCTAGATATACAGGTGGATATTCTTGCAGTCAGGTTAGCTGCAGTCTTTGCTAGATGGTGTGGAAGGATATCAACAGTTGCTGGTCTCTCTCCATCATACTGAAATCATCTGTTAATGCAACTAGGGCTGTCTCTGCTAAATGCAGACCTGAAACCAGGAGGGTCTATGATGTTGGCAGTGGTGATGAACTGCTAGAGTTTGCTAGCCCCCCCTTTAAAAGAATTCTCTCCTGGAGGAAGTAAGATTAGAGACGGAGCAGTAGTTGACATGCTTGGTGGAATTAAATGGTTGTTTCTTGACCATGAGTCAGATTGATGCATGTTATAGAGATGTACATAAACCCTCCTTGAGGGAGGAGCTGATGGTCTGTCAGTAGTACCTCCAAGTATTCTCTACTGGCTTTTACCAGCAATGAAAACCATAAGTCCATCTCATGGGCTGCTTCTGCATTGCTGGCACCTCCGTTAGAAACACTGGCTGAAATTCTGTTTGATAAGGTAAAATGTTTTTCACTTTTTATCTCTAGCTTGTTTGACAAAGCTGGAAAGATTGTCTCCAATGTACTTGCTTCTTTTAGCATTCTTAATAGCATGTGACATTAAAATTTGGAACTCTGCAGTGAGGTAGACTAGTTAGATGGTTCACTAACCGGAAGAGTGCTGCAAGCTGAGATTCTTCTGCACATGCCCCGGTAGAAAAGGACCATGATGTTTTACTTTTCTGCTCCACAAAGCATTGATATCACACAAATCCTTTATGATTCAGATGAACAGACTCCAATTTAGTTCTTTACTGGAACACTTTCTGCAGATGTGTTGCACTGAATTAAGCTTCATCAATAAAGTTCAAATTCCTAAACTTAAAATATTTTCATCTAACAATACCAGAAAAGTCACCCTTGTGCCAGCTCTAAGTGACACAATTAAATTTACATCTGCAAAAAGATATCACACAACTATGTAAAAGATTAAAAATTAACCAATCACCAATCAACAAAGCAGCAAGACATATCTTCATTCAATTTTTTACTGTTAAACCTCCCCAGAAGTTCTAAAAAACAGCAACTGACACATGTCCATATATTTGTCCTACGAAGGTAAGTTCCTCCTCCCCAAAACAGAAAAGAAAATTTCCAGTAGGCATACAGGGAAGTACATGTGACAAAGTCAGCTGGGACAAAAGACAAAAATATCTACATATTGTGGAAGCCTTTATTTTCAAAATTAATCTTATAAAATTGTGAGAAAACAAGAGGTCTACCATCCTGCATCCTATCTAAGTTGTAGAACATCCATACTCATAGTACAGCCCATGAATTATGAACTAATAACTTATAACAGGAATTTTTGCTGTAAGCTTGGAATGCATCAATTGGAAGTGAAAGAGGACAAGGAGGACCTGGGAGTATTAGTTGATCACAGGATGACTATGAGCCGTCAATGTGATGTGGCCATGACAAGAGCTGATGTAGTCTTAAGATACATCAGAAAAGGTATTTCCAGTAGAGATAAGGAGGTGTTAGTGTCATTATGCAAGGCTCTGGTGAGACTCCTACGCAGAATATTATGCGCAGTTCTGGTCCTGCACGTGTAAGAAAGATGAATTCAAACTAGAACAGGTGCAAAGAAGGTCCACCAGCATGATCCGTGGAATAGAAAACCTGCCTTATGAGAGAAGACTTAAAGAGCTTGGCTTGTTTAACCTAACCAAAAGAACTCTGTGGGGAGATATGACTGGTCTCTATAAATACATCAGAGGGATAAATACCAGTGAGAGAGAAGAATTATTTAAGTTCAGTGCCAATGTGGGCACAGGAACAAATGGATACAAACTGGCCATAAGGAAGTTGTGGCTTGAAATTAGATGTAGGTTTCTAACCATAAGAGAACTGAAGTTCTGGAACAGCCTTCTGAGGGAAGCAGTGGGAGGAAAAAAACCCTAGCTGGCTTCAAAACTGAGATTGATAAATTTATGGAGGGGACAGTATAATTGAACAGCCTAGTTTAGCAATTTTGATTACTGGTGGCAAATGTGTCAATGGCCTGTGATGGGATGTTAGCTGGGGTCAGTTCTGAATTGGTGCAAAGGATTTTCTTTTGGGTGTCTAACTGGTGAGTCTTGCCCACATCATCAGGGATTAGGCTCAGTAGTTTTCAACCAGTGTGCCGTGAGAACTGCACAAGTGTGCCACAAAGTTTTGTAGAAAACTAATAAAAATCAGTGCAAAACATTGTTTCATCTTAAACAATATTCTATCCAACCAAAATTACAACTCACAAAACTCATGAAAATTAATCATCAAATTGAAAGTGAGGTACCAGTCTTTAGATTCTAAAATGTGAACATTCTAAACGCAGGTGGCCAAAGTGAGATGATGTGTATTTTTTCCCCCCAGTGGATTTAAAACTAATGCATTTGATCCTTCTTTAGCTTACTGTACGCACTATATTGCAAACTGCTGTCGCAGGACTGTAACCATGGTAAATATAAGTAAATGTAATGTTTATGAGCAATCAATTCAGCTGAAAAAAAGTGGGTGTGATGTGGAATTGTCTGTCTCATTTAGGTGCGCCATGTTACTGAAAAGGTTGGGAAGCACTGGATTAACTGATCATCGTACTGGGGCCCAGGAAGGAATCTTCCCCCAGGGCCAATGGTTTTTCACTCTCCTCTATAGCATTGGCATGGTGGTTTCTCTGTGTCTTGATTCATGATTTGGGGACTTCAGTGACTCAATCATAGATTAGGCATCTATTGCAGGAGTGAGTGGGAGGTTCTGTGGCCTGCACTGTGCAGAAGGTCAGACTAGGTTATCATATTGGTCCCTTCTGATCCAAGAATGTTTAAATCTGAAAATCTCCAAGATGACCTACAGAGGTCTCCTTAGAAGATGGGAGTCAGTCTGGAGTTTAATTTTGGAAGCTGCAAATTTGAAATGAATTGAGATAGGGATTCACTGAGCAGCCACCTTTGATAGCCCCTCTATTTGGTGCAAATATTGTCTGCCTCTGCAGGTTTGTTTTCTTTAGTTAGTAGAAGCACAAAAAGTCTGAAAAACAACTGAGAATTATATTATTCTCTTTCATTTTATTAAGAGCCCACTTGAAATTCTAGGTACTTTAATATATTACTTCAACATTTAAAACTATTTTTCTATATTACAGAAACTATTTCCTGTGTCTTCACTAGCATTTTTCTTCAAATTTCCCATTATTCTGTTTTCACAGGTGAAATTCCACCAGAATATAGACTAGCTTACATCAATTTAACCACTATATATGGTTTAGATGATGTAGTGCTTAAAACATTAATGGATGGCCTACACCAGGGTTCCAACAAGTGGAATTGTAATATCGGAATAATGATAGGAAGTCTGAAGACAACTGCTAGTGAAGGGGAGCCCTTAGTGTTAATTTGAGTATATTTTGTCTTAAAGGGGTTCTTTGGTGTTTTACTTGTAATTATTTCCATGGTACAACTAATTTTTTCTTCAAAATTAAATCAAATGAAGTAGGCATAATATTTGTTAAATCTTAGCTTGCTCTATTATTTAGCTGACAACTTGCTCAGTGTACCATGCTGCCTACTCAAGTGACATTACTGAGTAACCCAAACAGTGAATGTTTTTCATATGGGGGGGGGGGATATGAGAAACTGGTTTCTCTTCAAGGGGAAGTGAAGAAAAACACAGTTAACAGTAGGAAGATTGGTTAACAGCTCATGAGCATTTCATATCAAGAATTTAATATCAGATTTCTATTTATAGATAATAGTATAATTTCCATTTCTTGACAACATGACTTGGTATCCCTAGACTTGCATGGATACTGAAGCATGCTAGAGAGATTAAAACCCTTTGAATGTTTAATGTGTTCCTCTTTTGAACCACAAAGAATATTAATCCTCCTCCTCTCTATGACCAACAGCTGCACTGTTTTTCCTGCTTGCTATGGCGTAACAGGATAGCACAGCATGACTGAGCGAATATAAAAACACTACTGTTTATTCTTTTGGCAATATAAACTTTACCAGAACTGATCTTCCTCCAACAAATAAGAAAAATTTTAGGTATCTGTGGCCTGTGAGATGTAAATCCCATACGCTAACATCTGTGCTGAAAGGGTTAAATTTAAGAAATAATTAGCACAATATATTTGAGCCCTTCCAAAATTTGACAGCAACCAATACAGCAAAGCATGTTGTACATGTATTCCTAGAGACTGTGTGTGTGTGAAAGAGATAAAATGAAGTAAAATGAAAAACCAATAGCCAGAGTTAGCTTCAGAAACATTCAGGCATGAACCATTTAGCATTAGCAGCTTCACCATGCATCGCAATCCTGTCCTTGCTCCACTCATCTGATTATTTCATATATCGTTCCAGATAGGATTCCAGTTTCAACAAATTACACAGGGGTATCTGTGTTAGTGTAGTTCAGCAAAACAAAGAGTCCTGTGACACTTTTAAAGATTAACAAATTTATCACGAGCTTTTGTGGGGGAAAACCTCATTTCGTCCGAGGATGTGGGATTTTCTCCCATGAAAGCTCCTGCAATAAATAAAATTGTTAGCCTTTAAAAACACCACAGTACTCCTCGTCAGTTTCAGCAAGTATCAGACAACACCAATGGGCGGAACAGACAGGCCAATTATGCATAAAAGTCTACAAAAAATTTTGAACGTCAGAATAAATATTTTTTCAAATTCATCCTTATCCCTAACTTAAGGTTAAGTGTCTACACTGTTTTTGAATTGAAGGATGACAAACTGATGCAACAGTTTTCTCCTTAAATAATCCCTTATCAAAACCTGAAAAGCCTTGCATTATAATGTTGCTATTACAATGCTGAACTTGCACTGACATCTTAATAAATATCTTGATACCCTAACTGGGTTCCCATGGACTTCTGTGGATTTTTTTTTTAAACGGTAAAAATTAAAATCAGGTGGCCATACACTGTTTCTGTGAATAGAGAATTAGTATTGATTAAAAAAAACCAAAAACCACGATGAGCTATTCTGAGTGGTGAAAGGATATTTTCCAAGTCATTTCAGAAATTTTTCTTTTTAAAAAAAGTGGTATCATTCTGAGATAACACTAGAATATTAAAGTCTTTGGCACAGACCTTAATTCTGATTGAAGTAATGCCTCCTCGTACTGAGACCCTTTGTACACCTGTATCTATAGAACTTCTTCGATTTAAGCAGTCTACTTAAGTGCTCTTAAAAAAAAAAAAAAAAATTTGGTATGCATTTAATTTTCAGTCATTGAGTCTTTACAGTACACAGCAGTCAAAACTCCTAAAATACAGGCACAATTTTTCCTATCAAATTGATAAATGAACCAATATAATATAATAAAAGGGATCAAAGGGACAAAACAAAATGATTCCTCTCTATATTAAAAATCAAAAGTAAAACATTTTCTTCTCCAATATTTTGGTCAATGAAATTGAAGGCTATAGGTAAGGAAAATGTGAGTGAATATTTCAACTATTGTAAAGGATGGGGATTTCTAAGATACCATGTTTTCGATACCATGGTAACAGCATGCAAACCAGAGTTCCCCCAAACTCCACCAGTATCCCAGCAACTTTGACAAGTCACATATCAGTTGACTAATTGAATGACTGCAGTGTCTGTGTAGTGGGGCACAATGTGGCCCCCACCAGCAGAATGCAGCCCCTGCCACTCTGAGGGACCTTCCCTCCCCCCGAAGTCTTCCCTGCCCGCTGGCCTATTCTTCCCCCCACACGTACCCTGTTTCCCCCTGGCTGGAGCTGCTGGCACTTCCTCCCCAACTACTCTCCCTGAGCATGCTCTAAGCATGCTCAGGGCGTGGGAGTTTTAGAACTCCCTAGCTGGGGGAAGCTCCCTGCTGGCCAGAAGCCTGGTCTCCCCGGTGGTGTCCAGCCCCAGCTCTTAGCCTGACTGCAGACCCCTGGAGGGCCACAGAGAACAGTTTGGGAACCACTGCATTAATACATGAAACATGCTCATGCCTGTACAATAAAAAACAACAACTGTTCCTGCCCCCAAAAGCTGTATGAAAGAATGGGAAACCCAAAAGGTGGGATAATTTAGGGCAGGGGTTCTTAACCTTTTTTGGCCAGGACCCAGATTAAGTCTGGAAGTCATCTTCACTACCCATGGTTTAGTGTTGAATTAATAATGTATTTCCTTTTTCAATTTAGTAAAGAGGATCATGGCGACCCACCCTAAACAGCATGGTGACCCACAGGTTAAGAAGCACTGATTTAGAGTGTTCCACTATGTCCCATATCCCCTAATAATTAAAATAAATCAAGTAAGGTTTTTGGAAACACTTGAGTGAGAAAAGAATGGTGGCTTTGTGAACTGTGACTGGGAGGACTTCCCACACAAAGGGCTCAGAACAGAAAAAAAACAGAGATGAAAGTTGAAAAAAAGATAAATCAGGTGTTGAGTCTTGCATCAGAAGCTTTCAATATCTGCAGAGAACAAACCTAATTCTTAGTTACACCAAGGCCCATTTACCTGTACACTATATGGACATTGAAGTCTGTGTAAATGAACAATCTTTCAGGCCCTTTTTACAATGCCAAGGCAATGTAAAATGACCCTCATGTAAAAGAGAATCAGTCCAATCATACTGTCATAATGACAATCCAAATTATTTTTGAGTGAGATGAGGTGGAATCTTTTTGCTTTTTTAAACTGTTCTTCATTTAGAAATACACTTTAATGTGACCAGTGCTCTCAGTACAAGGAAAGGAAGAGGAGGAAAGGTGTGTGCTGTGGGAGTACTTCACATAGCTTAAGAGTGACCCAACAAATAGTTATGGAACAGGTTGGCAGGCCTCCAAAAGCAAAGGCAGCCCCGATTCTAGTCCTTCTAGGACTGATGGGATACTGCTGGGTGTCAAGCAGTGCCCCGATTTGTAGAGCCCTGCAAATCCGTGGATATCCACAGATATCCACCTTATATCCGCGGACCATTTCTTGTGGATGCAGGTTGGATACGGATCCACTTATCTGTATCAGCATAAGGCTTCATTGATTTGTAATAAGTGTCATGTATGTGCCATTTTTAGTTTAAAAATAAATCTGACAACTTTATTCCTCCACCCCCTGCCTGTTGATGAAAAGTATATACATGGTTATAACTGAATATACAACCCTTCAAGAAACAACTTAGAAAAACAACATATTAAGAAAATTGGGGATTCTCAAGATCTGACAGAAGTGGTAGAACCACAGGGAAGATGTGGGCCCCTTACAGAATGTGGAAAGGAACCTAGTGACAGATGAAGTACTCAATGCTCTTTTTGCCACTGTCTTCACAGACAAAGTAGGGCAGGTCCTAAACTACTGCACTGCACAGCACAGAATGGGGAAAAGGTGAACAACCCTCAATGTGAAAGAACAGATTCAGGACTATTTAGCAAAGCTGGACATGCACAGGTCTATGGGACTAGATGCAATGCATTCAAGGGTACTAGGGGAATTGGCTGAAGTGATTCCACAGCCATTGGTCACTACCTTTGAAAACTTATGGTAAGTCTGGCATGGCATGGCATTTTCTTTGGGAGACTATTTCACAGCCAAATTCCTTAGTGATCGTTCACTGTGAGGAAGTTTTCCCAAAGTTCAGTATAAATTTTTGTCTTTGCAATTCTCTTCTATTACTCTTGGCTATTCCTCACATCAAATAGCCTAAACAGACTTCAATATTTGATTTTTATATACTTCAATTATTTGTAGTTTTTCATTCCCCCTTAATCATCACTGATGGGCTTACACACAGAAGTTTGCAGGATCAGGTCCTTAGAACAAACACAAATGCGTCCGACTAGGTAGCTGGGAGGACAGTGCTGTATAACTTGTTGACAAAAATGTGCTGTGTTCTCACCTAGCTGTTGATCTTCATTCAGTAGTCAAACTTACTAAGGTAACAATATAATGGAACTTCCCCATTAGCACAAGCAGCAGAAGCTGATGACTGTTTCTGATAGACAATAAAATATCTGTCTGGTACAAAAGGTTTCAGTGCACTCTCTCTGCATTAGTAACTATGCCATAAAAAAAGATCTTTTAACATTAGAAGACCTGCAGGCCTGGCAGTAAAGAGAGCACGCTGAAGGAAGGAAACACCACAGAAAGACTGAAGAGAATTATTTGAGAAGTCTCTCTCTCTCTCTCCCCCCCCTTTCTCACAGGTCAGTTAAAATATACAGTACCTTAAAATTGCCAAGACTGTTGACAGGAGACATTGGCTTCTTCAAGTTTTAATAATTATACATTTGTGTCAAACAAGTTAAAAGTAGATGCTGCTAAAACATGCTGTGGCAGTTGGTTTATTCTCATAGCAGCATGTGCTCTCAGACTGCAAGGGAAATTCTTTTGGGAACTATGACAGTCAGCAGGAGGAATTAAAATAAATTATAAACTTCACTCATATATGCTACACTGAATAGTACTTTGTATTTTTCACACTTTATGATATTGTTTATTATTAGTTATGCCATCTGCTTAGTGAAATAATGCTTAGTGAAATCCCAGTTGTAAATAAGAACTTGGAAGCAATTTGCAACAGTTGTGTAGTTTCCTTCCAGAATTAGAAGAATCTGAAGGTGGAGGAGTACATGTGAGAATTAAAAAAGAGACACTCTATCCATGCTTTCCAATGCCTCAGTAGGTGATGTACAAACTAAGAGTTTCCTTTTCTCTCCTCAACCTTCCTCAATTTTCTCTCTGCTGGTACTTCATAATAACCCAAAGAATAATTCTTGCATATTCATCCCCAAATTTATTTATTTCTGCAGATGTCCACTTACCTGATGAAGATCATTACCCAATGCATACTCCTGAAAATAACCTGGTGCAGCAGATGATGCTCTAATGGCTTGCCATAATTTATACTGACAACTTCCAATGTAGTGAGACTTGACACCTGGAAGGTGGTTGTAGTTTCTAAACACAAATGCTTTCAGTGGTGTTCCTCTGCTTACAATGGTGCTTACTGCAGCTACCTAATAGATTAGAAAAATAAAAATAATTTCAGATAACAAAATACTATCTCCCACAGCTACAATATTTAAACATTAGCTTTGTGTATCACATTGGGTACAGGAGCACTAATGAATACAAGTATACCTGACAATACAACCATTGAAGTAAAAAAGGAAAAAAAAATGTATATGACTAGTCTGAACAAAAATGTAATTTAAAAGCTTGTTATATCAATTTTTAAAATTAGATATAATCAAGACCTTTGTTTTCTTTTCTGTTTCTATCCTATGTCATCCTCCATTGCCCTTCTGGTTGTGAAATATGGACAGTGCTCCCTGTGGAGCTCACCAACACTTCCTCTGTGTCAAGCAAATCACAGCTGCAGAGCTGAGATACTATGTCCTCAAGACTCTGCTTACCCATAAAAGCCAGAGAAGTTCAAAATCTAGAGCAAAGATAGCATCTTGTATTATAGTTATCTTCAAAAAGAAGAACACAGAACTCAATGAAAAAAAAAAAGCACGAAGGGAGAGTTTTTGTACGTGAGGAGTTGGAAGTAGAGAGAACATACAGACTTTTAATTATCTATTCCTAATAGGCACTGTGAATAACCAGCACTCTATAGTACAAGTCAAGAGCAAATAAGCAAGTTTTCAGATCAACATATTCTTAATTTAACTTTTTATTTTCATAAAGGAACTATGAGTATTACCATTTTCTATTCTGTTTTTTACAAGCTCTATCAAGTGAAATTTAACAGAAAACAGGTGTCTGACAGAAAATTATGTTTGCTTTTAGTAAGTTAAAGGCAAATGCTGGAGAAATAAATGTTTTTTTTTTTTTTTAAACTTACATGGATGTTATTTCCAGATTCTTGGATCTACTAAAAAATAATTATTTCTAATCAACACAAAAAGAACTACATTAAAAGGTGGTCAAGATTGTAATATGTTAGGTGTGTATTGCATGTCAGTTTTACTTGGATGATGGTATTTTCTGACTTTGAGTGCTCCACTTTGCAATAATGATCAAATAACTACATAACCAAAATAACTAAGGAGGTATGTAAAACAAATGTCTCCCACATTTTACAGTTCTAGAATTTTCTACAAAGATATTGAAATATCATGAACAAAAGAACTGTGCATATCATTCTAAGTGGGAGAGAGAAAGTAGTACTCCCAGAAAGAAAGGCATGGAAGCAATAATCAGCATGTTTTAGAGACATAGTTACTCATGATTATAATCATTACTTACTAAATAACTATCAAATGACGGAAAGAATTTGCTAGAGCTTTAACTGATGATGCATAGAGCATTACTGGCATAGTCTAAAACTACGCCTCTTAGCAAATTAGTGGGTGGGTGATACTATTTGCATACTATTTTACAAAGTAGTCTTTGTTTTTCTAAAAGTGTTACTCATCAGCACTTGAAGATGAAGTTATATCAGCATATTAACTTACATCCCTCAGTCACACAATTACAAGTAAATTACTTTACTCATAGTAAATACAGCTTTACTGGGAGAAAAATAATATATGTAAAACTGTACAACAATGATTAATCTACAAATGCTAAAGTACAACAATTTTCTCTTTACCTCAAAAGGGTCATCTTCTACTTCCACTGAAGACAATGGCAAAACTTCCATTGAGTTCAACCAGAATAGGATCACACACACAAAACCAGGTTTGAGTTTTTAACACTTACACATTTTTCACTTTAGGATTTAACCCTAATCTGTGAAGTACTAAATGCTTCCTGTGGGGCAATGAGCTTTCATCTTTTACTGACTTCAACAGGAGTTAAGAACACCCAACACCTTGTATGTTTGCATGTTTTACTTGGATTATGCTGTCATCCTGGTAGATTGCCACCATTTCCAGCATTAAAGTAGTTATTCTGAACAACTAGTAATCTCCTATCTATTTGTATATGCATTTTATTACTGAGGAACTTGGAAGAAAGCCACGATCTCAGTTCAAGGATAAATTTTAAATCAAGTCATGGTAGACCATCTTCCCCCAGAAGAGAAATATACCATTCCAGTTTTTTTCCCCATGGCCTCATTTACACATAGAGCATACACACAGCCAGTTCAGCCTCTGTGTATTTTCACAAGAATCTGAACTTTTTCCAGTTAGTTGTAAAATACTAAATACAGTACTACGACACACACAACTGTTCATTATCAAACTACAGGTAGTCCTCACTTAGTGACCGGGTTCCGTTCCTGAAACCCGGTTGATAAACGAATTGGTCGCTAAACGAGGAGCAGCCCTTACCGGTATTTCAGGCATAATGTACTTTACTGGTAGTGGGTTTTTCAACCATCTGTAGATAGTTTTAATGTCACCTTTGCATCATTTATAACATTTTTAATATATATTTTAAATGTTTTAAGGTCTAATGTACTGAACTTAGTTTGCATAGTGTACTGTAAATACAGGTAATCGTTTTTAATATTCTGAATAGTATTCTAAAGAAAAGGCCTAAAATAAACTCCATCGTGATAACTTTGTTTTATTGGCATAACTCCTTACATACTGTATTACAGAACATAAAAATGCAATCAGCAAAAATTATAAAAATGTACCAAAGAAATATGAAAATAAACATTCAGATTACATTGACATTTTCACTCATCAAATCCTTCAAAGTGTGGTTCAGCAGCAGGGGGGTCATCAATGTCATCGTCGGAGAGATCAGCAGGGTTATCAGGAGCTGTAGAAGGCCCTGGTAAGGGAGATGATGGCAAGGAGATGGAAGGGCTTGTAAGGGTTGGGGTAGGGGTCCTGGATGGAATTTTAGAGAAGTATCTCGTTAGTGTGGTCTGCGTTGTAATTTTCTTTTTTTCTTCATAAATTTCACGATAGCATCGTAAAATTTCATTCGTCGTTCCACTTTCGTGAACCATTCTACATTCGGGTCCATACTCTCTAGTTCTAACATCGCTGCATTCACTTTGGAGAAGACATCAGCTAACCCCTTTACAGTGAACTTCTTTTGTACTTCTTCCACTCCTTCCTCTTCCTCTTCTTCCTCCTCTTTCAAGTGCTGCTGTGCTTCCAACTCTATTAAATCTTCATTAGTTAGCTCTCCCTCGACGTATTCCACTAATTCTTCAATATCTTCCACTTCAACATCTAAATTAAGCACATTAGCAAGTTCCACAATTTTTTTATTTATGACATCAATATGTTCGTCTTTCTCAAACCCTTCGAAATTATTTACAAAACATTTCAGGCATTTTTTCCATATGCCTTGCATGCACTTTTCTGTCACTCCCGCCCAAGCTGATTCAATGTTCTTTATGCAGTGTAAAATATTATATGATTTCCAAAAATCGCGCAGGGTTACTTCACCATTTTCTGTTGCTGCTACCGCTTTGGAAAACGTTGAGTGCAAATATAGCGCTTTAAACGTAGAGATAGCCCCCTAGTCCATTGGTTGTAACACAGCAGTTGTGTTTTTAGGCAGATACACGACCTTTACATCAGGGTGTAGATCATCAAGATGCTGGAGGCGGCCTGGGGCGTTATCAAGTAGGAGGATAATTTTAAAGGGAACATCGTTTTCGAGACAGTAATGCTTGACCGAGGGTATGAAGCAGTTCATGAACCAGTCCTCAAATAAAGATTGCGTCATCCATGCTTTGTTATTTGAACGATAGTAAACGGGCAGCATGTGCTTACTAACCTGCTTCAGTGCACGTGGGTTTGCAGAACGATAGATGAGAAAAGGTTTTAACTGAAATCCAGCAACATTTCCTCCCAACAACAACGTGACCCTGTCCTTAAAAGCCTTGAAACCGGGCATTGCTTTAGCCTCTTTGTGTATGTAGGATCTTTCGGGTATTTTTTCCAAAATAGTCCGGTTTTGTCTGCATTAAAAATCTGTTCCAGACGATACCCGCCTTTCTCGATCATTTCGTTAAATTCATCCACAAATCTTTCTGATGCTTCTATGTCCACACTTGCCGCCTCACCGATATTTCGATTATGAAGGCTGAATCTCCGACGAAAACGTTGAAACCATCCATGACTTGCCGTAAATGTTTCCGTTGACTCTTCATTTTCGCGCACTTTCAACGTTTCAAAGATACTGCGTGCCTTTGCTTGAATTATTAAAAGGCTCATTGGCATTCTTTTTTGTATCTGGTCGTCAAACCATATCGCCAGTAATTTTTCCATTTCATGAATGAGGCCTTTCTGCTGCCTAGTTATTATGGCTTTATATCCTTTTGATGATTTCACTGCTTCTTTCACTTGATCTTTATCCTTCAAGATCGTTGATACAGTTGAATGCACCAGCTCCAAGTCACGTGCTATCGCTTTAACTTTCTTACCAGCTTCGTATTTGTTTATCATCTTCATTTTTGTCTCAAGATCGATAGCCTTCCTTTGTTTCTTGGCGCTTTCTCCGGGTGAAGTCATGCTCTTCCTTTTCGCCGACATCTTGTACTTTGGGGTGCACAATAAAGTAAAAATACGTAGACGAAAAACGCTAGTTCTGACTGCGGGAACGAGATGAATCTGAGAGAGCTGATGCGAGTTCTCGTACATCGCCATAATACCAACTTGTCAGAGAGCTGGTCATAACTCCGAGGGGTCACTAAACGAGTAGGTCACTAAGTGAGGACTAGCTGTAACTTTAATCATGTGCTATAATGTTTCTCCTCCTCCCTCATGTCAAAAAAAAAAAAAAAAACACCCTCTCCCCCTTTTAATTTATTACTCTTGTGCTAGATGTAACAGCCCTCCAACTGAATGGTAACCTTCACATGCTACTGCCAAAGAGATCAGTACCTACCAAAGGAACAAGAAGAAACCCAGTGATACAGATCAAATGTGGAAAGACTACTAGCTCTCATACTCCCCGTAGGAATGAAGGGAAACGACAAAAGTGACGGGACAGCAAGTCAGTACTGAATGGAATCTGGGGGGCATAACAATAAGGGTAGCTGAGAAGTATTTTCAGTAGTCATTTCATAATCATCTCATAGGAACCAACATATCTAAAATCTGTATACTATCGTACCAGAAGTACAAGACTACTGAAGCATGTTTGGCAAATATTTAAGATATCTTGCGGAATTTCAATTTATAAGTGGAGTTTGTTTTTAGAGCTACTTTTCAGAGTACGGGTTACAAAAAAAATCATGCAGTTTCTAAAAACATCATTCACAGAATTATGGAAACTGGAAGGCACCATAAGAGGTCAAGTCTAGCCCCCTGCATTCATGGCAGGACCAAGCACCCCCTTAAACTATCCCTGACAGGTGCCTGTCTAACTTACTTCTAAAAATTTCCAATGATAGAGATTCTACAACCTGCCTAGGCAACTTATTCCAGTGGTTAATCACCCTGACAATTAGGAATTTTTTCCTGATCTTCAAACTAAACCTCCCTTGCTGTAATTTAAGTCTACTGTTTCTTGTCCTATATACAATTGACAGTTAAGGAGAAAAGCTTTTCTCCCTTCTCTCCATGACAACCTCTTAGATACTTGAGAACTGTTACCTTGTCCCCTCTCAGTCTCCTCTGTTCTAGATTAAACAAACCCAGCTCTTTCAATCTTCCCTTAAAGTCAAGTGTTCCAGACCTTTAGTCATTTGCTCTTCTCTGGACTTTATCCAATTTGTCCAGACCCTTCCTGAAATGAGGTGCCCAAAGCCAGACACAACACTCTAATTGAAGCCTAATCAGAGCAGAGTAGAGCAGAACAGAAGAATTACTTCCCATGTCTTACTTACAATACATCCTGGAATGGTGTTTTGCTTTTTTCAAAACAGTGTTACACTGTTGACTCATATTTAGCTTGTGGTCCACTATTACACCCAGATCTCTTTCTGCAGTACTCCTTCCTTGGCAGTCACTGCTCATTTTGTGTATGTGTAATGGACTGATCTTTCCTCAGTGGAGTACTTAGCACTTGTCTTTATTGAATTTCATTCTGTTTACCTCAGACCATTTTGTCAGTTTATCCAAATCATTTTGAATTGTGATCCTATCCTCCAAAGCACTTGCGACTTCTCCCAACTTGGTGTCATTGGCAAACTATACAAGTCTATTCACTATGCCATCATCGAAATCATTGATGAAAATATTGAACAGAACCAGACCCAGAACCGACTGATCCCTGCAGCACCCCACTCGTTATGCCCTTCCAGCATGACTGTGAACCATCGATACTTATCCTCTGGGTGTAGTTATCCAACCAATTTTTCACTCATCTTATAAGTAGCTCCATCCAGGCTGTACTTCCCAGGTTTGTTAATGAAAATGTGATGCGAGATCACATCAAAATCCTTACTAGAGTCTAGATATACCACATCTACTGCTTCCCCTCTATACACAAGGCTTGTTACCCCATCAAACAAAACTATCAAGTTAGTTTGACATGATTTGTTCTTGACAAATCCATGCTGACTATCACCTAGTACCTTATTCTCTTCTTGATGCTTGTTAATGGATTCCTTAATTATTTGCTCCATTCAAGTGATAGCACTGTCACCTAAAGCTATTTGTTACTCATTTACTTTTTTCAGTACAATATTAGTTTTTTTTAATATCTGCACTTACCTTAGGACACTTGGGATTTCCTGCAGTTTCTATCATAAGATCTGATCCCATTCTCTCTCTATAGAACAGGTTAAAAAATGAAAACACATCAGTAATTTGTCATATCAAAACAATATACTAAAACACCAGAGACACAAGTTGGGTAATATCTCTTATTGGATCAACTTCTGTTGGTGAGAGTGAAGCTTTGGAGCTTACACAGAGCTCTTCTTTGGGTCTGGGAGACATATTCAGAGCGCTGCAACTAAATAAAAGATAAAACAATATTCTGTAGCTTAAGTAAACATATTTCAAGGGACCATTCAAGGTGACTAGCCTGTATTTATTTTGTCTCCCTCAAATTCTGGAACCAACATGGCTACAACACAACTACATAGTTAAAACAACTTATACCTACTCATACTTCTCATGTTTTGTAATTAAAATCCATGGAGTGAAATCCTGGCTCCACTGAAGTACATGGGAGTTTTGCCACTGACTCCAACAAAACCTGTCCTTTACCCACTGTATCTGTGGTTGGAAATCATGAATTTAATATTCTGTTTATTGGAAAAGCATGAGTGAGGCCTCAGTCCAGCAAAGCTCTTAAGCATATACTTAGTTTTAAAATCAACTGGACATGTACTTAACATTAGGAATGTATTATGCTTTGATTGGTTGGGACTTGAAAAAAGAATTCTTAAATGTAGTGGTTTTATTTCTATGAAACTCATTTTTGCTGAGGTATTGGCTATTATCGAACAATAAGTAAAAGCAATGCCTTTCTTGACAAAGAAAAAGCTCCTCTATTGTTCATTTTTTAGAATATAAGCATCCATATGTTTTTGTGGAGATGGCTTGAAAAAAAATTACAAAGTTACAGAGAATGGGCAAGACAGATTCTATCAGATCCTGCAGAATCCAAGTTTTCATTTAAATAAAAAATTCTAGCCTTCATGACGACCCAAAAAACCTACTGAACACAACTATAAAGCACTGCACTGATTTGGGGGGGCAGCATAGCTCTACAACATACAAGACTTAAGTCTAGGCTCTGAAATGCATGTTTTGATTTTACTTTAACCATTTGTTTTCAATACCAATACTTGAATCTCTATAAACATAAGTATGTTTACAGTGAAATCAAATACACCACATATACTTGTATATAAGTTAAGATTTTTGAGCCTGAAAATTGCCTTTAAAAACAGGCACTCAACTTATACACAGGTCATACAGCAGCTGCAGCCCAGGAGTTTCAAGTATCTGGCCCAGAGGATGCACTGAGCATCCTCCAGGCTGGTGCCCCTGGCTGGCAGAGTAAGGAGCGAGATCCCAACATCTGGAGCAGCCAAGTCCTGGGGGGGGGGGGAGGGTCAGCCTGGGCAAGCGGTGGAGGGCCCAGGGGTTTGGGAGGCAGTCAGGGACAGCAGGAAAAGCAGCTGTATGGCCCGGGGGTTGTGGGTTGTCAGGAAAAGTTGCAGCATGGCCCGGGGGGTTAGGGAGAGAGTCAGGGACAGCAAAGGAAGTGGCAGCAGTTCCTGGGGATTAGGAGGGGTGTCGAGGATGGCAGGGGAAGCGGTGGCAGGGCCCAGGGGCTGGGGGGGTGTCATGGGCTCCAGGAAAAGTCGGCAGTGAAAAGTGGGTGAGGTAGGGGCCCGAGGCCACGGATGGACCTTGGCTGATATGTGGGTCACCCATTTTTGTCTATTTTTGGGGCTCAGAACTGGGGGGTTGGCTTATGCATGGATCGGCTTACACACGAGTATATACGGGTAAGTGCTGTGTGGTAAGCAAGGCACTGATCAGCTAGCGTGTACTTTTTTGGTAAGCAGCAGATCTGAATACTCCAAGTGTCCAGTGGACCAGAAGTTGGACACTCTAGGAAGATGCTTAAGGGTTGGTATGTGCCAGTGGATAACTTGTAGGAAGAGCAAGGCCTAGAAGCGAACGCTCATGTTGCCCGCGGTCTGTAGAGCTGGGGAGCTGATCCATGACAGGCACATACAAAGCTCCCTCATGCTAAGGGAAATAATTTTCCCTCTTTAAAACATTCTCATCTTCTAATCAACTGTTATGAATGGGCCACCTGAATACTGGCTCTCCACAAAATAATACGACTCACCCTTCTTTGCACGTGTATATATACAGCTAACAAACTACAGTTTCCACTGCTTGCATCTGAGGAGCTGGCTTATAGTCCAAAGCCTATGCTCAAAGAAATTTGTTAGTTTTTAAGGTATCACAGGACTTCTTGTTTGTTTTGCTGAAACAGACTAACATAGCTACCCCTCTATCTTCTGCATATAGTAAATGCTTTTCAAGAACAAAACAAAATTCAAACTCAAGTTCATACAAACTCCGCAAAATACAGCACAAATTATGCTCCTACTTTTTCCTGCAGATTTAACTCAGTCTGGAATTATATAAGTTCATTTACATAAAAAGGGACTATGCTTTTGCCTTCTGCAGAAAGAAAATGGAAATGAATAGTAAAAGTAACTACATGGCATAAATGTAATTATCTTAATGATTCAATAACAAAGATACAAAATTAAATGAAAAACAAAAAGTTGATTAAGGCACTAAGAAGTATGCATAAGATTAGCAGTGAAACAAATTCTCTTCAGTATTTATTGTTCATCAAAATTAGTTATAGTTCACCAGAAGTTATTGTTCACCACAATTACTTGTAATTTCCCAAAGCAGGCTTTATACCACATACCCCACACTTGCAGGTAAAACTTTAGCTTTACCACTTTTATTAGAATTGTTTCATCAGAAAGCATTTTTATTAATACATATTAGGACAAATTATATATTAGATACATCAAAATTTCAAGTAAGGCAGACAACTGTAATTGGCCTGTGCATTTTAAATAGAACAAGTTTGCACAGGCAGTATGTAAAATTAAATTGCTTCATATATTCTGCAATGACTGGAAGTGAGCTTAATCTAATTTCCTTATTGAAATATTTAGGGAAATACAGTTCTGATTTACCTATGTGAATAACTTTTAGTCTACATTTTACGGCCCTGCTGCTTCAGGGTGACCTGCATGGAACAACTGTGCAGGCATACTCTCTGCCCAAAGTCCTATCAGATTTTGTAAAACCAGGACAAAAAGTCAGCAAATTAATCCTCATGTATTTTAAATGTTAAGTTTAATTTCTAGACAAACATACAACATGAAGATGACAATAATTGCCTTGCCAGTCCCCACTCCACAAAAAGTGTACAAGACCAGACAGTTTCAATCAATGTCTTCCTCCTGTTTCTTTGTGGCCAATTAAGTTTTCATTTTCATAAAAGTGTGTGGAGAGCATTTCCAGACATGGTGATTTTGATTTTTACCTTTCCAAGGGGGCAGGGAAGGAAGGAAGAAAAAGAATGAGTCTAGGACCACCCCCCCCCAAGATATTTTGAAAAGCAAAATAAAACATACTCTCCATGTTAACATACAAAAGCATACCTACTTCAAACATAAAAATTTACACATCCTGTCCAAAAGAAAAAGTTCACAACAATTATGTCCCAGTCTATTAGCTGACTAAGGTCCCCTGTTCTATCTCTTCCCTAAGATACAGAATTCTTCTAATGATTTATTTACTTTTTCTAGCAACTAACTTCTTGTGAAGTCTGAATAGATAAATCAGAATGTGCTATTAACATGTTCTATTGATGCTGAGCTGGATGAACAGAAGTGCGAGTATTTTAAACACTGATGATAATTCTAATTTAGCTGTTCTGTCTTGTGGGATTTTACTTCCATAAATTTCCATTATTTTGATGTAATAAAATGCAACAACTTAAAAACATAGGTTTTAGATACAAATCTGGCTCGTCAATCTTAAATTTCAACCACTTCATCCTTCTCTAGATTCAATGTATGACTTTGGTATTAGAGACCAGTTATAAAGACTGTGATAGAACTATTTGAAAAAAAAAAAAAAAAGACATCTTTGAAGTGTTTTGCTTTTGTATTTCTGGAGTTCCAAAAATTAGCTAATTAGATTAAAGCTAGACTGATAGTGACAACATGGTGGTGTTGCTGGCAGTTGGATCTGTCAAAAGTCCTTCCAAGGTCTCTCAATTGCTTTTGTCAAATGTAACGGCTCGCTATATAGTAAATCATACACAATGCATACTCTGTTTCAATCCAAGTGTTCTCCTTGTGATCACTAAAAGTTTCACATTTAGGGCAAATGGATGTAAAAGTGGAAACAACTTCCTCGAGAAGATTCTGTTGAGCATAACTGGGAATCTGAAGATCAGTCCTTTTTTTCCACCACTTAACACAGAGTGATGGCGGATGTGGAGAATTTTTGAACATTAAAAATGTTACTTCTTCATAAAAGATTTTACTTCTTCGAAAATGACATTTAAAAAGGACTAAATGACTGCAACTAAGAAAATTCTCATCTTTTTCTTTTTTGTTGTCTGACCAAATGGCTAAGATCTCCTGGTCATATTACTTTCTTTGCATTCTTGAATAGCACTTCAGCCATCTGGACACAATAGTCTGTGATTTTCCTTTCAGAAAGAGAAACTATAATTAGGAATGTATTTTTTCTGAATAGGTGCTTGTTACTATTACTGGGTCATTCTTCATATGCAACCAACCATTTCACATTGGTTTTCATTTTGTTTTTTAATATGTTTTTTCATTTGCAGACCCAGTAGCAGATCTATGACCTTAAACTGTTTGGTGGACAATTTCCAAAACAAAGAACTCCAATTATTTATTTCATCATACATTGCAGGTATGGTTGGCATACAAAGAGGACAAAAACTTTCTTATCAACCACTTTTCTTTGCTCTTAAACTGTGATTTTATGGCTTATTCAAATATCAGTGTCAGCTATTTTCAGTTTCAAAAGGGATAGCCGTGTTAGTCTAGTCCAGTAAAAAAACAACCCATCTTCGAAGCATCTGAGGAAGTGGGATCTTCTCCCACGAAAGCTCATGCAAAAAATAAATCTGTTAGTCTTAAAGTGCCACACAACTCCTTGTAGCTATTTTCAGGATATCGAAGACAAGAAAACTCTTGACTGAGGCTGAAGAGCTAGCTACTGAGGAGCCTGGAACAACAAGTGAAGATATCACCATGGCTATGCTTTCAGGATAACAGAGATGCTCAGTATCTCTCACTTGCAGGATTAACCTACTCCATGCTTTTCTTCCTCTTTTTGAATAGAGAAGCAGTCTCTTCATTCTTTAATTGTCTTTCTTTTCTATAGTATTTCAATTACTTGTGACTATATTAAAAGTTAGCTATTGAGGAAACAATTAATGTAAGATTCCATCTCTCTTTTGCTTAAGATGGTTGAACTTTAGATGAAACAATTACTAACATATTGTAGCTGTAGTTCTTTGATGTGTGTTGCACATGTCCTTTCCACTCTGTGTATGTGTGCCAATGCGCAACCACCAGAAATTTTTCCCCTCAATGGTACTCGCTGGGTTATCTGAGTGCTCTGCTGCCACATGCTGCTAGCATCAGTAACAACCACCACCCACCACAACCAACCACCAACACACAGACGACCCGTTTTCCTCAGTTCCCTTCTGGAAACTCCACTGCAGTGAAGTAGGAAGGCATGTTGTAGAATGGTCACGTACACCAAACCTTGAAGTTACAAAATATCAGTATTTGTGTTTTTCTTCTTTGAGGCCTGCACTGTGCATTCCACTCTTTGAGACTCTTGAACAGTTAAATAGATGAAATGACTGGAGTCTACAGAATGCCTAAGGAGACTGAATTTTCAACTTATTAAACAATGGGGGTGAGACTGAAATTTATTTTTGTGACTGGCTTAAAATAATCTAGTGACAAAATAGCATCCAGTTTAGAGTGAATCTGTCCTATTTCTTAGCAGTTTGCCCTGAATCTAGCATTCTTAAGCTGTGACTCTCTCAGGCATGGTAACCATCTATAATCTCTGCCCTTCCTTCTCTGAGGGCTTGTTGGACAGCTGGAATACAAGGGGCTGCTAAAGTTAAAAGTGGTAGGTGCACATAACCCAAGGAACTTTAATGTTGTCCTCGAGTCCTTTAACCTATAGAGCTTAGTATTAATTTGCTCCAAAAAGGGCAAGGATCCTTCTGATGGCAGGTCCTACACAGTTAGCGGACCTCCTGTAGGAGCTCCTGTATATAGCCACTGCTTAAGCCATGGACTGGCCAATTCAGTCACGTCTGGAACAGCTTGCACTGAGCCCCTAACCACCGATTTTCCACTGATCAACTACCAAAAACTCCTGCCTAGCATCTTCTGAGAGCATGTCTTTAAATTTCACTCTTAAAGTCATACCTAACCAAAGTGCACACTGGTTTCCATTTGTGAATCGCAACCCCCAGCAGAATAAACACTACTATCAAACAAGTTGAAATTTGTGGAGTCTTTTGATTCTGTAGTTGTGCTCTGATGTCCCTGCACTTCCCTCTCATTGGCAGCAGATAACACTAGAACTGAGAACCTAAGATGCTAAAAAAAGAAATTTAACTGACTAAATACTAGTAACCTTAATAACACTATTTATAAACACAAGAGAACACTGTCCACAGAGAGAATTTTAAATGCAAGAAGAGCCATTCCAGTGACTGTCACAATATGGTAAGGAGGAACTGAGTGGGACTCTTTTTACTGCAGCCAGTGGCGTGCAGCAGCATAGTCGAAGGGCACTCAAGCCACTCCAATAGGTATCGCTGAGGGAAAACTTCTGACACCTATGCGTACACACCAAGAGTAGAAGGCACATATGTAATCACTCAAATAAAAACCTTTTGTGATATCCTTCTCTGCAGGATGTGCCACCCTGGATAAAGCTCTTCCAATAATCTTATTTCCACAGCAATTGTATTTAAAAATTAAACTCCAGAGGGGTAGCTATGTTAGTCTAGTTCAGATAAATAAATTTGTTAACCTTTAAAAGTGCCACCAGCCTCCTTGGTGTGTGTTTTTAAATTAAACTATGTCCCTGTTTCTCTTCCAGACATTAAAACAATTCAGGTATAATTTTCTACTGACAGATCAAATCTTCAATATTGTGCAGCTTTCACATCTGTAGTGGAGATGACTGACTTCCCAGAACAGCACAATGTGCAAAGTCTTCCTTATACTACTGAGTTTGGATAACAAGTTGCTTCTACTTTATATACAGTTGCAAACTTGCAGTCAGTATATACTAGTTAGTAGAGCAGATATATGTTCCAGAACACCAGTTCTTTGAGATAAGCAAATAGGTCAGTTAACATTGCACATGCTCCATCATCTACAGATACTTGAGAGGAATATGACCTTCAAATACTTAACTGCCTTACCACAGACAGTAATGCTAAGTTTTCTACAAGGAAATGTTATGGTTATTGAAGGAGAGTTAGCCAGCAAATGAAAGCAATCCTTTCTGGTGATTAATAGGAATTTCTAGGCCATCTCAACTTCAGAATGTCCTCTCAACAATACTCAATACTTTCACCAGTAAATGTCTGAGAATAATAGCATAACCACCAGCCTTGGGAGCTGACATAAAAAGCTGCTTAAAAGAGACAATGAACAAAACAAAGGGGTACTGGAAAAAAATTATTAAACTGTATTGAACTCTTTCCCTCACACCCACCTGTAGCCACAGATCTCTTCAACAAATGGTATTTCCTAATTTATTATCTGTTGTTATTCAAAAGGAAAAACAAGTGGTCTCAACTTTATAGACAGCTTTTATACAGCCTCCACATCTTTTCATTCCCCCCCCCCATTTTAAAGAAAAAGGCAATGGACAAGACAACACATAACGTAACACTTAAAAGAGCGGATGCTTGACACATATTATTTCACTTTTAGCACTTTTCCTATAGGGAAAACACACAGCAGGTGGCCAGCAAGATTTGTAGCAGACATATAATGAGTTGGAATGAGCGAAGTTGCGACGCATATGGGCATATAATCAGAAAGTGGTGCACCACAGCTCATTTTATTCCCTGGAGTCAGAAGAATTATTGAACTAAAGGCTTTCATATACTTTGACAAAATGAAAATAATCAGCTATTTTGAAAGAGTGTTATAATGTATTTGCCATTTTAGAAATTTCTAAATTTTCATTTACAATGAAACAACAACAAGCCCACAGATTTACAGAAATGATTAAAAGTCAATTTCAACTTACTTGAGCATCTTTTCCCACATATCACTGTCATAAAATGCATGGCTCCAACCCATTTTCATTGTACCAACAATAACATTCTGCTTAAATACATCTGATCCTAACTTGTGATATAGTTCTTCGCATTCATCCAAGGGGATATGGAACAACCCCAACATAAATGCTAATATAGCACCTGAAAAAAATTAAATAAAATTTTAAAAGCAACTTGGGATGACACTGATACTGTATTATTAATTTTAAAATAAGACATTACAGAGCCCATTTTAATTCATATATATTATATTTTCATTTAAAAGGTATAATCAATTGACAGGTATGTCAGGATCATTTTTTATTCTAAGATCATATCAACTTTTTCAGAGGGGCATAATTGAGAGAGAGCTTTTACTTTCAGCAATAAAAATACCAAAAGTTTAGTCAAAGAAACAATAAAACATGGTTTTGATTTATTTTTGCAAAACATTAAATAAAATAAATACAATAATAAGTATCAAGTAAAATCCCTTTACTGGTTTGAAAAGGCAAACTAATGTGAGAAGTCTAGGTTATATATAAACAGCCTAAAACCAAATCATGTTTAGTTTTCACTCTTCACATACAGAATGTCTGATAATCCCATTAGTTCAGTAAAGCTATTAGCTAAAGATGTGAAGAAGAATCCAGGAAAGCTTGGAAAAATAGAAAGTGTTAATGTTTTATAATATATTTATTCACAATAGATTTATAGTACACCATTCATTCTTAGTGCCATCTAATGTGCAACAAAATAGTTGGACCAAGAACTACTGTGAAATACGCTCAATGGTACTTAAAGAGTAAGCTCACAGAATATGACAGAATGGATTTGAGACAATGTCGACAAGTGCATCACAGCAGTTGCTTTAAGGACAAGATATGCATCTGTGACAGCATTGCATTATTGTTCTACTGCATCAACACAAATATACTGATGAAGTGTTCCTTACCTCTGCTAAGAAATGTTATTTGGCGTTGTGGAAGTGACTAGCATTGTGATCTAGTAACTTTGCAGCTAGCACAAAAGGAAAACTTAGCTTTACTGAAGTGAATCTAAGCTCCATATGCAGAATTTATCCAACAGGTAACCAGATGATTCCACAAATATGGGTGAGGACACAAATAATCTATATATTATACAGACATTAGCAATCCAGGTATGAAGTAAAATTAGAATAAAACTAAAAAGTCTAAATTAATGAAGCTAAGGAAAAATAATGTAACACTAGATAGTCAAAAAGTGAGAAAGGCTTAGAAAGCGGCAATGTAAAAAATGCAAACATGAAAACCAGCAAGACTATGGATTACATGTGGACTTGCAATGGGATACTATGACTGAACCTCTCTGCACCCTCCTCCCCTCCCCCAACAAAAAACCCCCAAACCCCACAACAGGGCTATTGTAGGCACATATGATCGTCATTATCATCAGGACAGGGTGCTGATAATCTTCCTTCATAAAAAAAGTCATGGGGGATTTCAATTTGACTAGCAGATAATTAATGTAGTAGGGAGAGAACAAGTATTTAGTAATATATGAAGTGTGTATGCTGGTGATGGAGGAAAACATAACAAGAGGCATGTCATCAAATCACAAATATCTTGTCATAATATTGAAAAATGCGGTGAGTATAATCAATCAGGCATTGATTCTGTTTTTCACTGGACTGCTCCGAAGCGTCTGATACAATCTAGCATGACAGTCCATGCAGTATACCAACAGACAGATTCCAAAGCCTCTCATTGAACTCATGAGCCTCTACTGTCAACAAGATGATATCAACAGCAACAGGTTACAGCAACTGGTTTTTCACTGAGCAGGCTTGAGGTAAGAGTGTACTCTGCTTCAAGTCTTTTCATTATGCATGCAGAATTTATTAAGAAACATGGTTTCAATGAAGCGGGAGGAACCGGGCTTAGTGAAGAGTATGAACTATTCCTGAATGTGGCAAAAACAAAAGGCATGTACACTCACACACTTAACAACAGATGCAAACAGACATCAACAGTCAAGATGTAGAGGTAGAACATGAATTTAATTATGGGGGACTGTACACATCCAACCAAGGAGGTTTCTCCAAAGTAAACAAAAGATGACTAGGTATGATTCACCTAAGAAATTCCGGAAAAAATCTTAGCATTTCAAAATACACAAAAGATCAATTGATGGAAGGCTTAATTTTTATGAATTAAGGATGTGAATCCAGGGAAACTAACACTGATGATTCGATTCAGTACTTCTCCACGGAAAAATCAGATTGCAATATATTTTGATGCTCACTAATATATTTTGAAAACAGATTATATTAGAAAAGAAATATAGAGCAAGAGAAATTATGTACTTCAATTCCTAAAGTGAGCTTTACTATGTGGTAACCTAAAACATAGTGTTGTAACCTACAGTATACCATTTACATTAGCCTTTGTTATTGGCTTAACGTTGTTTTCTGAAAAGTGGGATTAAGGGTGATTAAGTGGTCATCTTTGGCTAGTTGAGGGAAACCAACTCTGAGGGAAGATAAGACAAGGGGTGGAGGGAAAAATAGGTGCTGTATGCTCTTCAAGTCACTGGCAGATCAAAAGGAAGCCAGGACAGGAGCAGAAACAAGCAGGCCAGGACAGAAGATAGGCATGGGAACAAGAGGAAGTATGAGAGCTCAGAACTGTAATTATTGTTCACTCTGGGGTGGCTCTTTCTTTCACCAATCAATCAAGTTATTTGCTCCTTCCCAAAAGCTGCCAAATGTCTAAAGAAGGGCATCTTCCACCCTGGCCCTAAATACATTGTACATCTGGTCTCCTCATGCACTGCTGCTTAGAATGCCATTCCTGAAAATACATAGGAAAGGATCTCAGCAAGTAGCAAGGCTCTTCCCTGGAAGTGGGAAAGCTAATAGCTAAAATTTAGGGCAGTCAATTAAGTACAGTTAACTCTAGAGATTAAGACAACACAAATTAACAATATAAAAAACAAACTATCATGAATAGACAGTTTTAATTGGACTGTTAAACAATAGAATACAAATTAATTTTTTAATCATTTTTGCATGTTTTTCTTCTACATTTTCAAATAGTGATTTCAATCATAACAGAACACAAAGCATAGTGTTTACTTTATATTGTTTTGATTACATAATTCTCAATTTATAAACAGCATTTTCATGATAGAGATAGCACTACAGCACTTGTATGAGATCTGTTAATGTTTTTTTACAGTGCAAATATATGTAACTAAAATAATGTAAAGCACTGTAACACTTTGTATTCTGTGCTGTAATTGAAATCACCATATTTGAAAATGTAGAAAAACAAAAAATATTTAAATAAATGGTAGTCTGTTATGGTTTAGCAATGTGATTGTGATTTTTTAATCTCATGATGAAATCACTTTTTTTAAAACTGTTTCACACTCCTACTAAATTAAAACAATATTTTTTTAAAAACAAAAATCCATATTACAAGTATACTCACCAGGACTCTCACTTTGTAAAGAAATATGTTTAAAAAGAAAATCAAGCCACAATAATAATATGTACAAGGTTATAATACATACAGTGCTGACATATTAATAATTCATGACAAGCTTTAGCACTTCTCTCACAATCATTCCATTCTTGGGCACAGCTTACAGGTCCTTCCTAATTTGTGTGTGCAAAAATACTCAATTTTCTCTTAAAAATAATAAATTCTATTAGGCAAAATTAAGTTTCCTGGATATTTTAGATTTGTCTAGAATCAGATCAACAAGCACTGTCTTCTGTAATTTCCATGTTTAGTCATTCAAACCTAATTATACCACTTGTGAACTACATCAGTAAAACTGTGTGTCCATTAAGTTTCTTGCAATGGGACTGCAAAAGAAGCAACAGCATTCAACCTCCTTACCAAAACAGCAAACCCACAGAGACCTCCTAAATATCAAAGACAAGAAGCTGTACACATTGTTGCATCTGTTACATTTATTTTTCTATAGACCCTTTACGGAACTGCTCAAAACCAGCCGTCTTCTTAGGTACCCATGGGACACCAAGTATCTCGATAGCTAGGGGTTAAAGAGCACTTTCTGCAAGAACAAATTCCTCTCATAGTTCTCAACATAAAATTATACTGAAATATTGTGGCAATACATGTGTGTTCTTTTGTGTCATACTTTTCTACCTGGAAACAAATTATAGCTATTTAACTTGGGTCTGAAATACAAAATCAAACTTCTCCAAGTTGCATCTAGCTACAAAAAAAAATTAAAATATTTCCCAACAAAAGAACACATTAAATTTATAAAGATCAAATTACTTACCTTGGCGGGAGGGGAAGGCGGGGGGGTGTCAGATTTTTTTTAAACAAGATTTTTTTTCACATTTTTACTTTCATTAAGTTTAATCACATAAAAATCCACAATGTGAATACTAATTACCTGTGCTTACACCACAGATGTAGTCAAAAAGTTGATGAATGGGCTTTCCAGTAAATTCTTCTAGTTTACGTAAAGTCTGAAGTGCTACTAAGCCCCTGAAACAATAAAGCAATACCACAGAGAATGGTAGTGTGGTCACATCTTAACCAGAACTAAACATATATACAGCCTGAATAAGCAACAAAGACAGATCATACTAAGTCTACAAGGTCTTAATACAAAGGAGCAAAAGGAATTTTATAGTTTGATAATTACAGTGAGGAGTAATAAAAAGCAATTAGGAAGTGAAAGGTATACTAGGTTCAGTATCAGTGATAAATGATTTTGGGTGCCCAATTTAAGAGCCTAATGTGTTCCACAGTGCTCAGTAGTTTAGAAAAATATCATACCAGACACCCAAAATTAAGGCACTCAAAATCACTAGTTACTTTTTAAAACCTGTATTATAAGGAACAATCCTGCACAGGGAGGCAGATAATCTAATCTGGTTTCTCCATTTCTAACTTCTATTATCTTGAAACTGAAGTACAGGAATTATTAGATCAGCAAATGAAACACAAATGAGTACCATAAAACTAACTTTAGACTAATTTTTATGTAATCAAAATATAATTTCAAAGTTGAAAAATTTTATAAAATTTGCCTAAAGGAACCAAATAAAGTTCACAAGTCTCCTATTATCCTCCTTTAGAAATTATGTCCTGAAAAATAAAATTAAAAAAAAAACAACCTACAAGTTTAGTATCTAAATTCACTAAAAGTGAAAGACTTTACAAATATTTTTATACTGAAGTTGATAGGAATTTAGTACCCTGTTTTCAGAAACTCAATTTCTACTGCACAGATCTAAGGCAGGAGGTTGGGGGGGAGGGGGGTGATCAAGACTGCATAATGAAAATATAAAGCCTAAGTAACCTGAAACAGTATAAAAACTAGAATATTTAATTTGGGTAGAGCTGATATCTCATGAAATGCGAAAACTGAACCTGTTGTCATTCACCCTGGTAGGTCATTGGCTAAAAATCAGACAAAATGACAATGATTAATAGACACTCATGCTTCATAATTTGTGCTCAGGTCCTAGTGGGCAGGAATCCAGTTTTCCTTCCAACCTCCCCCCCCACACCCAAAAGGCTGCAGTCCTGGCAGTTCCATTGGCACTTTGACACTGAGTTTAAAGGTTAAATAGAAATAAACAACTTTTCAGATTGCTTTTCAGAGCAGAATTAAAGCAAACTGGCAAGATGTCATGGAAAAATATTCATACCCACTGCACTCATAACCACTCTATGGACAAATCAAATATTTAAGTTTTTAATATATTTATAACTTGGCCTCTTTTTAAATAAAAAAAAAACATACAAATTTTCAAATATCTTTATAACTCCAAAGCAGAAAAGTGAGTGTCTTTTCTTCAAACTACACTGCTATTTACCTTTTTACTGAAGACTGAACCATACACCACCTCTATTATCTTTAGACCCTGAACTGCAGGTTTCCTGGGTCTTCTGCCAAACCAATAAGCCTTGTAACTTTCTACAATTATCCTAATTAAGATTTGACCCTGAAAAAGTCTTAGTGCTTTCTAGCATGACTAAAGTATCAATCCTTAGAATGTACACTTCCTGTGGAATGAACCTTGTCATCGAACATGTTTATCCAGTTCTGTGCACATTATTGATCCTAGATGAATTAACTATAGGATTGAAAAGAGTCATTGCATTATATAAATTGATTTTTGCCACATCAGCTGTCTCAAGGCTTTTCCTTTCATGTTGACATTTTTATGATCAAAGCTGAATGGTGATTTTCCTTAAGAAAACATTAACAAAAATGAGCTTAATAGCTCTGGTGTTATGTAATAACTGGAGCAAAGGTATATCCTTTAAACAAGAAAAAGAAAATGATTTCTATACTCAGGTAACCAAAACAGGATAGCTTTCAAACTTAAAACTTGCCATAGACTTAATTTCTAACTAAGTGTCTTCTATGTGAGTGAAGAAATACTGAGCAGATATGTTGTAAGCTATTGAAACTGAACAACAGCAACTAGCCAATAATGCACCTCCCATCAGGGATTATTGGCAATTTAAGTTTTATGAACATGTTTCAAAGCACTTAATGTTTTTGAAAAACATAGGACCCAACCCTGCAAATACTTATGCACACGTTTAACTTCATACATGTTAGTCATTTCACTGAGCTCAATGGAACTACTCACATATGCCAGCTAAGTATGTGCATAAGATTTTCAGGATTGGAGCCCTAGTAATCAAGGAAGTTTGGAAGAGGAAAAGAAAAAAGTATCAATGACTGGCAGTGGAAGGTGGTGTAGGAATCAAAAGCCCTTTAAATGTTACTTTCAACACCACATCATTCATTCTTCTGTAAATGATATTAACAGCTGAGCTACTGAAACAGAATAGAAGAAATTATCTTCAAAACCTGCTACTTGCTACATGCATTGCGAGAGTACAACATATTTTTGACTGTGCTAAGCTCCTTTCAAGAACTACACATGAATTCTTTTCTTACCGTGAGTTTAGTTATCACAGGAAAATACATTTATTTTTCAACTTTATAAAAAAATTTTGAAGTTTTGTAAGCTGATTCTTCCAACAAATTAGCAATTATGTAATGTGAGGAGTATAATGCACAATAGGTCTCACAGAGATTCAGAACTCAACTGACTTTTCTATAATGCCTAACTTCCAGCACCAAAAATATTAAGATCATGCATAAATTAAGAACAAAAAAAAAAAAAAAAAGACTTTTTACAAAAAGAATCTTAAATTTGTTTCCTTTACTTGCTTCCATAAACAACCAAGGGGCACATTCCCACACTTATGTAAATAGCTACTTCACCCAGGTAAGTTATACCAAAAGATACTCAGGACTGTATACATAAGTATACATACTATATATAAGTTTGTAGGATCAGGGTCAAAGTTTAGAGTTTGACTGCCGTTTACAAAGGAATAAAGCGTTTGTCATACCTCGTTCCTCCTCCATCGATAGTGAGAATTCGAATTCCCCAGCCTTTCACAGGATCTGTATATCCAATTATAGCCAAAGCTTCCCTAACAGCAGCATGAAGAATTTCATCAGATCCTTGCCTCAGCTGTAGTAAGTATGGTATTATTTTTTCCTATAATTGAAATGAAAAAAGCATTAATACCAAAACCCCCTCCACCTTTAATGTACTAGTTTAAAATTAATATGTGAATGCAAAGTTCAATTTAAAATAAAATAATAGTTTTGGTTTTTTGATGGAGTTAAAATCCAGGCCCGGGGGGGGTTGGGGCAACTTCATGTGACTTATGTATTCATGAGAAATGCATCACAATGCAACTATCAAGGGTGAAACAGTTTGAAACATCTAATACCTATTACATGTATTGATGCAAGGATTTTAGAGTAAAGGTGTTAATTTTGGTGTACTAAGCATACAGCAATCAAGGTAACTACAATGACCCAGATCCTCGCATCTCTCAAAAGGACTTACACATTGTAACACTCAGTTTAGCAACACCTGAATTTTAGCCCCACACCGGAATCCCCAAACCCTGAGCCAGGTGCCTAGGCTCCCTAAAAAATGCATGAAGAGAGACAGGTGCCTGAGAACAGAATAAACAAAACCCCTCATGTTAGGCAGACAGACGCCCTCACCTATCCTGTAGCAGACACTGAGGAGAGGGGACTATCCTCAGCTGCACCCCTCATGGACTTAGAAGCCTCTCTCTGGGCTGGAGGGAGCTACTTATCTCTGCTTGGAATGCACAGCTGGGAACTTTTTCCTGGAGTCAGGAACCTTTTGAAAGAACAGCAGCAGCCTTGCCTATAAGTTCATACAAGACAGTCAGTGGGTCAGGGTGGAAGATTGAGGAGGGGGCACCTCCCCTTATAACCAGCATACCCTAACCAGTAGGTAGGGTACATATGCAAGATGTGGAAGACCCTGGCCTGCTTTGGAAAAGGGATTTGAACAGGGGTTTCCCACCTAGCAGAAACAGTCTGATGTCGGTCTCTCACCATCTCTTCCACTGAAGCTGTTCCACTTTCCATAAACATTAAATATAAGTTAGGCTAGAGACAGAATAACTATACAGGTAGTCCTTACTTAGTGACCGGGTTCCGTTCCTGAAACCTGGTTGATAAACGAATTGGTCACTAAACGAGGAGCAGCCCTTACCGGTATTTCAGGCATAATGTACTTTACTGGTAGTGGGTTTTTCAACCATCGGTAGATAGTTTTAATGTCACCTTTGCATCATTTATAACATTTTTAATATATATTTTAAATGTTTTAAGCTCTAATGTACTGAACTTAGTTTGCATAGTGTACTGTAAATATAGGTAATCTGAGAGAGTTGATGCGAGTTCTCGTACATTGCCATAATACCAACTCATCAGAGAGCCGGTCATAACTCTGAGGGGTCACTAAACGAGTAGGTCACTAAGTGAGGACTAGCTGTACTCAGCAGCTAAGGCACTCCTCCTCTGAGAAGCAGAAATCCCATTTAAAATCCTCTCTTGAAGAAGAAGGTGGAATTGAACCAAGGGATTCCCACATGCTGAGTGAGTATCCTAAAACATTGTACTAAGGATTGCAAGTATGGCATCACTAAATTGACGGCCATGAAAAATGCACCACAGACCATGAAATCTGATCTCCTTTGTGATATCTGGCTATTAGAGGGGAGAGGCAGGGCTGGAGGTGACACAAACTACAGCTCCTACTTGCACTAGGCTCCAGCTGCTACTGCAGGGCGCGTTGAGAAGGAATTGGATGTCTTCTTCCCATGCAAGGGCCCCTGCCCTGTCCCTCCTGCAGCCAAGGGAGGTTCCCTGAGGTGGATCTGACCTACCCTCTGGATTGATCCCTTCACGGAAAGAGGAAGGTCCTATCCTCCACAGCCAGGCCAGGACTAGCAGCTGGAAACCAGTGCACAGTAGCAGCCCCTTCCCCCGACTCTGGGTCTAGCACTCAAGGGTTAAAGGGCCTTGGACAGGTGTGGGGGGGGAGAGAAGGAATGAACCATCATGCACCCAACCATGGCATCCTAAGCAGCTGCCCACACATAAGGTAGGCCCTACCCAGCCCCTGCAACTCTCCCCCATAACAGCTTTGTGACTCCCTATGAGCTCTGAGTCAAGATTCCTACAGTTACAACAGCATGAAATTTCCAGTGTAAACATCTGAAATTTGGAAATGGACTATTTTAAAAGTCCTATGTTTGTGAAATTAACTGAAATGGTACATGAATCCCCTATGCCATTTTTTGAAGCATTAGGAGTGTTCTAAACACCCCTTCTGATTCAGCTCCCAGCAGACAGGTGGCAGAGGAAAACCTATCTCCATCTGATTTGAGAACTGTGTTGGGGGTTATGTCCAAGATATGCATCTGGATCCTTGCGTGAGGCAGCAGGCTACATATCCAGAATCAGACACTTGGGCATCTAGTGAGTTTAAATACCTATACGATGAGCTGTAGGCAAAGTGGGAGTTTTGTGCATCACATCAGTGACTAAGTCAGAGATTAAGGCACTTGTTGTATATACTCGCTGATAAGCTGATCCACGTATAAGGCGACTCCCCCCGAAGCCCCCCAAAAAGTAAAAATTGGGTGATCTGTATATAAGCCGAGGTCCACTCATGGTCTCGGCCACAAACCCCCCCACCCTGCACCACTGGCACCCCCCACAGTCCCTGACACCCTCCCTATCCCCCAAACCCCAGCCACTGTTTTTCCCGCTTCCCCCCCCCAAGACAACCCTGCTGCCTCGCTGCCACTTCCCGACACCCCTGCTGCTGCTCCTCCCCCCCCCCAACACCCCCACCACTGCTTCCCCCAATGCTGCTGCTGCCGCCACTTCCCTCAGCACCCCTGCCGACCCTACTACTGCTTTCCCGGATACCCCCCACCCCATGCTGTTTCTTTCCCCAGCCTCCCGGACAACTCCCAACCCCCAGCCCTAACACTGGCACCCCTAGGCCAACACCCCCACTCCCAGGCTCCCTCATGTGGCTGCTCCAGACACTGGGGTCTCCTCCTTCTCTACCCCAGCCTGAGGTCCAACTCCCCAACATGGCCGCTCTGGCCACATGCTGGGGCTCCAGTCTGGAGCATGCTCAGTACATGCTAAGGGCTAGAAACTTACTGTGAAACTCCTGGGCTGGGGCTGTCTACCCTATTGACCCGCGTATAACCTGAGTGCCTGTTTTAAAGGCAATTTTCAGGCACAAAAATCTCAGCTTATACACGGGTACATATGGTATGTACCTTTCTGGATCTGGGCCATTCTGCTTAATTCTTCCTTTTGTTTTGAACAGATATGGTATTCACAATTTGTTATGAACTACAAGGCAAAAACCTAAGGTCTTTATTAAGACAAAACAAAAATGACTCGGAGTGGAAACACTTTCAAATTACTTTAGTAGTGACACAAAATCCTCTTCTTCAAATGCAAGTCTATTAGGTTTATTCCATCTATTAATTATTTTTATTACAGGACACACAAAGGGCCCCAATTAGGATAGTGTTCTGGTACGGCAGGCACTGTAGACAATACTGCTTTTGCAACAAAAGAATTCTTTATCAGTTAATGTGCAGGAGAACTAAAAATCCAAGGTCTTCTTTCAGGCAGACATTAATGGCCAGTCATGATGACTTACCTATTAATCTTTTGGAGGTAATAACTCAGTAGTGAAAAAAATTAAAATATTCAAAAGTAGAAGATACAACAGTTTAAGAAAAAACCTATAGATTATACATTTAACTATTTTGTGATAAAACATCTGTCATCATGTAAGTACTTGTTGTCTATGTAATCAATAGACTAGGCACAAAAGTGACTTGTACCTTAACAGCAATTCCTCTTGTTTCTGGAAACTCCAAAAGATGGCAAGTCAATTCTTCAATCCTGCTGATACAAATTCTTCGGTTAGAAGACCTTCGTAAAGCTTGAACTAAAGCCCGTGTTCTGTTATCAACACTCACTCTTGCAATAATCTGAAAGGAAACAGACACGTACATTAAGAATATGCAACTGCTCCAAGCAGATATACAAAACTTGAGAAGGCCATTTTCAAATTTGTGGTTTCTTAGAGAATACCACTAGAAGCTTTAAGGAAGCAGTAGTTGGGGGAGGGAGGGGTTGGTACTGGTATGGTCTCTGATTCTTCATTTACCTGAATTGGAAGAGCAGCTTACAAATCCGGCTAAGAGTTACAGCCTATCAAATAACTTGAATCAATGTTTCACCTATGCGGGCAAGGTGTCAATGCAGCTTTGAAGTGATAACATTCTAATGATAAAGCATGCCTCTGACAACTAAAATAGCTTAAAAACCCTCACTATTTGCAAATACAGAGAAAAGACTTGCCTTTTCTCTCTGAAGAAACAGGCGCTTTTCTTTCCCGTCAGCCATTTTGAGCTCTTTGCTGTCATCCTCTTCATCTTTCAAAGATTCTTCACATTCTTGTGATTTATCTTTTGAGATGGCTTTTGTTTCAGATCTCAACTTGGGAACCAGACCAACAATGTAACTGTCTACAAAAGCTTGTACACTGTTACTAGGGTATGAAAGGATGCTTCCGATGCTCTTTTTAGTGGAAGATGGGAGAGGAGCAGTGGTCTTTTCAGCATCTTGACTCTCGGTCGCAGAAATTAAATCAGTTGCTGAACTTATCCTATTTTCATTGCTTATTATGGCACTTTCTGGAGAATCAAGTTTATTTACAAGTTCTTTCTTGGAGTCTTGTAGAAAAGCATTTCTTGTTTTCTCTTCATCCATAACCATATTATTGCCAAAGTACCAGTTGATATGATTAGCTAAAAAGTTGTAAGTCTCTCCAAAATTTGTAGTGAAGTAGCTTACATGAAAAAGGTTATTTTTCACACCTGCAAAATCTTCTAAAGTATCTTGATTAGTGCCATTTCTATTTATCAGCGTAGACTCTGAGTTTTCACCTCCATGAACAAAATCCTTTACAGCCTCACTGTAATCTTCCTGAGCTGTGGCACATGTAGTTTGTTTATTGTTTTCTAGGTTTACTAGAAGATTATTTTCCTGAACACTGTTTTCAGATGCTTTCCCCAATACGCCAGAACGGGGCTTGAATCGAGCTATTCGTGCAACCAGTTCACTATGAGTGCCAGAAACAGCCTTTGAAACAGATTCTAAAGTGTTCTTAATTCGTGACATAGGATTATTCAATTTCATTAGTCGCTTGGGAGAAGAAGTGCTATGCTTAGAAACCCTATAATACAAAAAATCATAGCTATAAATATGTTTGCTACACTCCAGTGTTTTGCTTCTGGCCCATTTACATTGAGTTTTGCTTGTATGAAAAACTCTAAAAGGAATAGAATGACTAATCCTCCAGTAGAGTTTAGGTTTACACAAGTAGTACAGCTGCTTATTTCTTTGCTTCCCCCAAAGGCTTCTTGGGTTAATCAGGAGATATAAATATGCATCTAAAGACAAACTAACTGACATTATTTATGTCTTTCATATGTTGCTTCTTTCCTTCACTTCAGAAAGCTTCTCAAAAAACACACTTCATGATGTTACCTGAAATAGCAACATATGTTAAAATAAAGATTAGAAAAAATTTACAAATGAATACAATTTACTTCTTTCTAAACAAAAAATAATCAAATAAAAGATAAATTCTTAGGTGCACTGTACTGCTCAAAACATTTAAGAACGGCATGCACAACTTTCCTGCTTTAGATTATTAGTTTAAATGCACCCCATGGCAATAAACAGCAACCAACATCATTCAAAATATTTGCAAGGAGTCCTGCAGCACTTAAAGACTAAAATTTATTTATTTCATGAGCTTTCATAGGAGAAAATCCCACTTGGTCAGATGCTTTGAAGACAGGTAAGCTTACATAATGGAAGGAAAGTAAATGCAGAGGAGTGTAAGTCATGGGATCAGGTCACACTGTAATGGCAAATCAAAGCAGTTATTAAGATTCAAACATTGGGAAAGAACACAGAGGAAGGTGAGGTCAAGTCACCTGTTGTAATGAGAAAAAGATATATCCGCATTTCCTCTGATCCCTCAGACAGAGACAGACACCTTCAGGACCTCTATCAAGTATTCTTAAAACTTCAGTACCCACCTGCGGGAGGGAGAGGGTGGATTGACAGAGGCACGCTGATACTCCTATGTCGTCTACTATAGGTGAAGTCCAAGAAAGAAAAACAACAGAACACCACTGGCCATCACATACAACCTCCAAGTCAGACCTCTACAACACATCAAAGATCATTCTACAGCCTATTCTAAAACATGACCCCTCTCTCTTTCAAGCTTTGGGAAACAGACCTCTTCTCACCTACAGACAGCCACCCAATCTTGAACAGACACTCACCAGCAACTACAGATGCAACAGCAGAAACGTTAAAGCTGGCACATACCCCTGCAACAAACCACATTGCCAGCTTTGCTCATATATCTGCACCAAAGACATCATCCTAGGGCCTAAACAAGCCAGCTACTCCATCAGAGGCTCATTCAACCCGCTCATCCACCAATGTGATTAATGTCATCATGTGCCAGAAATGCACCCACACTTTATATGTTGAACAAACAGGACAATCTCTGCACAAAAGAATAAATGGGCACAAAACTGATACCAGAAACCACAACATTCAAAAACCAGTAGCTGAACACTTTGATCTTCCTAATCACTCTGTTTACTGTTAATTGTGCTGAAGCAGATGGCAATACGTCAAAGAAAAACTGCAGAATTGAAATTGATTTGCAAATTTGATTGTGCGAAAACAGAATTAAATTGTGACTATGGATTCTTTTCCCATGATAACAGGCAATTTAACCTCACCTTCCTATATGTCTTTGAATCTTAATAATTGTTTTGCTTTGCTGTTACTGCATGATCTGATCCCATGACTTACACTCCCCTGCATTTATTTTTCTCCAGTTCTGGAAGCTCCTCCATCTTCAAAGTGTCTGACTAAGTGAGATTTTCTCCCATGAAAGCCCATGTGATAAATAAATGAATTAGTCTTTAAGAGACTCTTTGCTTATTTTGCTGAACTAGACTAGCAGGTTTACCCCCTCTGGAACTTTTCAAAATATTTGGTAGCCTACAGGAAATCAGAAGTAGGTCTCCATACGGTTTCTAGAAGACAAGTGTTTTCTTGCAAGCAGAGGTCAAGATTAACATGGAACTGGACACAAAATAACTGTTGTCCCTAAAAATTATTCTTCCCAGTAATGGTACTGTATCTGTTCTGTGAATAAGTAGTTGACCTTACACTTCACTGCTGCAAATGCAGCACATTCCACCAATAAAAATACCCTGAATGCCTCATCCTGAATTTTATAAACCTCATATTACTTACACAGAGATTTAAAGAAAAATGAAACCACCACCACTGTTGGGGTGAAATGTAATCGTTTGAAAACATATTACACAACTGATACATGAGTTGAACAACTAGGAAGTATTCTGCTTGTTATTACTCTATAACAATTTATCCAAAACATTTGGGTTTAAGATTTTTATTTTTGTGCGTAGTGCCATAAGGAGTCAGGACATGGTTTCTGAATGCCATAAGTGGAAGCCATATTCTGAGGTGCATGGCTGCAGACTGCTACATGATGTATAGCACCATACACAGCACAAAGATACACCGACTACACATACACAGGATACAAATACATTCATCTATACAGTATAAACACAGTGACAAGTACAAACAGGTGGTACTTGCCTATCACACACCCACTATGCCAAACTGTTTTCCCCAGGATCCAGGTGAAAAAAAAAAAAAAAAATCACTTATACCCACAACCTGGCCCTGTGCATAATACTCCCTGTAAGCTGTGCACACGCACAGCAGCTGTCACGCACCCACGCAAGCATCACTGCTGGCTGTGCACAACCAGCAGCTGCAGCCCCTACCCGACCAGAAGACACATTCTTCTGGCTGGCAGGTGAGCTGTGCCAGGCTTGGAGAGTTTAAAATCACCCGCCCTGAGCATGCTCAGATGCATGCTCAGGGTGGCAGCAGCCTATGACCAGCCAGGGAGCACCTCTGGTGACCAAGTGAAGGGGAAGGGTGCCGGGGGGGGGGGGGAGCCCGGGGGGAGGACTACAAGCAGGCAAATTAGGGAAAGGTGGGGGAGAGCCTGCATGGCAGCCAGGCAGGTGGCGTGGGGAAGGGTCAAGGCTCAGGGGAGCCAGGAGAGCAGGTTAGGGAAGGGTGGGGGGAGCTGGTGGAGAAGGGTACTACTGCCTATCATTATGTTTTGTGGTTGTACCTTTCATTTTTCCTTCGTAAGCACCTTGCATTTGTCTCTACTGAATTTTGCCTTATTGATTTCAGACCAGTTTGTGTGCGACTTTTTCAGTTTTCTCCTCTGTAAATGAACAAAGACATGTACCTATCTCACAAAGGAAACAGACTTTTTAATTTTTAAATATATATTGCTTTTTTCTGAGCTTAAACAAAATTAGCTAGACTGCAAATTCAGCTGATCATAGCTTCTTAAACAGTCTCCTGATACTACAACTCTTCTGCAACAAACAGCAGGTTATGGATCTGTTTATGTCACTCTTGTTGCCCTTGTGTCTTTACCATTCCTAAAAATAATTCACATCCTCTTTTTCCCTACCCATATTCTGATTCTGTGAATTTGGTTTGCAGCTCTCATTTCTGAATCAAGTTATTTAAGATCATCCCCAGACTAGTAATTTGTACCTCATTGTACAGGTGAAAGCCACTCACCAGTTTAATGTTTTAAAATGCTACTCCTGTAACCACTGGGAGCTAGATTTGTATTTTGATTAAATTAATGTAGAATGCATCACACAAAGACAATTCCAGCAGAGGAAGCTTTGAGAAGGTCTGGGGACTCCACAGCATACAAAGTAAACGAGTGAGACTATGATGTCCACTGCACCATGGGATCTGCTCAGAAAACATGCAACTATTTAGCCATCACCATGTCATGAACTTTTCAGGTCACTAACATACAAGAGCTCCTTCAGAAGATACAAGAGTTCCAACAACACATTGATTTACTGGTGTGCTGGAGAAAAGGAGAGTAAAAACCAAACTGCAGTTGAAAGAAAAAGCTTCAGAAGGAACAAGAGCTCTTAACCCCAACTCTTACAAAGAGGAAATGCATTTAGACAGCTATAGAAGTACAAATTCTGGCAAAGAGCAGCATTTTGAAATAATTCTGTAAGCTTTCATATTATGGTGCAAACGGTTGGGATCTTCAGTTCACAAACACGGCATTTTCTTAATTACATCTATGGACACAAACAAACAACAATACAGTACAAAACAATAACCAGCAACAGCAATATCATTTGGCAAGCTGAGGACTTGTCCCCAGGTATGGCAACGCATACTATGGAGGCATGATTTCTAGTGCTCTAACACAGTGGTTTTCAAACTTTTTTTTCTCGAGTCCCAGTTAAAGCTAATCATTTATGCCCATAACCCAACAATTACAACTTTGAGTAATGCATTCCAGTCTTCTAGAATCAGTAGCAGGGTGTGCTGAGACCCAGTAGCACCAATGCTCCTGCTTGCCCAGGGGTCAGCAACCTTTGCCGACCCTCATGCCAGCCCTGCCCACCTCACCCTCAGCAGATACCAGGGGTGGGATCAGAAGGGGGTGGGCCAGGGCAGCAGTTTGCGGTTGGGGCCAGCACCCGCCCCCAGCAGAACCAGGAGGTCTCTAGGGGTCGGCACTGGAGCCTTCTGGGACCCCCCAAGGCCATCACTGGGGGGGGAGGGCAAGAGGGGTGATCACCCTGTGCCCTGCAGTTCTAGGGGTCCCGTGCTGTCCTGCCAAGCATGGCATCGTGGGGTCTGCACCACTGCCTCCCCCCAAGCCAAAGACCGGGCTAGCCAGCCAAAAGTGGCACCTGGCTGGGCTCTCCCAGTTTCCATTCCCTCACCCTGCCATGCATGCTGCTTTTGGCTGTGCCAGAGCAGCAGGGAGGGGGTGGGAGGCAGCATGGGGCCCCTATGGCTACCTCCCCCAGCTGCACTGTCTCCCCAGAATAAGACAGCCGACACAGGGATGAAGAGCCTGCCCCGGCCCCCACTACTGGGTGAGGCTAAATGGGGGCCCCACACCCCCAAGGTTGACCCTCCCCCCAGAAGCAATGGGTGGCCTCTGGGGGTCAGTGTTGAGACCGGCATCTGCCCCTTGCAGTGGTGGCTCCAGGCCGACCAAGCCACCCGACTTCCCAATAGCCCTACCCAGCAGAGTATGGGGCCAGCAGGGGCCAGGACCTGCACACCACAGCTTCTTAGTCCTTGCTGGCCCCGCTCCCCAGCAGGGAAGTGCGGCCAGCAGGGAAGGCCCGAGTGGGGCCGCGTGCCACTCAGGCTCAGCCACCATGCCATTTCTGGCATGCATGCCGGAGGTTGCTGACCCCTGTTCTAAGCTGATGATGCAGCTGAGCAAGCTGTGGATGACCACAAGGAGCCAGCAGGGAAGGGGCCCAGTGGGGAACCTGCTCAGCTGCATCATCAGCTTAGAGGGAACATGACCTGTGCACATTAAACCTGGGGTTGGAAACTTCTGCTGACTTCAGTGCTGGCCCCTCCTCCTTGAGTCCTCAGTCATGCTAGTGGCCCCTGCTGCTTCCCTCTCCCAAACAATGTCCTCCACCTGAAAATATAGCAGCAGCAGCAGCCATGGCTGATGGGGGTGAATTCCCAGGGACCACATGGAAAGACCCCTCTCCACTCCAGGTGGCTTGTTTTGGCTGGGATGGTGGTCACCAGGCACACCCCAGAGACCAGCAACTCTAGGCAGCCCCTCTTTGCAGTGTGCCTGGGGACAGTTCTCCAGGTCTGCTGCACAAACAAATGACACAGAGCACTCCCTCTCTGTGGCATGCCTCTCCCGGTGCTTCCTTCCACAGGCATCCCAGAGAGATGGGCTGCTCCAGGGATCTTCTTTCCCCAAGCACTCTTTGGAGAGGGGTGCCTCCGGGCAGCTTCTTTCTGCAGCGCACCTGGTGACCTACCCCCAGGCATGCTGTTGACGGGGCCTGTGACACAGCACCTGAACATCTGTGAGCCAGTACCGCATCCTAACCCATAGCCTGTAAACCACCGCACTATGCTACAGCCATAGCAACATAAACACAATACAGTCACAGCCGGTATAAGCGCCAAAACACACAGCCAGGGCACACATACATAGAAGCAAAGTGAGATGCACAGACGACACAACACACAGCATATGCACACTCAGGGCGCAAACAGGTGATGGAAACACAGTGACCTCACAGACAGGATGTGGGGTGCATAGCACTGGCTCTGGCACCGCTGTCTTTAGACTTCCTAAAACACAGTTTTATAAACATCACCTACAGGATCCGATTCACAGCGTGACACACCTGAGAGGGGCCATCCCAGGGACACACGCACACACTCGCACCCAGGGGACCCGCAGAAGGGACGGACAAACGGACACTGAAACACCCAGCCCGAGCCGTGCCTGACACTGGTTCGTCTGCCCCCTCCCCCCGCCGTACCTTGCCGGGGCCCGCCCGGCGGCCCGAGAGCGCAGGGCCACACACAGGCAACCCGGACGACCGGGCGGAGCGCCGAGTCCCGCCCCGGCTGCCCCCCAGGAAGCGCCGCCCTCCCGGCCAGGCGAGGCTCCGGGCGGTTCCCGGCCTCCCCCGGCGCGGGCCACGACGGAGCCTCAGAGCAGCGGCGGCGGGCGCCGAAACCGGCTGGAAACAGCAACCCCGCGACCCACGGACCTGACGCCGGGCACGTCAACGCGCGCACATCCGGGTCTGAGCCAGACGGCGCATGCGCGGAAGCCAGCCGCGTCAGAGGCGGGGCGGGGCTGCGCGTGCTGGGATCCGGCCTGCCCGCGGCACGTGGCTGATTGACGCGCCCCTGCCCGGGCTGGAGGCGGGCGATCGGCGCTGGTGGGGTAACCTGCCGCTGGGTCCGTGAGTTTCTGCTGGGGGCCGGCTGAGCCGGTGCAGGTTGTCCAGGGCCAGGATGTGGTGGAGTCGGCAGGGCTTTCGTCACCTAGCCGGGGATTTCCCTGACACCTTCCCCGCACACCCCTGAATTTCTCAACACCCCCCACTTGTCAGCTAGTGAGAGTGGGATACCAACTTAGTGACCCCCCCACACCCACCCAATTTCAAGTCGGCAGACACACACGGATTTCCCTGACACCCTCTGTGCACCCTTCCCTGAATTTCTCAACACCCCCCCAAGCTGTCAGCTAGTGAGAGTGTTATAGCAAATTAGTGAGCACCTTCTATAGCCCACCCAATTTTGAGTCCACACACACAGGGATTTCCCTCACACTCTGTCTGTCCCCCCAAATTTCCTAACACCCTCCCAGTTGTCAGCTAGTAACTGTTATACCAAATTAGTGAGCACCCCAATACCCCCTCCACACGTCCCTTTACCCCCCCCCCATTTCAAATCCTCAGGAGAATACTGCTCCTACCCTGCTGCCATCCCAGCCCTCAGTGACACCCTCATAGGGAGCCATACAACCTGTCTCTTTAGCCTGGCCCTGCCTGAGAGCCAGGGCTATTAACTGTTGGCCCTGTCTAGCCTATGCACTCAGCTTATTTACTAATTGCTTGCCTCACCCTGCTCCAGTGCTTGGGCTTGGTCAACAGACTGTCTATGTGGCTCTGTCCAAGGGCAGGGGACAATACAATGCTACTCAGTTCATTGGCTAATTTCCCCTGCCAGTAGATAGTGGATGAGTGAGGTGATTTCCAAAGGGGCAGCCGTGTTAGTCTTGTAAAGCAAATAAAAAAGCAAGGAGTCTTGTGTCACTTAAAGACTAACAGATTTATGTATCACATGAGCTTTTGTGGGAGAATATCCCACTTCATCAGATGTGGCCTTCTAACAGTTGAACAGAGGCAGAGGAATGACAAAAAATTGGTATCAGTGAAAAAAAAAAATCTTTTGGATTCTGCCCTAGAGTTGTGGATAGTGACATACTTCAGGGGCTGGATAGGAAAAATGAAGTGATTTTGTTTAGAGTACTAATTGGCCATTATTTTTTAAACAAAAAAATTTTTTTACACATAAACATAAAGGTGGGCTATGTGCATGCTGTAAGTGAGAGATATGACTGATCACCTTTATGAGCATGTAAGGGCTCTGACCAAAATAAGGGAGAAGTTTTTTAGGGCTGCTGAAACTGATTAAGGTAACACAAGTTACATTACGTTGTTTAGTAAAAATATCAGGGAACTAAAGGGCATTGTCACATAACCTGGGTCCTTCTCTCCCTCTCTGTGTGTGCATGCCTGTGTCTGGCTCTGTGTCTATCCATCTGTCCAACCATCCATCTGTCTTATCATGGCCCATTCTGGCTTCCATTGGGCTCAGGTTAATATACTCACACCCACGGATTTCCCTAACTCCCCCCCCCAGTTGTCAGCTAGCTAGTTACATAGTGTTATACCAGTTTAGATAACTAAATCAATAATGGTTGGAAATGACTGAACTGAACTCACTAAGAAGTAAGGAAAGCAAACAAGGAGTCTGGTGGCACTGTGGCAAATTTAAGGATGTTCAGATGCCATATCAGATTGCTTCTCGGGGGGGGGGGGTACAGATTTTTGCTTGGTGTTAAGGACTCTCCCTTACAAGAAGTATCTGATTAGCAATCAGATTTATCTTTTAACAAGTATTGGGCTGGTCAAATAGCGCTTGTCCTTCTTAGTCAGGCTCTGTGCAGTCTTTTGTTATTCTAAGTGACTATTATATCTGAAATCACAGATAATGAGGTAGGTCTAAGTCAGGGGTGGCCAAACTTACGGAACTCAAGAGCTGCACAAGTCTATTAAACCTTTGAGAGCTGCACTGAGGCATATAACCACATATTTTTACCTACTCCAAAATTACTAAGCTTAATATTCATTGCGCACTTTAATTTGATCGTAAAAATGGGGCAAATATTGATCCACTAATGTCAGATTCTAATAATTATTGCCATGAAACTAAGCCTATACAGTAAAAATTTAGCTGTTGCTAGATGTAGAACACTACAGACTTGTGGCAAGTTTGTTTTAAAATCTAGGCAGTAACTTGTCAGTGCAGCAGGTAGAAGCTCTCTGAGATGCTGATCTCTAATGTTTTGAATTTCATTGTGGAATGCAATGCATCACAGCAGTGAGCTGTGCCAAAAATTGAAAGTAATCTATGTTCAGTTTTATACTTTTCTCCTTTGTATTTTCATTTCTTAGTATTCCACATCATGTTTAGGACTTGTAAAACATGATTTTATTTTAACAATGAGTACGCTGCATTAGGGCCTATGAGAAAATATAAACATGCTATGGCTTCTCTGACCATGCCACGCTTCTCTCCCCCACCCCCTGTTGCCGCTTCCCTGCCATCTCTTGCCACACTGCTTCTCTGCTCTCCCCAACCATGCTGCATTTCTGCCTCCCACCCCATCCCGGCACCTACCATGCCCCCACTTCCCTGCCAATATTTCTGCCAGTAAACTTGTTCACTAAAATACTCATGGACAGTGAAGACAAAAGGTCTGAGGACTCAGACACAATTAATTTTAAAATGAGAGTTATAGTAAGGGAAAATACTGCTCTCATCTTAATCCTGTAAAGAGATGCACACAGGGACACCTTTTCAACTGTTCAGAACCACAACAGATCAATGAGAATTTATGGGGACAAAGTGCAAGATCAGAGCCTGTTTCAGTAAGTGCTTTGGAGTCCATGCCCAGAAGATACTATGGAAAAAACCCTATTGAGTTTATTCAGTTTGGGGTCAGGCCCTGTATAAATTCTAAATATCAATATTTGGTTTTTATAAATGCAAAATAAAATCTTTATTGGTGAGAGATTTTTTTCAGAAAGTTTACAACACAATTTTCCGTCCTCAGCCCTTCACGACAATTACTCTCGTCTAATGGGCTCAGATACCCATAGAGTCATTCATGAAGACTGCACTGAAATATAAATAGATTTTGACTATACAACAAAAAAGAATAAATGTTGAATGCTATTTAATCAGTAAAAGTATAGTGCTGCTATTGAACTTTGCAGTGAATGTAAATTATCTTGGTAATTGACTTAGTTATATTAATTAAATTTTTCTTATAAAATAAATGTGCTAGCAGTTCCTTCTGCAAACAGATGACATACTGATGTCTCAGGCACACTTGTTCAATGGACTTAAGGAATTTTTTTTCTAAAGCCATTTTTCAGTAGTGGTGGTCTGGGGCGATGCTGGGGCGGTGATGGACCTGGGGCACGGGCCCAGTCTCCGCCCCCAGCCAGCCAGCCCCGCCCCCAGCCAGCAGGCCCCACCCCCTGGCCAGGGCTAGTGCCGGGCAGGGAGCCGTGCCGCTGTGGCCGCGGCCAGACCCCCAATCCCCGGCTGGGGACGGTGCTGCCACGGCCACGGGCGGCCCACCAGGCTCTGGGTCCCCGGCTGGGGATCTGGGGCCTGGCCGCGGCAGCCCCGTCCCCGGACGGGGATCGGGGCCTGGCTGCCCACAGGTGCGGGGCCCGACTGCCTGCAGCCACTTCTGGCCTGGCCTGGCCTGGCTGCAGCCTAGCCGCCTGTGGCAGCGCAGCCCCCCGGGCCTATCCCTGGCCAGGGGGCGGGGCCTGCCAGGCAGCCAGCCGGGCCCCGGATCCCCAGCTGTGGCCACGGCCAGCCAGGGATTGGGCCCTGGATCCCCAGCCCAATTCGGCCGGAGATCTGGGGCACTGGCGTTGGGACCCAGGGCACGTGCCCCGATGTGCCCAACGCCAGCGATGCCCCTGGCGGTGGTCTATCTTAAGTCTAAATCATTTTGCATGCTGAAAATGAACCATGATCCATAATAAGTACTTGTAATATTCTTTAAATAGAGGGGTTTCTTAATAACCTTTTGACAGTAGACAGTGGTTTTGGATGTAACACTTGTGTCAATTTTCAGTCATTTCTGACGGTTCTTATTTAATTCTCAAAATAGCAATACAAGAGAAATAATTTTGCATTATATTACAATATCTGGAAATGCCAGGTGATTTTTAAAAAAGGAAAATTAATTTACAATTGCTTTTCAGGTTTAAATTGCTAATTATCATCACTTATCTGTAGTTCATTTTAGACTTGTCCTTGAGCCATTTACGTTGGCAGTTTTAAAAATATTTACCCAGAAAACAATAACAAAAAAGAAAAGTATTTAAAAAATCATGCACTGATGTATTTAAAGACTGTATCATTATGCACACAGACAAGGAGGGTAGAATTTATATTGTGTGGGTAAACTGTAGAATCTGGCAGTTACTTAATCTGAGTGCTTGTCTTTACACCTAACTGATGACTTGCTTTTCCCTGCAGGCTCTCACAATGCCGCCCCTCCCCTGGGGCTCTCTCAATGCGGCCCCTCCCCTACCTTCCCCACTTTTACCAGGCTGCTTTTTCCCTGCAGGCTCTTACAGTGCTGCCCCTCCCCCGGCTCTGACCACGCTGCTTTTTCCCACAGCTCTCACAACGCTGCTCCTCCGCTGCCAGCTCTCACCATGCCGCTGCTTCTCTGCTGTCCCCAACCATTGCAAATTTCTCACCCCTGGCTCCCACCATGCCACCCTTCTCTCCTGTGCTCTCCCGGGAGCTGCAATTTTTCTTTAAAGAGCTGCATGTGGCTCGCAAGCCGCAGTTTGGCCACGTCTGGTCAAAGTACTAATGCTTAGACCTAGAGTGTGGGAAAGTAACCATATTTTGTGAAGACTAGGGACTTGCAGCCTGCATCAGCTTAAGTTAGCCCACTGAGACCTAAACTCACAGAAGTCAAATCACACAAAGTGTGAAGCAGACTACATCCATAACAAAGGTGATTGAGTGAAGTAGTGAAGAACAACAGGGCCAACAGCTGGAGGAACAAGCAAGATGCTGCTACTGCCTTTGTCCCCCCTTTTCCCTGGAAGGTGAACTCTTGTGAAAGTACCTCTGAACTGTGGGTCTCCCTCCAGTACTGACAAGGAGGACAAGGTGTGTGAAGTACGGAGAAGGAAGAGGAGCACATTAAAGGAATATGTGTTTGTTAAACAAACAAGGGGTCTAGTAGCACTTTTAAAGCCTAACAAATTTATTGTCTTGCGTTTTAGTGACTTTGCTCCAGAATCATAGATTTGTGACTGAGAAACTTATATAAATATTTCCTAGCAGGCCAAGATTTTTAAAATGCTTTATTTGCCAACGTCATTATCTCACATCATCACTAAGTTGAGAGGTCATTATCTTTCATATTTTCTGTACTAAAAATTTTTTATGTTTTAATTAATTTTTATGTAAGAGCATTAGAATGGCAATACTGGTTCTGGCCAATGGACATCTAGCCCAAAAGGGTAGCCATGTTAGTCTAGTTCAGCAAAACAAGCAAGGAGTCCTGTGACACTTAAAGACTAACAAATTTATTTGTCGCATGAGCTTTCGTGGGAGAAAATCTCACTTCATCAGACACCTGTCTTCTGACAGTGGCCAATGGCAGATGCTTCAGAGGGAATGAACTGACCAGGCAGTCATGGACCTATCCATCTCTTGACACCTAGTCTCATGTTCTGGCAAAAGGAGAGTAGGAACATTTCAGAGAATGGTGTTGTATCCATCCCTGCCCATCCCAATTAAAACCATTGATGGACCTATTCTCCTTAAACTTATCTAATTCTTTTTGAACCCTGTTATAGTCTTGGGTTTCGCAACATTCTCTGGCAAAGAGTTAAAGAGGTTCATTGTGTGTTATGGGAAGAAATACTTCCTTTTGTTTGTTTTAAACCTACTGCCTATTAATTTAATTGGAGGAAACCTAATCCTTCCATTATGTGAAATATTAAATAGCATTTCCTTATTCACTTTCTCCATACCAGTCATGATTTTATAGATCTGTATATCCACCTTTAGTCATTTTTCCGAACAGAAAAATCCCAGTTTTATTAAGCTCTTCTCATATGGAAGCTGTGCAATACCCCTAATCATTTTACTTGCCTTTCTATGTACCTTTTCCAATTCAAATATATATATATTTGAGATCAGGCAACCAGCTCTGTATGCTGTATTTAAGGGGTGGGAGTACTCTGGATTTATATAGTGGCATTATGGTGTTTTCTGTCTTATTAAATCCTTTCCTAATGGTTCCTTCCTAATATGCCATTAGCTTTTGTCCACACACTGAACAAAATTTTTCAGAGAACTATCCACAATACACTCCAACATTTGGTGAGACTTGCTCACATGCTCAGGGTTTAACTGATCGCCATATTTTGAATCAGAATTTGGAAGGAATTTTCCCCCTGGGCAGATTGGCAAGGGTTGCGGGTGTTTTTCACCTTCCTCTGTAGCATGGGGCACAGGATGGCTCACTTGCTAGTGGATTCTCTGGACTTTAAAATCTTTATATCATGACTTGAGGACTTTAACTCATTCAGAGGTTAGAGATTTATTACAGGAGTGAGTGGGTGAGGTTTTGTATCCTGCATTGTGCAGGAGGCCAGACCATCATATTGGTCCTTTCTGACCTTTAGAGTCTATGAGTGTCTCTCTTTCTTAAGTGGTAACAGCGAAGTTAGATTCCCATTATTTTATATGTATCATTGGGTTTCTATTTTCAAATATGCATTACTTAGTATTTATCAACATTGAATTTTAGCTGCCATTTTGTCCAGTCATCCAGTTTTGTAAGATCCCTTTGTAAAACTCTTCACAGTCTGGTTTGGATTTAATAATCCAAATTTAATAATAATCCAATTTAATCTTGAGTAATTTTGTACCATCTGCAAAACTTGCCACCTCAGTGTTCACCTCTTTTACCTAATCATATATGAATATGTTGAATGGTATTGGTCCCAGACCAGTAGCCAAATTTGTGTGATAATCTAAGAAAATGGTCATTCATGAAACACTTTTCCATTTTTACTATGGTGCCAGATAGCCCCACTTCACCACTACAGTTTCACATCTCATTGGCCCTCACTCCCCCCGGCCGCGGGAAGGGGCAGGGCCCCCCCCATTTCAATTCTTGGGGAGAACCCTCCTCACACATGTCCAACAACTTGGTTGAAAGAGAGATGTTCAGTTATTTGACTTTACAGGAGATGCGAATAGCTTAGCAATAGTAAATAATTATAACTAATAAACTACTAAAGCAAAATCTAAGTAAGTAGTAGGACGAAAGATTGGGTTGTCACTGTTTCTTAAGCTAACAGATGAAGTTTCAATAGAAAGATAGATAGAAGCTAGGAAAGCTAAGAAAAGCTACTCCAGCAACAAGATTGGTACCCTTAAACCCTGTCTAGCATAAGTTAGCTTGGGTCCTCCTTCTCTGTCCAAATACAGGAAGATTACCCCAGGAATTGTAGGGATACATCTATTGTATTGATAGATGGTTTCCTTCCAGAAGGATCTTCTATCATGGGTATTGCTGGCACTGGGCACATGGGGCATTAGCCCCATGTCTCAGGGCAAATATCCCAAGTCTGGCCAGGGACCCACCTGGCTCCAAGCCAACAGTGGCAGCCCTTAAGAGCTGGTGCCAGCCTGACCCCAGCCGGGGATCGGGGCCTGGACCCAAACCACAGGCATGGACCTGGGGCTGGGCCACCGTCAGTAGCAGAATGAGACCTAGATAATTTTGCTTTCCTACCCCCCCCCACTTGTTGCTGTTCTGCAGTGTTTGAATCTAAACAACTGCTTTGATTTACTGTAACAGTCTGACTGATCCTATAACTTACACTTCCCTACATGTGTTTTGCTCCCATTCTGTAAATTCCACTTCTTTTAAGTGCAGTGATTAATGTATAATTTGACAGGCCCCAGAACCTTCCTAATCTCTGGGCCCCCTTCATGCATGTGACTGTGGAGCATTTTGCCCAATTTTTCTAGGTTTTGGAATCTGGGCCCTGGAACTCTGGCCCGTCAGCTTTATGGGGCCCTGGAATGGTGTTCCTGGTTGTTCCCATGTACTTTAACTCCTGTTAAAGTGTCTGACGAAGTAGGATTTTCTCCCATGAAAGCTTATAGAATAAATAAATTTGTTAGTCTTTAAAAGTGCCACCAGACTCCTTATTTGTTTTGCTGACCTGGACTAACATGGCTACCCCTTTGGAACATATCAAAAGATTTGCTGAAGTCAACGTATGTCACATCCGCTCCTTTCCTTACATCTCTAGAGTCAGTCTAACTTCTGTCAGTATAATTTCTGATGGCTTTTTTCTCCTCCTCTTTCACTGAGATCTGATCTATGCTGCAAAATTAGGCTGATGAAAGCCACCTTGAAGCAGCCTACTTGTGCATGTGTTGACATTTAAATTTGTTTCCCACCAATAAGCTCCCACTGTGTTGCTGTAGTAACACCACCTTTCTGAGCAGCATTGAGCACTGAAGTTGATGTAGGGCAGGAGTTGGCGACCCAAAAGATAAGAGCCATTGTTAAAAATTCTTTCAATAACCAAGTGTTTTGAGAGTCACAATGGATGTAACAAACAATAAGTCCTGTGGCAGTTGTCTCACTGACTATCTAATAACAATTCTATGCCTCCTAGTTCTTTCCCCTTGGTCATAAATCAGTGTACTTGTTGAGTTCTTAACTCTCTCCTGTTCCCTTACTGCTAGTCATTCTGTTTGTGGTGTTTATGGCAACCATTTGCACATCTGGTTGTCCAAGTTTCTTGAATGCTGTGCAGCTTTTAAACTTGCTCTTCTATACCATGTGTCATCTCCTCCAATATGACCACCAACTTGTATCAGAAATTTCTTTTGGCTTGTGGCAGAAAGGAAAACAGTCTATCCAAAGAAAGTCACAGCAGGTTTGTTTGCTGTTGTTCATGTCCACTACATGGGATGGTCATACCTAGGGTTACCAGATGTCTGGAAAAAGGAGGACAGGTCCTCCTTTTTACCTTCATGTGCTCTGTCCAGTAGGTATTCTAAAAATAGGTGATTTTACCCACCTTTTTACTTCTGATGAGTAGAATGTTTATTTAAAAAAAAAAAAGGCACCCAACACAGGGTTTGAACCTATTACTCTTCAGTTAGGAGTCAGCTGCACACATGGGGAACAAAGAGCAGCCTGCATAACAATCAAGGGGGAGTGGAGTACAGTTTCCTGTATTCCAATAAGCTTGTTGTGTGTGTGTTGTGAGTTTTTTGTTTTGTTTTGTTTTGTTTTTTTCTTGGTAACAGCAGACTCCATGGCTCAGTTGGTAGAGCAGCAGATGCTCAATCTCAGGGTCATGGTTAAACACCCTGTCTAGGGTGCTTTGATTTTTGGATTGTTGCTCCCTATAAAAGGGCTAAATTGGGGGGAAAAATATAGTGAACACTAATAAGATGAAGGAAAATAAATGTATATCATGAGTAAAAGTACTAACAGGGACCAATTAAGTAAAACAAATAAAGGGGCACATCTGAACTGGCTAGAAACAATTTAGGACAATTTGTTTTTAATTGTAAAATGTGCTGCTGTGGAAAATGAAAAACAAGTAGCAAGTTAATTGCTTTTTTAAAAATGTTTTTAGGTGCTTTTCAAGTTTATATTTGCAAATTTAGTTTTAACTTTTTTTAATATGAACATTAATGAAAGGGTTATGAAAAACTTTCATTTACTAAAAAGTCCAGTTTTCAGTAAAAGAAAACATGTTTTTATTTTAAAATAATTTAAGAATACATGACTTTGTGCAGTTTTAACTTTGCATTCATTAATCATTACCCATTTTCCATGACATAATACAGTAATACGGTAATGACAGTTATAGTAATCCTACATTATAGTAATAGTAATCCTACATATAGTAATCCTACATTTTCTCCATGTGTCCTCCGGTGTCTTCCTTTTTATGCTTCCCTGTCCTCCTTTCTGTGCTTTGGTATCTGGTAACCCTAGTCATACCTGACCAAAAGGAACTACATCTTTCCTTCTGTAAGCTTCTTGTGAAACTCCCCTGTTTACCTGCCCAAGGATTTGGTTTGCAAATGGCATATCCTAAGCCTTCCTGGGTAGCTCCCCCTTATCGCTGACAGGATAGAAACCTCAAGGTGCTGAAGTGCCTAAGTCCTATTTTCAGGTGCCACAAAAGCCCCACTTAGCTCTCTGTAGGCACCTAAACTAACCCTGTTGACATCGAAACTCATTCAGTGCCTAAGTTTTTGCAGTAAAAGTTACTGAGGTGTCTATGTTCCTACCTCTGATCATCCACACTGCTGCCTCCTTCTAGGTGCTTAGGCAAGCTGTCTCCTACCTAGGCCCTAAAATGATCCACAGCCATTGGAAAGATAGGTGCTCATCCACCTCAGTCAGATGCAGAGCCTGATCCAGTAGGCATACTAATGGCCACCTAACTCTACATGAAACATCTTGGAGGTGGAAGGGAAAGGAGGACTTTCCTTATAAAATTAACCTCAGAGGTTATGGTAACTCAATCTAGTTGTGAGAGATCAAGTTCAAGTTGTCCCAGTAGCCTAATGAGAATCACCACCCAGAGCCGTAACTAGTGTGGGGTGACCAGAGCTTTGCCCTGGTGCCGTATCGAGCTGTTCCATATTACCACTCAGTTGAGGGGTGTGTGTTCCATGCTGCTTGCTATGGCATGTTCTGGGTGCCAAAATACCTAGTGCTGGTGTTGCTACCACCTTTTGGGTGAGTGTCCTAGCCTCTGGGCTATAGGATATTCTAATATGGGCACTTCCTTGAGCTCTCCTATTTAAGCTGTTGCAGTTTAATTAAATAGTTGAATAGTTAATTAATCAGGCTAGGAAGAAAGAGTTAGAGGACTCTATGGCTTAGCGCTCACAGGATAGATGGTAGATCCAGGAACGTCGCTGCCCCAGGGAAAGACCCAGGGCATGGGCCCCGCCCCACCCCCTGGCCACAATCCGGCGCCCAGGCCCAATCTGGCATTGGGCTCCTGCCACCCCCAGCCTGGCCCCAGATCCCTGGCTGGGGATGGGCTGGGAGAGGTAGGCGCTGCTGCGGGTGGCCCAGCCCCAGATCCTGGGTCAAGGACAGGGATGGGAGACACATGCACCATCCTGGGCACTTGGGGCACTGGCATTGGGACTTGGGGCATGTGCCCTGTGTGCCTGGCACCAGCAATGCCCATTGGTAGATCCCTGTTCTGGTACTACCTGCGGGCTCTTTCAGCTGGCCCATGACTGCACTTGGCAGAACCACATTTTTCCACTAACGGGGAGAGAGAGAGAGCGAGGTACTGTGGAGCACAGTTTTGCATACGCAGCACTCCATGATGCTGTAAGAGTGCTGTAGTATTTCGATTTATGATATGTACAGCCCATTTGAAGTACATTTAAGTCAAATCTGGCCTGTCATACCAAGTGAGTTTGACACCCCTGAATAGGGATTTGGGCCATAAATCCCCCATATTCTCAATGAGTACGCTGACCACTGGACTAAAGATTTTATGGGAGGTCATCCTCTTGCTGCCACCCCTTCCCCCATCTGTTTTGTGCTGTTAGTTAACCTCTGAGCTCACCTATTAGATTGGGACCCACATGTGACTGAGGAAGCTGAAAACTATCTTTCCCCAATTTGTGCTTCTCCAGCTAGGGGAGGTGCCTCCCTCTACCTTACACTTGGGCACCCAACTCTAAGAGGTGGGTGTGCTTTAGCACATCTCCTGCTTGCCAGCAGCTAAATTAGGCAGTTTCTTGTCTAGTGTGCTGACTTTGTGGATTGCATTCTGAGGCGCTTGTCTCTGTACATTCATTGTTGTGACAAGACCCTCGGGGTACAGCCATGGGACTGCTGTGCTGCCTTAGCTCTCAAGCCTGGGTTGTCTCCTACAGTGCTATACTAGTGAAAAGCAGCAAACCCCTCCAGGTGCTGTGATTGCTCAGCCAACAACGTGCAGGGACAAATCCAGCTAAGTTACATGAGTGCTCTCTAAGTGACTCATGAATTATACAGACGGAGACAGCAGCAAATTCCTTCCACTCTCGCACTCCAGACATGTACCATCTGACACTGTTCAAGACCTTCTCTTGAACAATGCAAGCTCATTAATCAGTTGGCCACTTTGAGAAAAGCCACTGAATATGCACCAGCCTTTGTAATCTGAGAAGATTCCCCCAAGCACTTTAGACAAATTCACTGGTAAATATAAAACAATCAAATAAGTTTATTAATTATTGAAAGGTAGATTTTCAGTGATTATTAGTGGTAGGCATAAAGGTAAGGAATAGTTACCCAAGAAAATAAAAAGTAAACAAGGATTCTAAATCCTAAACTTTCTGACACAGTAAGATTTTCATCAAACAGCTTTTCTCACCCCACTGGATGTCAGAGGCATGTTACAGTTATTAATACATAGGTTGCATTTCCTTCTCAGCCTGGGACCAATCTTTTCAGTTTGAAGTCTTTGTCTTCCCAGTGTTCTTGGTGCCATCAGGGTAGGTGAGAGAGGGGAAAGGTGATTTCATTAGGCCACCATCCCTTGTTTTATACTCAGTTCATGCTCAGGCCAATATTTTTCCTGGTATATGTCCCAGTAGACCTTGCTGGGTCATAGAGTTGAGCAACTCCATTGGGCGTGGTTCAGATCAAATCAAATCAGATCTTGTGCAACTGTCTCTTACAGAATTGTAAATCTCTTGTTTATAATTCCCGAGCTGGTCAATGACTCATGATGGTCGCTTAATGCTTTTAGGGGTATGCGTCATCTCCTTTGTTGCCACTAGAGAGCTAGTAGTAGGTGACTCCCAAGGTTTTTCAGTAACAGTCCTATAGAAAAATTAAACAGCATTTCACACAATAACAATATGCATGTTTTGACAGAACAATATGTTTCAGCAGATCATGACCATTCATATGATTCCTTACAAGGCATGCTTTGGTATATGGTTATAATATTTCATGTAGTGCTGAATATGGTGGTTACAGGGCATATTTTGAGGTACAGTGCATCACAATTGTGTAGAAGCCTTAGGCACCTAACTCAGAATTTATAGTTCACAGTGTTGTCCCTGTGACTTTCTAGGTACTTAAAAATTATGCGCTGACTGTTGCAGTGCCTAACACCTAAATCTCTTTTATAGATCCAGGCCATTTTGCTTAGTATCTTGAAGAGTCCTATTAGATTCTTCACCCAGTAGTTGGTATTTGTAGGATCAATCCATAACAGCATGAGACTTTTCCCAGCTGAACTTAATGGTGCAAGAGGGCTGGGTTTTGTCACAGTTTAGAGCAAATGCACCTGTCTGTCCCTTAAGTGGTCAAGTTAGGGTACCAAATCTTAGGCTTCCAGTTCCCTGGTGATAGGCTGTCTTAGGTGGAACGTACGTCTCCCTTTCTTCTGACTAGGGTGTTTCCAGGCTGCACAGTTTGCAGTCTTCACCATGTTATTCTCAGCAGAAACAGGCAGCCTTAGCACAGCTTGCTTTCTCTTCAGAAATGAGTAACAGAGTGACTGCCCACAGTACCAAATAGTTCTTTTTATGAAAACTTGTATTAATCTAAAGGTAAAAACACTACACAGGAAACATTAAAAACAATAGAAGAACATACATACATGCTAAGAAACTTACAATAGATCACCTCATCCCTAACACACACTGACAGAAGTCCTTCAAAACTCTGCAAAGGGGTCATTCCATGGTTGTAAGTTTGTAACAGCTTCACCCCAACACCCAGTTTTATGGCCCTCAGCAGGCCAAGTCCTTCCACTTCACTAAGGATTGGGGCCCTCTGTGGATCAAAGGTCCTAACTGTTTGTTTGATCAGTTTGCCCTGAGCCAGTTTAAAACCAGGCTACTTATTAAAAAATCCTTTCTTTGTCTGTTGGTCCCTGGAAAATCCATCTTGAACTAGTATATGCATAGCACTGAAGAGGATGACTACAAGAGGGACATATAACACCTACACAATTGCATTTTTAATTTAATGGACCCCAAAAGTGTTAAACCTTATTAGATAATGTTTAACCTAATTCCATAGGGCTTGTCTAAGATATTACTAGATACTGTCAAGTCGGTCACAACTGTAACCTGCACATACTTTAAATTAGACAATAGAACAATTCAAAATGCAAAGGGTTGCCTGAAATCTCAAGGTGCGCATATTTTTGCATTGTTTGCTTTTTCATATGTAACACCCTTGTGGCCAAGACAGAGTCTGCCCTGCAGGCAGCTCTGGCCAAGGAAGGGTGTGTGCAGGGACTCAGCAAGGAGAGCCCCTTTACTCCAGAGGCACCTGTTCCAAACCCCCCAGAATGACCACACACACTGGGATAGCACAGGGATTATGGGAATGGGGAAGGTTTATTTATAGAGGGACAAAGGAGAAACCAACAGGAGAGATGGGGCAGCAGTTTAACAGCTAACGCAGGGCCCTACAGGCCCAGCAGCGCAGCAGGCTGAAAGCAGACAGTGAGCTCTGTGTCTGCACCCCGAGTTCAGGGGTCCCAGCACAGCTCCAGTCCAGTGTTCAGTCCAGCAGCTGCTGGTCGTCTTCGGCGCCGGCAACTTTCCCAGCAAAAACCCTCTGATGGCCTCTTCCGCTGCTCTCTGCAACCACAGAGCAACACACTCCCCACTTAACTAATTACAGCGTCCCCCTTAGTCCCAGGCCCTGTACTCACAGCCCCGCAGCTCTGGGTGGCCAGTCACATGGGTCCAGTTCTGTCCTTGGACGACTGTCCCCAGCACAGTGTCTTCCTGTGGATACTGTCCTGGGCTCTCAGGTCAGCCCCTCTGTCCTCCCTGGCTTCAGGCAGGGTCTCTCTCTCTCTGCTGCTTCTCTCTGGCTGCAGCCCCCTTCCTCCTCAGCTCCACACCCCCCTTCCAGACCAATCAGTCCCTCCTCCATAGGGCAAAGATTTAAAGGAACAAGCTTTTTAAGACCTCAAAGGGGTTACATTTCCATTTTAATATTTTTATTATTTAGTTTCAAACTTTTGTAAAACAAGCTACAATTTGTGACAAGTTTTCAGTGAAAGAGGCCACTGCTTTGATATAAGCTGGGGCATTAACTGCTTCTGAAAAATATTTGGGGCATAGGCCCCCAGGCCCAACCCCTCCCCCTCTCTCCCCCTCTCTCCCCCTCCTGGCCATGCTGCTGCCCCCCCTCCGAACTATGGCCCTCCCACCTGAAACCACACCCCTGGCCATGCTGCTCCCACACCCAAAACCACAACCCCCCTGTCTGAAACCTCCCCAGACCATGCTTGCTGGGCTTCGGTTTCCCACCACCAGGGACGGCCAGGCCAGCTCTCCAGGGCTGCTGCCCCACTCCTGAGTCTCTAGGGCTACTCATCCATGGCTGGTTCTGCAGGGCCAACTCTCTGCTGCTGCCCTCCCACCCCAAAGCCAGCCCTGGGTCCAGCTGTTACCTGCTACCGCCATCCCAGGACTGTCCCGTTACCCAGCTCCCCTACCCCAGTGAGCCATGAAGTACTTACTCATGCGGTGACTGGGCCAAAGAGGGAGGGATTTAAAATTTCTCTCTTTTCCTGCCTGCATCACCTGTCTCAGTGATGTGCTGCGAGACAGGATAGCCCCTGCTGGCCTTCACTGAGCTCCTCCCAGGCAGGTGTGCTGGAGTTCAGGGCAGGCAGGCTGTCTGAGCCTTGCCTGCCAGAAAGCAAGACTTGGGACACTGACTGACATATTCAGGTCCTGTGCCTCATATGCCCCATGCCAGTGATGCCACTGAATATAAGCCATTTCTGGTCAAGCTGGTCATGGGCATTATTGTGAGCCACACAATGAAGCTGATATCCATATTGCAAATGACTCAATATTAAATATGTATGTTCTTGCCAATATATGATGGTTGTTAATTGCAAGATATAGGGCTTCATATTCATCAAGGATTATTATTTGAGGGGAAAATCATGTTTTCTTTCATATTTTGATAAAATGGTTATTTATCAAAAGTAATTATTAATCTGATTTTGGTCTTCAAAATATTCTGTCCCCTCCAGTAAGAAACATAGCAGCAGGTTTTCCCAACATCCTTCATCTCCTAAGTGGGGGAATGGTTGAACAGAGGAGTTGGGGGAGGAGAGAAAGAATAATGGATACTATGATTTATGTGGAGTCTATTAGCACTTTAAAAAACTATCACATTTATTTATTGCATGAACTTTTGTGGGAGAAAATCCCACTTCATCAGACGCTTGATGAAGTAGGATTTTCTCCCCCGGAACCTCATGTGATAAATAAAACCAGACTCCTTGTCTTTTGCTGAACTAGACTAACATGGCTACCCTTTGGAATGTGATTTATGTGATTCCTTCTACTCAGTCCTGAAAGTTGTTCTGCCATGTGGGCATTCCTCATTGACTTCAGCCTAGGCTCATGGCAGGGCCAGCTCAAGGGACTTTGGCGCCCAGAGCTAGGTTTTGATTTTGCAGCCCCCTGCCATTTGGGGGGGCGGGGGCGGCGCAGCAAGGGATGGAACCCAGCCTACACTCTGGCCTGGCTTACCCCGGCCCCAGAGTGGGGAACAGATAGCCCAGGGGCAGAGCAGGCCAGCCCAGAGGCTGGGCTCCATTCTCTCACCCCTCCTCTGGGCTGGCTGTTCTGCCCTGGGGGTAGGGTGAGCCGGCCCAGAGGCGGGGTGAAAGAGTGGAGCCTGAGCCACAAGCCAGCTTGCTCCACCTCCAGCATGGCACCGTGGCCACCCCTAGACAAATGACGCCCTGAGCCAGGGCCTCATTTGCTTATGGGTTGAGACAGCCCTGGCTCATGGTAATTAAGTCTGCATAGAACATCTCTAATTACAAAAAACTTTTAAAATGTGTTATATATTCATATTATATATATTAATATTTTTAAAGAGGAAACTTGACTTTGAACTGTTAATAATAGAAAGTAGCTCTCTGAAAGAAGCACAAGACACTTTTAAAACAAATACTTCACAATACTGGGAATTTTTTACACTAATTGGGTGCATGGGCAAAATAATATTTGAGATGTTTTATAAGATCATTGCTTGAATCCAATATCTCAAATTAAGCTTTGGATGAAATGCTGTTTTTTTTCTTCACATTTTAATATAGTTTAACAGTAGGCAGAAGAGTTATAGTATTTTTCATTTTAAAAAAATTAAATATCAAATATAAATATTCTACATCTTAACACTAGATGGCAGCCAAAAGTGACAGAAAACTTTCAAAACTGTCATGTATGGATCAATTTCAGGATTTGATTTTTTTTATTCTAAAAGTTCTCAAAATACTGAGACTGGTGAGTATTGGATGGGTATAAAAGTTACAGTCTTATCACATTAGGTACTTGGAGCTCCTTTCAGTGCTGCTTTGTTGTCTGGCACAGATGCTGTTAATAGACTAGAACATTTTCTGTGTTACAACTAGATTTTCTCATTGCTTTTTCCCATCAGTCTCATCCCTGCAATATTTTCCCCCTCTTTAGGGAATAATTAAAAATAGTTAATTCTAAATGTAAACAACTCAGCCAAACATACAGTAAGCCTGCTGAGAAGACTTTTGTTAATAATGGTCCCCATGACTGTGCTTGTTCTTGGTAGCTTCTGAAAACAAATTATGCGAGACCAAATTCTGTAACACACTGATTGTCTTCAGCTCCCATTAACCTAATGGAAAATATAGAATTCTCAGCACCTTAAAAGATAGAAACGTGATGTGATAGTCATTTGTCAGTGAACCTCAATTTAACAGAAAGAAGAGACTAAGATTATGTAATTGTAGAAAAGGTAGTTCCAGTTGACTGAAAGTTACAAACTGGGGCTTGTAGTAGACATCTAGAAACCAATCTATTTAAGGAACAGTTGGAACTGTCTGAGCTGTTACCCACTTTTCTCTCTGTCTCAAGTCAAGCTGTGCTTACTCAAAAAGAGTGTCACTCAGATTTGTAGTAGGATAATCAGGGGGCCTTGAAGAAGCTATGATCGTATAAAGAAACTATCATCTGGTAATGATAGAATCATAGAGATGTAAGGCTGGCAGGGACCCTTAGAGGTAATCAAGATCAGCCCTCTGTGTCAAGATGGAGCCAAGTAAGCTTAGACCATATCTAACAAGTTTTTGTCCAACTTGTTCTTAAAACTTACAGTGATGGGGACCCCATAATCTCCATTGGAAGTCTGTATTGGAACTTAACTGTAATTATATTTAGAAAGCTTTTCCTAATATTAACCTAAATCATCTTGGCTGCAGATTAAGTCGCTGCCTTTTTGTTTTGTCTACCGTGGATATGGGCTATGTCTACACTGCCAAATTAGTCTAGACTAAGCTTGCTTAGTCTGGACTAGTTTAGCCTTGGGCACACCAGGCTTTGCCTAGTCCGAACTAAGAAATTTTTTAACATGTTGGTTAGTTAGAACTTGTTGCCTAAGAACAGCCAAGACCCAAACTAATAGTTAGTTTGAACTTAAAAAGATTCAGACTAAGCCATTAATTTGAACTAGCCGTTCATTCTAGTTTGAATTAAAACGTGCAATTAGTTCAAACTAAAAAGCCATGGTTAGTTCTGTCAACGGAGGTGACAGACATAATGGCCACCCTGCCCCCCCCCCCCCAGCGTAGCCCTCATGACTATGGAGCTCACAGGGAAGAATGTTATGTATAGATCTCCCTGATGGGTCTCATCTCCAGCCTATTCAGCTCTAGGGGAAGAATGTTAAGTATCGATCTCCTCTGATGGGACTCGATTTCCTGGGTGAGTTTCTACCTCCCTAGCCTTGTGTCATCGGGGGGGGGGGTGAGCTTCTATCCCCCTGAACAGTTTCTCTGCACCCCCATCACCATACAGGAGGGATCATCGTCCACAGTCCCAGTTTTATCATTGGTCCTGACCTGCACCTCTCTTCCAATTGGCTATTTTATACTCTGGCTGTGCAGTACACTATTTAAGCCCCTGCCTCAGTTGGCTCAAGTGTTCTCCCACCCTCGAACACTAAAGGGCATGTCACGAACCGGTCGGACTGATCCCCCGACCGAGACAGGGAGCTCCCGCCCACTAGACTTTTGGGTGTACCCAAATTGCCAGCCGAACGATTACGTACTGGGATGCTGCAGCTGGTCTGCCTCCTCGCTTTCAGTTCCACTATGGTGCTAGGACAGGTATTATAAATTGATACAAGCCTCCTACCTCTCTTAATTCTTCTCTTTGGTACCATTTATGTATAGTCTGTAATTGTAGCTTCCTTATTTGAGTTTTGTATAGTCTGTGTAGCTGTTTATTATTCCACTTGTATCCTGTATAATCTTTTCATGATATAGATGTTTATTGCCTAGCATAGTTGTTTCTTCGTCATATGTTTTATTAGCCATTTGTATTTTGTATTTTTATTGTATAGATGTTTATTGCTCCACTTCTGCTCTAAACTGCTAGCCCCAAACCCCTCCCCCCCAGTATATACGGAGGGAGTGTGGGAGTTTGTTTTTTCTCTCGTCTGACTTCTTCATTCTGCCAGCCACCCTTCTTGGCTAGCAAGAAGGAATGGTTTTGAGCCATTGGAAAATACGCATCGGATGGGCCGGTCAGTGCCTATGCCAATGTTGAGGCAGTAAAAGGCCAGAAAAGTCTTTAACTTATTATGGCCACCCTCTTATAGGTCATTGCTCCACACTGTTAGTTGGTTATAAGTGTTTTATATAAACTTTCTTGCTCCACACTGTTAGTTGGTCATAGGTGTTTTACGGTATCATTAAAAAATTTGTTTTTTTGTTTACTTGAACTGGTGTCCATCTCATTGGTGGGTGTCGTCGGTCCATCACAGTTGCATCTTGAACTTGGGGTTCAACATGGCATCATGAACAGGATGTAACTGTCCCTGGACCAAAACATCCTCCAATGATAGTTCGATTGCCAAACAGTTTAACCACTTTCAGCTTCATCTAATGATGAGCCAAGGACAACCAAGTTCTGATGATTGGATATGCATAATTGGGCAGGGTTATAAGGCACAGTCCTACACGGTCCCCCTCACCCTAGCGTCAGTGGGTTGTCTCTTAAAGGGGCACCCCCAAGTGCGGTTAACTCCCACTGATCCCATCGCAAGACCTCAAAGCAATAAAGGGGGTGAGGCAAAGTTAACAGAGTCAGAAAAGCTGTGGCCAAAGGTAAAGAAGGCTATAAAATTGGCCAGGGGCAAACCCCCCACTCCCACAGCAGCAGACCTCATGGTACCCCCTCACTCTGACGCACACCGCTTACTGGCCACTTTGGTCCAGAACATTGAGGAAATAGTAGTCCCCAGGAAAGTGGGACCTGACAAAGTTAAACCTGAAGCCCTCTGTAATGTTTTCCTTGAATGGGGAGCCAGGTGTCTGAACCGAGTGGCTACCCTCAAAGATCTATTATGCCAGCATGCCCTACAGGTAACTCAGGGAATGGAAAGGGAAGGAAAAAGCCTCCCCTTGAAAACAGCTGTGCCTCACTAGAGCCACCGCCAGCCTATGCCCCTTCGAGTGCTCCACCTGAGGAAGCCCCTAAGGCTCCAGTTCCATCGATTTACCCCCCAGTAAACCCTAACATTGCAAACCCACCAGCCCCCATCATTGCAGTGGAGGCCCTCCCCATCTCAGTGACATGCACCAAAGTAGATGGGCAAGGCGTCACTTCCCAGGTCACCGAGTATCAACCCCGAACCAGAAAAGAGATGAAAAATTTGGCAAAGGAAATGGGAAGGGGGGGAAACAAACCACCACTAGTGTGGCTGGGTTGCCTTGTTTTAGAGCATGGAACCGAGTGATTAGATACCACCGAGACAAAGGAGCTGGTGCGTACCCCCTCCTGGTCTAAAGATGTGGGGGTCCACCATATCATTTCTAATCGTCTGTCACCCCTAGGCACATTAATCTGGCAATTTTTGCCCCTAACGATGCTTTCCAGTTTAAGTCTATTACAGGAGCAGGTTAAATCAAAGTGGCCCCCATGGACACAAGACCATCGGGATGCTGCCGCCCATCTGACCACCTGGCTCGAATCTCATCTATGCCTACGCCAATGGGACCCTGAACAGCCTATCACCATCTGCTTGTTTGTGGATCCTTAGACGTTCACCACGACCACAACAACTGGTCCCAATGGGCAACTTTCTGGAACTCATGGGGATTCGATTCATGGGCATCCTCTATTCGCCACTAGCTAGTCACTATAGCTATTTGTTTAGGTCTGTTTATTTTAGGTATTGTGATTAAGATTATTATTTCCCGAACCTTATCCTCTATTATGGTTGCTTATACCCCCATCTTAGCGCCCGTGCAGACTCCTTGATGAGGAGGAGGAAGAAAACAATTTTTGACCCTCGGATGAGGTCCGATTCAGGGACGGTGGGGATGGGTTGGCCACAGGGGGGATGTCAACGGAGGTGGCAGACATAATGGCCACCCTGCCCCCCCCCCCAGCTTAGCCCTCCAGACTATGGAGCTCACAGGGAAGAATGTTATGTATAGATCTCCCTGATGGGTCTCATCTCCAGCCTATTCAGCTTGAGGGGAAGAATGTTAAGCATCGATCTCCCCTGATGGGCCTCGATTTCCTGGGTGAGTTTCTACCTCCCTAGCCTTGTGTCATCAAGGGGGGAGTGAGCTTCTATCCCCCTGAACAGTTTCTCTGCACCCCCGTCACCACGAAGGAGGGATCATTGTCCATGGTCCCAGTTTTATCATTGGTCCTGACCTGCACCTCTCTTCCAATTGGCTATTTTATACTCTAGCCATGCAGTACACTATTTAAGCCCCTGCGTCGGTTGGCTCGAGTGTTCTCCCACCCTCGAACACTAAAGGGCATGTCACGAACCGGTCGGACTGATCCCCCGACTGAGACAGGGAGCTCCCGCCCACTAGACTTTTGGGTGTACCCAAATTGCCAGCCGAACGATTACGTACTGGGATGCTGCAGCTGGTCTGCCTCCTCGCTTTCAGTTCCACTATGGTGCCAGGAGAGGTATTATAAATCGATACAAGCCTCCTACCTCTCTTAATTCTTCTCTTTGGTACCATTTATGTATAGTCTGTAATTGTAGCTTCCTTATCTGAGTTTTGTAAAGTCTGTGTAGCTGTTTATTATTCCACTTGTATCCTGTATAATCTTTTCATGATATAGATGTTTATTGCCTAGCATAGTTGTTACTTCATCATATGTTTTATTAGCCATTTGTATTTTGTATTTTTATTGTATAGATGTTTATTGCTCCACTTCTGCTCTAAACTGCTAGCCCCAAACCCCTCCCCCCCCAGTATATACGGAGGGAGTGTGGGAGTTTGTTTTTTCTCTCGTCTGACTTCTTCATTCTGCCAGCCACCCTTCTTGGCTAGCAAGAAGGAATGGTTTTGAGCCATTGGAAAATACGCGTCGGATGGGCTGGTCAGTGCCTATGCTGATGTTGAGGCAGTAACAGGCCAGAAGAGTCCTTGACTTATTATGGCCTCCCTCTTGAAGGTCATTGCTCCACACTGTTAGTTGGTTATAAGCGTTTTATATAGACTTTCTTGCTCCACACTATTAGTTGGTCATAGGTGTTTTATGGTATCATTAAAAATTTGTTTTTTTTGTTTACTTGAACTGGTGTCCATCTCATTGGTGGGTGTCGTCGGTCCATCACAGTTGCATCTCGAACTTGGGGTTCAACAAGTTCGAACTAGCCTGAGGTTAGTTTGGACTAACCTCGGGCTGCTTAAGTCCAAAACTAAATTTGGAGATGTAGACATAGCTCTGGAGTACAATTGTTCACAGTGTTCTTTATAACAGCTTTTAATGTATTTGAAGACTGTTAGGTCTCCACTTGGTCTTATTTTCCCAAAGCTAAATGTGCCCAGTTTTGTTAATTTTTCCTCAGTCTCACTAATTTTTTATCATATTTGCTTGTTCTCCTCTGAAATCAATCCAGTTTGTCTACATCTTTCCTAAAGTGGGGCACCTAGTATTTGACGTGACAATAGCCTCACTGTTGTTTACTAAAGAGACAATTACCTCCCACATTTTATATAAGACACTTCTGTCATTTTCGCTGCCCTCCACTGGACTCTTTGTCATTTGTCCACATCCCTTCTGTAGTGTGGAGCCCAAAACTAGACACAGTATTCCAGATGTGGCCTCACCAACACTGAATAGATGGGAATAATGACATTCCTTGATCTGCTGGCAACACTCCCACTTGTGCAGCCTCATAAGCCATTGGCCTTTTTGGCAACAAGAGCACATTGTTGATTCATCTCCAGCTTCTCATCCACTATAATCCACAGGTCATTTTCTACAGTGCTGCTACTTAGCCAGTCAGTCCCCATCCTGTAGCAGTGCATGGGTTTTTTCCATCCTAAGTGCAGGACTTTGCACTTAGCCATGTTGAACTTCATGAGATTTCATTTGGCCCAATGCTCCAATTTGTCTAAGTCTACCTGAATCCTGTCCCTGCCCTCCAGCACGTCTACGGTTCCCCCTAGCTTGGTGTCATCTGTGAATTTAATGAGCATGCAGTCTATCCCATCATCCAGATCATTAACGAAGATGTTGAACAGAACTGGCCCCAGGACCACTCCTGGAGTGCTCCACTAGTTACTGGTTGCCAAATAGACATTGAGTCATTGATCCCTATCCACTGAGCCTGATGCCCTAGCCAGCTTTCTATCCACCTTATGATCCACTCATCCAACCCATACTTCCTTAACTTGCTGACAAGAATGTTGCGGGAAACCGTATCAAAACTTTGCTAAAGTTGAGGTATATCACATCAACAGCTATTCCTGCATCCACAAATCCAGTCATCTCATCATAGAAGGCAATTGGGTTGGTCAGGCATGATTTGCTGTTGGTGAATCCATGCCGACTGTTCCTGATCATTCTATTTTCCTCCAAGTGTTTCAGAATGGATTCTTTGAGGATCTGCTCCATGATTTTTCAAGGGATTAAGGTGAAGCTGATTGGTCTGTAGTTCCCCGGGTCCTCCTTTTTCCCTTTCTTGAAGATAGGTACTATATTTGCCTTCTTCCAATCATCTAGTACCTCCCCTATTTGCCACGAGTTTTCAAAGATAATGACTAGCGTCTCTGCAGTCACATCAGCTAACTCCCTAAGTACCCTCGTGTGCAGTTCATCCGGCCTCATAGACTTGTGCACATCCAACTTTTCTAAGCAGTCTCTAACCTGACCTTCCATCACTGAGGGCCACTCTTCCTCTCTCCATTCTGTGTTACCCAGTGTAGTTGCCTGGGAGCTGACCCTGCCTGTGAAGACTGAGGTAAAAAAAGCATTGAGTATTTCACTTTCTGCATCATTCGCCACAAGAATACCTGCCCCATTCAGTAGGGGACTACACCATCCCTGATCATCTTCTTGTTACTAACATACTTGTAGAACTCCTTATTGTTATCCTTCACATCCCTTGCTAGCTGCAACTCCAATTGCCTTTTGGCCTTTCTGATTTTACCTCTGCAGGCCCAAACAATATCTGTATACGCCTCCCTAGTCATCTGTCCAAATTTCCACTTCTTGTATGCTTCCCTTTAGTGTTTCAGCTCACCATTGAGCTCTCTACTAAGCCAGGCAGATTCAGTCCATGATTCACTGTAACCGCCAGATCCTGGTCAGCAGTACTACTTCCAAGCCAGTTATTCCCTGTTTTGCAATTGTGCATTTGGTTTTTTCCTTCATATGTCAGGGCCAGATTAATAAAGGGGCTATAGGGTCTTCAGCCCTAGGCTTGAAGACCCAAACTCTTTGAGCCCAGTGAAACTATAGCAGGCACTCACAGGCCATGGCGCCCATTGCACGTGGGGCAGACTGGTTTGCCAGGCCCCAGTGCCACCCCCCCACCAGTTGGCCAGTCTGTGGACCCTACTGCACCTCCCCCCGCAGTGCTGGCTGCCAGCTTGCCCTGGTCCAGAGGCTGGCTAGTCTGGGGACACCCCCTGTGCTGGCCTTCCCTCTCCCACAGCTGGCAGGCCTGGGGGTCTGCCAGCCCCTATGCCTGGTCAGTCTGTGGGCCCCACCAGGCTCCCCACAGTGCTAAGCACAGGACTGTCTCACATGGTTGATGAGTCTGCTGCAGGGGCATCACTAGCACTGGGCACAAGGGTACAGGCCCTGAACATCCCAGTCCAGTGCCCCAGCCTGCCAACCCCTGACAGTGCAGGCTCAGAAAGCCTATGTAAGTCGGGGGTTGGCAGCAGCAGCTGCCACCAACCCAACTGGGACTCAAGGTCGGCATGTGGAGGCAGACCAGCTAGGGTCCAGCTGGGACCCGGGGCCAGCCCAATAAGTGGCAGCAGGCCAGGACCTGCGGGCAGAAGGTGGCGGCAGGCTGGCTTGGAGCCAGCCATGGCTGGGGCTGGCCCAGCAAGCAAACATTTGGTGTAGTTCTCTTCAGTTTTCATCACCCCCAAAATTAAAACAACTTGTTAAAAAAAAAAAAACCCTGCCCCTACTTGACACATTACTGAAATGCAAATGAAACCTGGCCCATTCAGTCCTTTCTTGGTGCTTACCAGCAGAGAGCAATCTGCCATTGGAAACCGTTGCCCATCTGGAGCTCTCAGACCACTCAAGGCTGCTCTTCTCTCTCTTCACCAACAGTTGTCAATAGTGAGCTCCCTGCTTTCTAGGTTAAAGCTTCAGACCACTGGTTAACACTTAATATTTTCTTTATTTCACTTATGAAAGAACATCCAGTATTCTGACCATGCATCCAGTATCAAAATTACAGAACCTGACTTTGAGATTTTATTTTACCTTTTTATGGGTGAAATTTTCAATAGAGCATAAAGGAGGTAGGTTTCTTATTCTTACTGAAAGTTAGTGAGAGTTGGGCATCTCATCTCCTTTGAAAATGCTTTTCTATATAATTGCTTGCAAACAGCCTACTGTTGGACAATACTGTATTTTCTTTTTTGGATTTAACTGTTTCTGTAAATGAATAACAGGTGCTCTAGTTTTAAAATCTAAGGCATAAATTATGATTCTATTGTGTTATTTTCCCCAGCATTTAATATGGTATATTCTCATGTATAAGCCAAGATTTTTATGCCTGAAAATTGCCTTTAAAACAGGCACTCAGCTTGTACGCAAGTCAATACAACAGACACCCCCAGCCCAGGAGTTTTTACCGGTAAGTCTCCAGCCCAGAGCATGCTCCAAGCTAGAGCCCCAACATGTGGCTGGAGAGGCCATATTGGGGAGTCAGCCTGGACTGGGGTTAAAATAAAGAGGGGACCCTGGCATCTGGAGCAGCTGGGTAGGGGATTTGGGGTGGGGGGGTCAGCCCAGGGGAGCCAGTGTAAGGGGCTGGTGGTGTCCTGGAGGCTGGGGTAAAGCAGCAGCAGGGAGGTGTCAGGGAAAGGTGGCAGCAGAGGGTGTTGTAGAAAAGCGGGGGCAGGGAAAAGTGGTGGCAGAAGAAAAGCAGTGGCAGAGGGTGTCTGGGAAAAGTGGTGGCAGGTGTTGGGGGGTGTCAGGGAAAAGCAGCTGCAGGAGTTGGGGGTGTCAGGGAAAAGCACTGGCAGAGGGTGCAGGGGTGTTGGGGAAAAGCAGCGGCAGGAGATGTTGGGGGAAAGCAGTGGCAGGGGTGGAGCATTTGGGAGGGTGTTGGGGACCTTGTGGGGGGCTGAGGCCATGGGTGGATATTTGCTTATACGAGGGTCACCCATTTTTACTATTTTTGGGCCTCAGAATCGGGGGTCGGCTTATGCATGAACTGACCTATCTGGGAGTATATATGGTATTCTGTATATGTTTAGACCAGGTGTGGCCAAACTGCAGCTTGGGAGCCACACATGGCTCTTGAATGAACAAGTGCGGCTCGCAGAAGAATTTGGTTTATACTTGGGTCAGAGAGAGGAAAGCAGCCCCATGCTAGGAGTTTTAAATCTCCCTCCGTGAGCATACTCTGACCATGCTCAGAGGGGAGCCCCAGCCTGTGCCTAGCTGCTGGAGTGGCCATATTGGATGCTCAGCCAGGGCAGGGCTTAAAGCAAGGGGATCGAATCCCAGCCTGTGCCTAGTCGCTGGAGTGGCCAGGTGAGGGTGGGCAGGGGTTGGCCCGGGGGAACCAGCGTCAGAGCCAGGAGGCTAGAGACGGGTTCAGGGAGGTGGGGAGAAGCAGTGGCATAGTCGGGATGGTGGGAAAGTGTGGCATGGTTGGCGATGGTGCGAAGAAGTGTGGCATGTTTAGATCTTCTCATAGGCCCTAATGCGATTTACTCGTTAAAATAAAATCATGATTTACACATCCTTCTAAACATGATGTCAAAAAATAAGAAAAATACAAAGAAGAAAATAGATCATTTACTGTATAGACCTAGTTTTCATGGTAACCTTAAGTAATTATTATAATCTGACATTAGTAGGATCAATATTTGTCCTCTTTTTACAATAAAATTAAAGTGTGCAATGAATTTTAAGCTTAGTAATTTTGGAGTAGGTAAAAGTATATGGCTATATTCCTTGGTGTGGATCTCAAAGGTTTAATAATCAACTTGTGCAGTGAGTTCCGTAAGTGTGGCCACCTCTGGTTTAGACTGTAAGCTGTTCGGGGCAGGGACTGTTTCCTTATGTTTGTGCAGCTTTTGGCCCCTTTTACACTCCAGCGATACAATTAATAAAGAACAACAATAATGTGATATAGAATTTCAGATTAATTGCCATGCTAAAAGGCAATACTCTGGTTGCTTTTATGCTCATTTGTAAGGACAGAAATAGTTCTTTTTGCAGCAAAGAATTGAGCTATGAGTTTCATTACTGCAACAGATGGTTGAAAATAAGGGTTGTCATGGCTTATGTAAATAAGGCATCATTTATATAAATAATACAGCCCAATGTTTGGCATGAATGCATGTCAGAATATACAGTCTCTCTAGGTCCGTTTGAATTATTTCCCTGTCCTCACTGGTGTTTGAAACTATTGATTTTTGTCTGAACTTTTTGTCATTCAATGATGTTTAAAGAAGAAGACTGGTGTTTTCACAGTCCTTGAAATATCATGTAGACAACTCCTCTAACTCAATACTTTGTCATTTATTATGTTTTTGTCTACTACTTCTGTATGTTACAGATTTCCTCATTAAAGTGATGTCAAAAATTTAATAAGAACCTGAGAAGTTTCCTACTTCAGAAAGCAAGACAGCTCTGAGTAAAACACTTTTTCCACTGATCCCAAAAAACAGTGTCAGTTCTATAGGCTTCTTCTCTCAAAGCCATCAGTCTTTTCACCAACACACCCTGCGGCCCAGAACTCTCTATCCTTCTTTATTACATCCTCCTCTTCAGGACCTGAGTGAGGCTTCTCTAGGTGGCTCCCTTACCTGGCAGCTATTTCTCATAGGAAGTAGGTTGGCAAAGTCTCTTGGACTACCAGGATAGTATAAATGGAAAGAAATAGCTTGTTGCCTTTTAGTACAACTAGCAACTGCAGTGATTCAGATACCCTTCCCAGGTTCAACTAAAGAAGTGGTTTTCAACCATCTTTCTTTCATTTGCAGACTCTACAAATTTTAAATGACAGTGTGGACTCCCTTGAAAATCTTAGGCATAGATCCATGGACTCCCAGGCAGCGCCAGATTATCAAAGAGCTTAAGCTCCAGGCCCCAGTTGAAAGGGGAGCCCCAGGCTCCAGATCCTAAATCCCCCCCCGACTCAGCACCAGCAGGGCAGGAGTGCTCCTTGCTGGTGCTGTGATGGGATAGAGGCAGCAGGGCCCTGGACCAGAGAGGCTGGGCTGGCTCTGTGCTCCACCCTGCCCCTGGGCCAGCTGGCCTGCCCCCAGGGGTGGGGCAGGATGGGACAGGATGCCTGTTTGCTGAGTGCTCCGTGAGGGAAGGGCAGGCAGGCACAGCTGGTGTGTGGTGCGAGTCCCCACCACACACCTCCCGCAGCCTTCCAGGGCCCACCACATGCCAGCTGCCCCCTCCTCAACCCAGGGACAGACTGGCCACAGCAGGGTGGAAGCACCCTCTACCCCCCCCCCCCCCAGTGATTAATTTGGCCTTGCTCCCAGGAGTCCATTCACCAGAGGCTGAAAACCACTGAGCTAAAGAGAAAAAGGAAAGGTGTCCACTGTAACTTTCAGGAATAGTAGACATACTTCTTTGGTGCATAGTAGTTTGAACGTCCATAGTTTAAAAGCTTCACAAAGTTTTCTAATACCAGCTGAAGGAAACTGATGTTTAAAGAAGGAGAAAGACATCTACAACTGGAATTGAGTTGTAGCAGTTACGCGTGAAAGTTTCAGTCTTAGAGGAAAACCTCCAGTAGAAGTGCAAATGAGTCTCCCAATAGCTGCCATCAATACTTTCAAAATCAATGAAAATCATGCACTTGAATCTGGAATCCAAATTTGGTCCCAGTGAACAAAAAAGCTCTAGGTTTCACTGATGCAGGTTAAACGATTATTCTAATCTAGACAAAATCTCCATGAGAGTAAAAAAGATACACCCACACACCCCCCCCTTGTGTTGTAGTTAGTCCTACTCCTTCAGGACAGATAACAAAAGTTCAGTTCTGTGACTTTGGGTCTTGAGTTACAGGGGGCACTGCTCTCTCCCTGCCATAATGCCTGTAGCTAATTCCTAATGATTGATACTTAGTTCAGTACAGTCTCATCGCAAGCAGTTTCCTAAGGGTAATTACAGGAATTTGATGCATAGCAGTCCCTCAGTTTAAGGAAGTAAAGCTGAGTTTGCTTTAGTATGGCTTTTAATCTTATTAAAGTAATTTCCTCCCATTAAGTACAAAACAGTGAGCAGACCCTGCTGTGAAATTAATGGAGTGTTATAGAGAATGAAGGATTTCTGTCTTAAGTGGGGGAAAAAGGTAGCTTCCGTATTAGTGCTCCAGCACATTCTGTATACAACTATGAAATAAACTTTGAACTGGACAGAAAGTCAAAGGCTTTGTGTTAGCTTGGCTAGGATTCCTAAATATTCTATTTTAACTGGTGTTTAGCCAAGTCTGGACTTCGTTTTTTCTTTAGGATATGTCAGTGAACTATATGTAATTTGTATTACTGGAGGGATAATGCGTCCTTTTTCCATCTTCTCTCTATTTAGATGGCAAGATTGTAAGCTTTTTGGGGCAGAGACAATCTTGCCATCTAAACAGAGAAAAGAAGCAATATTGTCACATTACAGGTATGAGGTTACTTACCTAAGGTCATGCAAAAGTTTGTAGCAGAGTCAACCGTTTCAGTCCAGTGTCTTAGACACAACACCATCCTTCCTTTCTGGAAGCTGCAGGATCATTAAAGTCTGTAGAAAGGTTCTCATAGATTTTAACAGGCATTGGATCAATCTCTAAGTTCTATATAACAGTAGAACAAATGTAAATACAGTAATATTAGCCTTCAATAAGCTTCTGTTCCATACTACCTCCCTGCAGCTCCCCAACATCGTGCAACTTTCCAGTACCTTTTGGGAAGATATGTTTTCATTAAACACAAATACTTGGGGTTCAAAGAGGTAAATGGGTGAAACCCTATATGGCAGTGGTGGCCAAACTGATGGAGCTGAAGGGCCATACAAATTGATTATTAAGTCTTTTGAGAGCCACACTGAGGCATATAGCCATATACTTTTACCTACTCCAAAATTACTAAGTTTAAAATTCATTGCACACTAATTTTATTGTAAAAAGAGGACAAATATTGATCTTACTAATGTCAGATTCTAATAATTAAGGTAACCATGAAAATTAGGCCTATACAGTAAAAACTTAGCTGCTGCTCAATGTAGAAGACTGCAGGCTAGTGGTGAGTTTTTTAAAATCCAGACCGTGCCGTGCTTCTCTCCACTGTCCCAACCCCCTTCTGAAGCCCATCAGGTCCTTGATTCCTGACAGGTCTGGCAGAAGGTACAGTATCTGCTAGCCAGGAAGAAGTTTGAGCCAGAGGAATGATCCCGATAATCAGCAATCCTGGTGGTTGATATTATGTCTCCAGTGAGCATTTGAAAAGGCCTTCTCATAAACTGAGAAAACTATGATTAAAACTTCTAAAAGCCATGGTCTGGTTTAACAGTACAATCCCAACATAGTGAAGGTAGAAACCTGAACTAATAAAACTTTAGACAGACTTTGTGCAGCACTGCTTAATAAATGAAGTGGTGAATAAAATACAGTCAAGGTCCAAGCTCAAGTTTATTCTGTCAGAATCCTCTGAGAAGTTACAAGGACAGAGAATTTCAAAGTTATCCAGAGGACTGCATATATAAATTCATAGGCATAGCCCAATGCAGTTATGACAGGAATGTACAGCCCATTGGAGCACAGTAGACAGAAAGCTTGTCTACAAGAGGTCACCCAGGAAAGATAACACAAATTAACTAATGGTGTGATGCAAATACACATAAGTTAAAGTGGCTAAACCCCTCACTGTGGATATTTTCTTTCAGGAATAAACAGGAAGACGCTACAATGAAGTAAAGTCATGTTACTTCTGGCTGACCATGTCCGTGGAGATTTAGTGAACTTCAGTTTATGTTCATTAACTTTTCATCTTTAATTAATTCATCTTAGCTACTCCTGTGCCTTGGATAAAAGACCTCAGAGGTTAATTGACACACACCACATAATGAATGAAATACAAATAAAGTGTACTGAAATAAATTATAATGGAGGTGGAGTAAAAGCTTAGATCAGAAGGACAACTTGCCAAGTCAGGCAAGGGTAGCAGAGGCTGGCTGTCCTATAATGAACTGGAGCATTAAGGGAAGTGGACATAGTTACACTCATGGCTCCTTGTCCGGTGCTTCTCCACAAGGACTCCTGACTCTCAGTTCCATACTGCAGTCACAAGAACGTGCATACCCTAATTCCTTGGCAAAATGACTCTCAGTATCTGTTTCAATTCATTTTCAGTTTTCTTGTAAATCCAGTTATGTCTTTTGAGCCTGAGAGGAAAGAAGAGAAGAGACAAGTTTAAATAAATATATTATCCTATTTTTTCACTAACCATATGCAAAATTCATACCAATAGACAAGGGTTAAATTTAGCTGGAATGTGGCGGAACGCCATTGCAGGACCCACTATTTTTAGGATCTCAGCGTTCCAGGCCCACTAAAAGTAAAAAATGGAGCTGGAATGCTGCCTTCTGGGGCCCACCATTTAAAAATAGTAGGCCCCAGAATGCAGTGTTCCAGCTCCATTTTCTATTTTTAGGGCCAGAATGCTGGGCCCCTAAAAATAGCAAGCCTTGGAACAGCATTCTGTCATGTTGAGCAGGGCAGGGAGTTCTAAAATCTCCACCCCCAGCCTGGTCTCACTGAGCATGCATGTATGGTACAGGAGCTGGGGCGGGGGCAGCTGTGTGCAGGGCAGGAGCCGGGGTGCATGAGGGGGGCCCACACACAGCGTGAGGGTGGACCTGCCAATTTCAGAGGGTTCTAGGGCCTGCCAAATTATAGTTTAATCTGCCAATAGAGCAAGTGAGGGAAAACATCACAGTAATAGTACTACTGTAACACAAAGTCCAGGCAGAGAGCTCTCGGTGGCTGGAAACTTACTAGGCTGATGTGTTTGAGCCTCACATAACTGAAAACAAATAATTACACAGACTTTTTAAAGGGTCTCAAAACCAACCACTCTACTTTAGCTATCTAAAGAAATAAACAAGTCTAAACAAAATGATAAACATACCTGAATGCATTTTTCTGCTTCAGTTTCCTCACCACTCAGCTTTCTTTAAGTGGAGGTCAAAGTCCTTTAAATAACCCAGGATTCTTCCTGTCCTCCTGCATATAGCTTCTTCTCAAGAACATGGGGTCTTTCTGGTCATTCTTCCCTGTCCCTCCAAAAATGGCCAGTGAAAGAGCATATCTTTTATAATTTCCAACCCTCTTTGTCAGGTGACTCACTGATCAGCCTTACCAGGTGGATATGTTGCTAAGGTGAAATGTATACTACAGACCTCCATCAGTATAACTATGGTGCTCACAAGTATAAAACAATCTCCACTCCTGAGCCACATAGTGATACCATGTTTAGACAGTGCTATATCAATGTGAGAGCTTTTTTCATTGACGTAGCTACCGCCTCTGGAGAAGGTCGAATAACTACAGTGTAGTTACTACACTGATGGGAGAAAATCTTTTGTCTGTGTAGTAGCATCTACATAGAATCTGCCTGTGCTGCTGTGCTGCTGTAGCACTGTGCCATACCTGCTAGTGACTGGAAAAACTGGTTTGCCCTAGGCAGTAGGCATCTTTTTGTGCAAGGCTGCTTCATTTAACCAGACAATCAACATTTAGCAACCTTCCTTTGAGCATGTCTACACTTCAAAGGCTGTAGTGGAGCAACTGCACTCATGCAGCTAGGCTGCTGTGTCAATGACAATGCTACCTATGCTGATAGGAAGGCTTCTCCCATCAGTGTGCATACTCAACCTCCCTGAGTGATAGTAGCTATGTTGATGGAGAAACCCTGCCACCAATGTAGCACTATCTACACCAGTAGTGAGGTCAGCATAGCTGTTGCTCAAGGGTATAGAAAAACCAATATCCTGAGCAATATAGTTATGCTGACATAAGTTACTGAAGTAGACTAAGCCTTTATTAACTTGGTGTCACCACCCTTAGAATTTAGTCAAGGATGGCAGAGTTGCAGGGTAAGCCCAACCCATGCCCCCTTGAAGGGGAAGTTACATAGGTGATGAGGCTCCAAAGTGACCCCATAATGGCAGTCTACCTGACTGGCCTCCCCATAGTTGTGTGGCTCCAAGGAATAAATCAGACTGACCGCCCTTGGGACTGAGGCAGTGTGACCTATAATTGAAGTCAATAAGTGCCCTTGGGTCAGGGCCATCTGAGTAGCAGCGTATTGTGATGGCTGAGGGCAGCAAATCCTTCTGCAGCCTGGAGTTCAGGTAGGGGACTGCTAATGCATCAACAAGCAATGGGAGGGCCAGAGGACACCATCCCACCTGACTCCACTGCATCCCAGTTCAGGGCCCTGTTCGTGGCAGTTGTGGTCTCCTCACAAGTCAGCAAGGGTCTTGCCTCAACATATGGAAGGTACCACTCACCCCATAGTCCAGGGTCACTTCCTATTATTTACCCTGCCATGTCTGGGGCTCCTTAGATGCTCTGGGTCCCCTTGCACCAGGCTTTTGCTGGGTGTCAGCTTGCATATTATTGATGTGTCCCACGGGTCTCTGGAATCTCCAGTTCCTCTACCTCCTGGCTGAAGCAGCTAACAGCCAAGACCCCTTGTTGGGCGTCCTTGTTCCTCAGCAGTCTCACCTGACTGAGCTGGGCTGCTCCCTTTTATGCTAAAGCAACAGTTAGAGCATGCTCAGAAGAATCTGTGGAGTGGGCACTTCTGCTGCCCACAGAGCATGGTTAACTCTTTCAGTGCAGGGTAAGTCTATCTCATAACAGGAGAGGAAAAAAAACCCCATGGAAAAGCAGCAAGCCCCACTTTCAAAATAGAGTTTGCTGTCTGGTATAGGTACTCAGAGAGTCCAACATAAAATAGTTCCAAATGGGCAGCCGTGTTAGTCTAGTTCAGCAAAACAAACAAGGAGTCCTATGGTACTTTAAGACTAACAAATGTATTGCATGAGCTTTTGTGGGATTAAAGTCCCACTTTCTTAACTTATACACAGACAAGATTCTTCAAATCATCAAAATCACATTGAGAAAAGCTTAGGCAAATTATTCTAAAACATTTAAACAACCTAATAGGTTGTAGGACTGGAGTTTAGAAATTATTTTATAGATAACTGTACTGTTCACCCTCCTTCAGCTGGATTTCCCACTGAATATTTCTCCCCCCCTCTTCTTCCCTCTCATTAAAGCATCAGCAGGCACGCAGTCCCAAAAGACGTAATTTATTCCACATGTTATTTTTCTTTTTGCTTAGAAAGAAATCCAGTCTTCTTGAAATAATGGATTATTTTTAAACCATTCAAGTCTCTTCTTTTCTGGAACAGCTGACTGAGGTTGGACAACAAAAAAATTAATGGAAAAAATCTCTGTTTGTGGCTTTTAGGATATGGTCTTCATCTCAAGGGTCCAGAACAGTTAGAATGACTATGTAGCCAGATTCAGGAGCCTAACTTTTCTGTCCACATAAATATTTATGACTGCAAAATCCTAGTTACTAAACTAAGGAATATAGTTACAGTTTGCATAATATTTATATTTAGAAAAGCTCTCATGAGTAAAAATATGTATGATTTTGGCCATACTGAAATAAGAGATGTGATTACTTCAAGTCTCTGTGGTTCTTGTTTTATTTATATATTTATCCTAATTATATTTGTTAGTTACTTCCCTATTGGCTAAAACAACTACAACCTACCAAATCATTATGAAGTTATATAAGGCTCTAGTTGAAGACTGCAAGGCCTTTTTTCACTCTAGCAAGAGAGCGAAGTCTATCAACATGCAGGTCTGCTGCTTCAGGTTCATTTACGCATGAAGAAATTTGTTTCAAGACACACTGAAACCTGAACCTGTGCTGACATATTTACTTGCCAGTACTTCACAGCTGTCAACCTGAGTCGTGAGTAACAGCTACATAAGTAGCTTCTATGCACTATGGAGAATTTTTCATTTCCTGTGCAAACTAATGCATATCAGGCTGAAAGTCCTTTTCCTCAGCTTGTCCTGAGCTTGACAAATAAGTCAGATACAACTGGAAGACCAGAAAGAGATGAGCAATTAGCTCAGATAGAGATTGCTGTGTTGGGAGTAATATTTATGATCGCATCTATAGGGAATTTTATTCTTATACTGGTACTGTGGAGAAGAAGAAAGAAATTGTCTAGGATGTATGTATTCATGCTTCACCTCAGCATAGCAGACTTAGTGGTAGCATTTTTTCAGGTCCTTCCCCAACTAATATGGGATATCACAGATGTTTTCATAGGGCCAGATGCACTGTGCAGAGCTATCAAATATTTGCAGCTGGTGGGCATGTTTGCCTCTACTTACATGATAGTGGTCATGACAATGGACAGATATCAAGCAGTATGCTATCCCATGGTCACTTTCCAAAAGAAAAGGGCTCTTTGGAATGCTGCCATTTGTACCAGCTGGTCTACATCACTGATTTTTAGTCTTCCACAGGTATTTATCTTTTCTAAGACTGAAATATCTCCAGACATCTTTGAATGTTGGGGTGAATTCATCCAACCGTGGGGCTTAAAGGCATATGTGACATGGATTTTTGTAGCTATTTTCTTCATTCCCACCACCATCCTTATCGTATGCCAGGTTAAGATCTGCAAAATAATGCGAGTGAACATACGTATGGAAAAAAAGCATGAATTTGATGTTTTAAATCAGAAGCAAGTCCTGCCGTCCAGAGTAAGCAGTATTAACTGTATTTCAAAGGGGATGATCAAGACTGTAAAAGTAACAGTGGTGACAGTTGTTGCTTATGTTCTGTGTTGGGCACCTTTCTTCATTGTACAGTTGTGGTCTGTATGGCATCCCAGTGGTGTTACTGAAGGTAAGATAGCTTATTATAGTTACTTCCATTTCTTATAAAAAATCACTCGGTTGCATTTCCTCTTTATAAATACACATTATTTATCATAAAATGTGTGTAGTCAGTTTATGTATGATTCAGTTTGAAGGACTAGTTTGTTTGCATACTATATTGAATGAGAATGAGGTAAAATAGCTGGTAACACTGCGTAATCAAAAGTAGATTTATTGGTTATGCTGTGTGTGTATACACACATGTTTTCAATAAGATTTTTTTTCTGTAGGAAAGGCTACCCAAGATTAATTAGCATTTAACCTTTAGTAAACAAAACTGCCAAAATGTTATAACTTTTATCTGTGCCAACAAGAGAATAATATGTGTATGTGTGTAGAGATTTTAGAGATTATAGAAATACTCATTTTGTAAATCAGGGAAATGAAAGATAGTATGATAAATTAACTTTAACTGTTCAACTTAATAAAATAAATATTTCTGGCTAACAATTTGTAACAACAACACTATGAAACCATTCAAGTCTTTCTGTATATTGAAATATTAGCAGTGAAATCTCTTCAATGAATTATGGAACAATTACAAATTGTATAAAGGTTGAAATATGTAATATGAAATAGAAACAAACCTAAAACACAAAATATTAACATACAAAAGAATAAAATATTAAAACAATATTAATGTTTTCAAAATTATTGCTACTCTAGTTTAAAACAGACTTTCTATGCAACTTCATTTCTGAAGTTTAGGTGTTTAAAGATCAAATATGGATATATATCATACAAAATTAAACAATAATGGTCTTCTGAAGAGATCTCGTGCTCTGGTTTTTGTTTTAAAAATTCTTTCTACCGGTATACATTGCTGAGATTGTTCAGTATTTACACAGATTAAGGTGACAAGCAATTACATTAACATTTAGATTTAAATGTTAATGTAGGATTAAGGGGAAGAAGGTTTATACAAAAATACCTAACTTTGAAATACATCTTATACACATGAAGCTACAATGTACTGTATACTTTAAAAAACTACAGAATTACAATACTTTTATAAACACTGAGTGAACTGAAATCTCAGTGTTATTTTAATTTTTTCTTTATTGCAAAAAGCTTAACTGGTCTTACAACAGTTAAGTCAATTAATTTAAGAACAACTACATCACAGAGCATCAATTCATAAGAATGTTACTATGTTCTGGAATGTCTTACATTGGTATTTCTCCAATTCTTTCATTCCAGGTCCAGCATTTACTATTATCATGCTCCTGGGGAATTTGAATAGTTGTGTCAATCCATGGATTTACATGTATTTTTGTGGCCACATTCCATATTGTGCCAAAAGGCAGTCAGCAAACATCTCAGCTCAGGAGGAATCTGCAGTCACAGGAAGCATTAATTTGGTAGATAGGGAACCAGAAGAAAATATAACTTGTGTATAAATGTAAACTTCTGTTGCTTTTATACATTAACTACATTCAAATTTTACATGACTATTTTAGTACTATCCTTTGTCATCTGAAGAATGGAATAAGTTGAAAAATTGTCTAATGTATCAAAATATTTTTCTTAATTATTGTAGGATCCACTGCATTTCAACAATTCCATTGTAGAGTAAACTTGATTTAATAGCTGAATTGAACTATAAAATTAAAATGAAATCACATAACTATCAAAGAGATGTATAGCTATTTTATACAATTCATTTTTGTCTACAAAAACTACTTTCTGTTCTCTAATTTTGTATTGCCAACTAGATAATTTTAAGAAGAATTATAACAAATTGAGATATTGTAAAGGAATATTCTATCATTAGATTTGAATGTATGGTACTGAAACTAAATATTCAGGATTCTAATGAGATGGTGGAAATATTTGAGAAAGCATCAGAAACTCACTAAAATTCTCAGTCATCTGTGATTAATACTATATCCAATTAAATGCATTAAAATATGTGTAGATGCTGGAGAGTTTAATGTCATAATGTCTTTATACATTGCCCTTGCAACTCTGGACATATTCTTTAGGTTCAAATGTCAGCTTAATCGCAAATGCTCAGGCACTATGGTGATGTTGCAATATAAGGCATATGGTGGCCTCATTGTAGTTCCCATTTATATACAGTAAAAAACCTCCATATAGTATTAGATTCTCTATCAAGTCACCTGGTCTCTACCAAGACACACAGACAGGTGTGCAATCAATTCGCACCACACCTAAACAGCCAACAGGTATATATGAGCCATTCTGGAATTCTGCATACATTTGTGCAGGGTGCATTCTGAGCTGTCCAGTCTCCTAGCACCTATCTGCTATTACTGAATATGCATCTACAGAAGCAGCTTGACTGGTCATTCCTTAACCATATAGCACTCTATGGGCTTAGCAACAGAGGAGAATAAACATCTCACCTACATGGCAGAACTTAGTCACTTACCAGAATCTGCAGTATTTTTACTTAGATTGCTATTTGCTGGCTGATATGTGATACCTTATGCAGACAAGTATTTCTTCTCTTTTTCAATATCTGCAATCTGTTCAAGGGTGTGGAATGGAATACTAGTAGGTCTGTCACAGGCCAAGACAGAGGTGCATTGATAGATGATTTCTGGGGATGTTTGCACATCATTTGCCTGTATTATGTTTATCTCAAGTCATTGCTATTTCATTTTCAAGAGTGCTAATATTCTTAAATGTTCAGGGAAAAAATCCTATAAAAGTGTACTTGACAGCTGCTGTTTTAATATTCCAAGACCTAATGAAAGAAATTCTATACATCATACAATCATCTTAAGAACTAGGGGGCATTTTAAGCACCAAAAAAACCCCCAAACACCTAGGCCAAATCTTGACAAGTGCTGATATACCATGAACTGAAGTGCATTGGCTTAACACATGGGTGCTGACTTCATTTCTCATTAGGAGGAGGCCTCAGTGACCATAACAATGCTTTACTCATAATTAGTGGAGTTCTGGAGTTCTCCATCATCTGCAAATGTTAGTATTCCGCAGCAAAGGTCTAGGATTCAGACCTGGCAGATGACTATGTATGCAGCCACTGAATATTTATAAAGCTCAATGAAATCAGCTCATGGAGAGGATCTCTGTGAGTATTGGTTGTATGTTTCTGTCCTTCCTGCTTGGTTTTATTTCAATTTGTTAAATTTCCTATAACAGCAAAATATTTCAATGTTAAAATGAACTATAAGGATATATTACACATATTTCTGTAATTAAGTTTGTCTGTTGGATTTTCTGCAACATATGTGGCATATTCAATCAGTTTAAATTAACTATAGATGATACTCTGCACATCTGAAATATTACCTTGAAAAAATCAGTTCCTGTATGACCGTTGGTAGTTTTTATTTGTTGATGTTTTGTTTGTTTTTGCAACTCAGGCAGAAGAATAAAGAATTTAGTCAGAAAAAATGTGAAAGATGACTGGTAATAACTTAAAGTGAATACTAGATGCACCAAAAGCCACAATCTAAAAATTGAGGAAGAAGACTCTATTGGTTAAAAGAAAACCTGGTTTAGACAAGAAGTGAAGGCAGGTTATAAAAATAATTTTAAAAATAACAGATGGAAGAAAGGAGAATATTACAGAAATTAATATAAGCAGGAGTTGGAATTATAAAAAATTCATAAGGAAGGTCAAAGAAGAAACATATAACCAACAGATGTAAGGACGATAAGGAGTTTTCAAAATATCAGGAACCAAAAGAATCCTGGCAACAGTATTGGTCCACTACCAGATGGAAATGATAGAATTATCAATAATGCAGAAAACCCAAAAGTGTTAAATAAATACTGTTCCCTTTTTTAATAGAAAAAAATGGGTAATGTAGACTTATCATATGGATATGATAAAACTCTTTCCATTCCACTAGTGTCTCTAAAGCAGGGGTCATGACATATCCAGGAAGGTTCCCAGCTGGTTGTGACACAGCAAAACTCTGCTGCAGGGCCTGTTCTATCCCCCTGTGAGCCCAGGCTCTGGCTCCTGCCCTGACCCTGGCAGCAGCTGTGGTCCCAATCCCCACAGCAGCCACAACACCGGCCCCCTCGGCAGTGGCCCTGGCATTGGGCCTGGCCATAGCCACAACCCTCAAAAGGGCCCCCAGCAACAACCCTCGCCCCCCTCAGCAATGGCCCCTGATTTTGGCCTTGGCTGTGGCCCCAACCTCAGCCCTGGCAGCAGCCCTGACCCCTGGCAGCAGCCATGGCAGTGGCTATGGCTCTGATCCTGATCACAGCCTTGGCTCCCCCAGCAGAGGCCTTGACTCCAGCTGTGGCAGCAGCCCCGACACTGAATCTGGCCCTAGCCATGATCCCTAGCAGTGACCATTTTCCTGATCCTGTTTGCGACCCTGCCCCTGCCCCCTCACCCCCACCCCCAGTAAAGGCCCTGGCTCTGACAGCAGCAGCCCTGACCTTGACCCCAGCCACAGGTCTGGCTGTGGCCACAATCCTTGGCGGGGCCCCGGCGGCAGCCCCAGCAGTGGCTCCGGCCCTGACAACAGGCCCTGGGCCCAGAAGCAAGAGCACAATCAAGCCCCAGCTCTTGCCACATCTCCCCCTGCCCTGCCACATGGCCCTGTGTGCCCTGCACCCCACCAAACTCACCTGGGAGAGCCAAGGGAGGATCCCACAGCCTCAGAAACCTGCTCCCTGGCCTGACACCACACGGCATTTCACCTTTCCTGCCCTGGGCCAGTGCCACGGCTGGCCACAAAGTGGGAGATTTCAAAATACCCTGCCCCTGTCTGGTCCCAGCTTCCAGGGATGCGCAGGACAACCTGCCTGCATTACACAGGCACACTCTCTGCCCCGGCAGATCTCCGAGGGTGGGCGGGCATCTTTCAGCCTGCATGCAACACATTTTCCACTGTGCCACAACACACTTGTGTCATGACACAGTGGTTGAGAACCACTTCTCTAAAGGATTTTAACAAAATCTTCCAATGTCAGACATTTTTTCAGTCAGGAGGTCCAGATAACTTATATCCAACGTTTTAGAAGAGTGGGTTGAGGAGCTTGCTGTAGCATCAGTGTTGATTTTCAATAAATGTTGGAACACTGGGGAAGTTCTGGAAAACAAGAGGAAACCTAAGGTTGTGCTGATTCTTAAAGCGTAAACCAGATGATTTGGATAATTATAGGCCTGTCAGCCTGACATCAGTTCTAGGCAAGATAATGGAGCAGATATTATGGGATTTAGTTAATAAAGAATGAAAAGAGGGTAAATTCATTAATGCAAATCAACATGGGTTTATGGAAAATAGATCTTGTCAAACTAACTTGATAAATTCTTTTTGATGAGATTACAGGTTTGGTTGATAAAGCTAATAAAGTTGATGTAGTAACTTCTATAAGGTGTTTGATTTGGTACTGCATGACATTTTGATTGAAAACTAGAATAGAACATGGCATACATGAAATAGATTAAGAATTAGCTGACTGATAGGTCTTAAAATGTAACTGTCAACTGGGTATCATCATCAAGTGGATATATGTATTCACTGAGGTCCCACAGGAATTGGTTCTTGACTTACCTTATTTAACATGGTTTATCAATGCCTGAGAAGAAAACATCACCACTGAGGTTGCAGGTGACACAAAAATTGGGGAAGTGGTAAATAAGGAAGAGGGGAGGTCACTGATTCAGAGCAATCTGATGTAATCAGAACAGCACTTGGAGACTTCAGGGGAACAATGCCAATTTATACCACCTGAATATCTAGCCTACAGTATATAAAAGAATAACTTCAGATGACTGCTTTACTGTACATTTCATATTCATCACCAGATTTACAAATTATCTTGTGGAACTGGATTTCCCAAGCTACATTAACACACACAAAAAAGCAAGTCGGATTTTCTCCCATTAAAGTTTATGCAATAAATAAAGCTGTTAGTCTTTAAGTGCCACACGACTCCTTGCTTTTTTGCTGAACTAGACTAACACAGCTGCCCCTTTGGAAAGACAGTAACACAGTAAGTCCTGCAGAGGAAGCTCCTTTTTATCCCTCCATTTGGGAGCAGTATTAACTTTTAATATTTCAGATGTTCTCTCATCATCCAAAGGAAACGAATATGCCACAACTTGTTAAGAAGAGGTTACAAAAATTCAGTGTCTGTAATATGCAAACAAAAATACCCTGTCAGACTGACAGTGTTTTTCCTTATGGTTTTTATTTCCTGAGGCTCAGCATAATCTCTAAAACAATAGAAAAACAAAACAAATCCAATAGTTAAGTCTTACACTGACAGAGAAAAAAAATGAACAAAACCTAAACCCAACCAACCATCAGGCTTATTCGATCAGTTCTGAAGTGTCAAGATTACAATGAATCCCACTTCTGTTTCCTAAGCAGCTGCTTCCTTGAGTTGTCCGCTCTCTTCCTGGGAAATGTGATTGGCCTGTAATCTCAAGACTGCCACATCATCTTCCCGAGATACTGACGTTAACAACCTATTTGCTGATGAGATAAGGCAGTAACGCTGCACCCTCAAGTTGAAGTGATGCTCCATGCCATCAATGACAGGGCTGGCACTAGGGTTTCTGGTGCCCTCGTGCAACCTATAAATGGACGCCCTCCTCCCTCCCCCTCCCTGGGCAGGGCCGTCCCGGGGGGGGGGGTGAGAGGCCCCAGGCAAATGAAAGCTCTGCTGGGCCCCCCACCCTCCCTGCATTGGGGGATAGGGCTGGCTGGCTCAGGGGATGGGCAGACCCCTGCGCTGCCCCCCCTCCATACTGGGGCTGGGGAGAGGCCAAAAGGGCAGCCCGTGTGGCGTTGCTGATCTTCCCCCCACCACCACGTGCTCTACTCTGGGCTCCAGTGCCAGAGCAGTGGAGAGGGGGCAGGAGCAAGCACGGAGCCAGTATTGCTTCTCCCCACACCAGCCCTGGCCACACGCTGCCTCTTGTCCCCTCCCCGCTGCTCCGGCACTGGAGCCCAGAGCAGCACATGTGGTGGGGGGGTTGAATCAGCAGTGCTGCACCGGCTGCCCTTTTAGCTGCTCCCTGGTCCCCAGCATGGGGGACGAAGGGCAGCGGTGCAGCCACACAGGGCCCCAAAAAGCACTGGGGGGTGGGGCCTGCCAGCCCAGAGGAGGGGCTGGCCCTTGTGCCAGCTGGCCCATGCTAGCAGAGATCAGGAGAGCCAGGAAAAAGGGCACCCAGTTCAGCTCTGGTCTGCCTGACCCCACCACAGGTGCTGCTCTTGGATCTGTGTGGGAGCAGCAGGGAGGGGGCCGGAGGCAGTGCAGCTGGGCGAGGAGGAGAGATGCCAGCTCTGCATTGCTTCCTGCCCCCTCCACGCTCCTCTGGCACAGAGCCAAGAGAAGCAGCAGTGGCGGGGGGGCGGCAGACCAGCAGCGCTGAACGGGCTGCCCTCTTGGCTGGTTCTCCAGGTGCCTGCCAGCATGGGACAGCTGGGCCAGGGACGCTTCCCCTGCACTGCAGAGCATTTGGGCACCCCTCAAACAGTGGCACGCCCTGCGGTGCTTACTGCATTTACTGCCTTGCACCGGCCCTGATCAATGATCTTCTACAGACCTGATCAGCTGCTGAATCACCTCTGATACTTTGCTTCCTATACTGAGCAGGATGATCAAGGAGCGGCAGAACTGATCAAAGGTGCTGTTGGAGTAGGCTAAGCAATGTTTTATCAGAGTGCATGTGTGCATGCATGCGCTCTCTCTCTCTCTCTCACACACACAGAAAATTTAAGGCTTGATGAAAACATTTGGTAACACTGTTTTTCAGTGGAATTTTGGCTTTTTACCAGAACATTTTTTGCTTCATGAAAAGTGTGTGCTTTTGGCAGAAAATGTCCACTTGACTTGGAGACTGTAGGTGACGACCAGAGATGATATAGGTGATTTCCACAACAATTTCAGCACCACAATCAAACTGAGCCTAGAACACGCCACACAGGAGATCCACTTTCTGGACACTATAGTACAAAAGTAGTGATGGACACATAGACTATGTCTACACTAGCGAACTAAGAAGTTCAAGGTTCATTCAAACTAGCCTCAGGTTAGTTGGAATTAACCTTGCGCTTATAAATTTGAACTAACTGTGCGTTCTAGTTCAAACTAACGGTAAGTTCAAACAAGAACAGGTAGCTAGTTCCAACTAACCGGCTTAGTTCAGACTTCTTAAGTTCAAACTAAATGTTAGTTTATGGCCACATCACACCCAGTCTGAACTAAAGATTGAACTAAATGGTTAAGTCTGGACTAACTACCAGTACTAACAAGTTCAAACTAAGAAATTTCTCAGTTCAAACTCAGTCAATGACACACTAGGTTTTCCTAAGTCAGTCAGGACTAAGGCGCCTTAGTTCTGACTAACTTGCCAGTGTCGACACAGCCACAGACACCACCCTATACTGAAAACCTACTGATTGCTATAGTTACCTACCTCCCTCAAACTTTCATCCAACACACGCCACATGATCCATTGTCTACAGCCAAGACCTAAGATATAACTACATTTGCTTTGATCCCTCAGAGACAGATGTTTTCAGGATCTCTATCAGGCATTCTTAAAACTACAGTACCCACCCACAGAAATGAAGAAACAAATTGACAGAGCCAGACAGGTACCCGGAAGTCAACTACTATATGAGAAGCCCAAAAAAGAAAACAATTGAATGCCACTGTTCATCACCTACACCCCTCAAGTCAAACCTCTACAAACGCATCAAAGATCTACAGCCTATTCTACAAGACAATCCCTCACTCTCTTAAGCCTTAGGAGACAGAGCTCTCTTTGCTTACAGACAGCACATCAACCTTAAGCAGACACTCACCAGCAACTACAGGCCTAACAACAGAAACATTAAAGCAGGAACATATCCCTGCAACAAACCACATTGCCAATTTGCCCACATATCTGCACAAAAGGAACCAGTGCAGGACCTACTTAAGCCAGCTACTGCATTAAGGGTTCATTCACCTGCCAATCCACCAATGTGATTTATGCCTATGTGCCAGAAATATCCCCCCCAACACCTTTTTTGTTGGGCAAACAGGACAGTCTCTGTGCAAAAGAATAAATGGACACAAGACTGACATCAGAAATTACAACATTCTAAAACTAATAGTAGAACACTTCAATCTCCCTGCTCACTCCATTAATGATTTGTTATTAGCTGTGCTCAAACGAATGAATAACAAAATGAAGTTTCAAGGAAAAACTGCAGAACTGGAAATCATATGCAAATTTGACACCATTGCTTCAGGGCTAAATAGGGAGTTTGGATTTTTTTTTCCTCATTAGAACAGGCAATTTGACCTCACTTTCCTCTATATACTCTTTTTCAGTGTTTCAATCTTAACAAATGTTTTGATTTGTTGTCAGTCTGACCTGATCCTATGACTTACTTTTCCCTGCATATATTTTCCTCTCATTCTGCAAGTTTTGCATCTTCAAAGCCTCTGATGAAATGGAATTTTTCCCCATGAAAGCCATGTGATAAATAAATTTGTTAGTATTTAAACGTGCCACAAGACTCCTTGTGCATTTTGGTTAAAAGATAGGAAACAAGAAGTAGGACTAAGTGGTCAGTTTTCAGAATGGAGTGGAGTAAATAGGGTGTCCCCCAGGCGTCTGTAGTGGGACCAGTACTGTTCAATAGATTCATAAATGATCTGTACAAATAGGATAACAGTGAGGTGGCAAAAGCTGCAGAAGATACAACACTGCTCAAGACAGTTAAGACCAAAGCAGACTGTGAAGAGCTAGCGGGCAAATGAAATTCAGCAGGGCTGTAATGAGGGAGGGGAGACTGGGCAAAGCCCCAGACCTGTATTAAGCAGCTCTGTTCACTGCTCTTTCTGAGGGTGTGCGTTCCATGCTGCTTGCTCCAGGCACGAAAATACCTAGTTCCAGTGCCAAAATTCAGTGTTGATAAATGCAAAATAATGCACATTATGTTTTCCAATCTCAACTATACATATAAAATGACGAAGTCTGAATTAGCTGTTACCATTCAAGGAAGATCTTGGAGTCATTGTGGATAGTTCTCTGAACACGTTCACTCAGTGTGCAGTGGCAGTCCAAAAAGGAGTGTTGGGAATCATAAAGAAAGGGATAAATAAGACAGAAAATATTGTATTGCCTCTTTATTAATCCATGGTATGCCCACATCTTTAGTACTATGTGCAGATCTGGTCACCTCATCTTAAAAAGATATATTGAAATTGGTAAAAGGTGCAGAAAAGGTCAGCTGTAGAGGATTTATGTTTTATATTGACTGAGTAGCTGGCCAGTGGGTTTATTAGAAATCATACCTATTATTGAAGCTGTGTACAACAGTGTAAACAGCTTGACTGGAAAATAAGCAAGGAGTCCTGTGGATCTTAAAGACTAACAAATTTATTTATCGCATGAGCTGTTGTGGGAGAAAATCCCATTTCATCAGACGCTTTTAAGATGGGGGAAACTTACAGAATGGGAGGAAAATAAATGCAGGGGAGTAAGTGCCGCCATCTTCAAAACAGCCAACGAAAGGGGATTTTGCCCTACAAAAGCTCATGTGATCAAATAAATTTGTTAGTCTTTAAGTGCTAAAGGACTCCTTGCTTATTCTGCTAAACTATACTGACATGGCTGCCCCTTGGAGCTTGACTGAAAAGCACTGCATACAGCTAACAAAGGAAAACTGAGTGGAAACCATTCACTAATAAATGAGAGCAGTTCTCCTTTTCCTGTGATGGCCCTGCTAGAAAGCCATTAACCTTACTCTGGTAAACAGGCTGATGGGGACTAGGTATCAGGGAGGTCAAAGAAGATTTCAACATTTCATTGGTCCGAACTATATTTGGTACCCAAATGACTCAAACAACAAACAAGGGTGGGCTAATTATATGCTATATATTAAGTATGATCTAATCATGTAAACTGGATATTAAGTATTGTGAAACCATGTAGGGATTTAGATATTGTGTAATCTGTTGTATTAAGCATGTACCTATTGCATTATGTATATTGTATTTAGCATGTGAGAAGGTATATATGTCTTGTGAATTCTGTATTCTAGGCTTATTTATGTGGGTCCAGGTAGGGATGTTGCTATTTCCCACTTGGCTGGCTGTATAAGGGGAACAAGTATTGTGATTAAAGGCACCATATACTTATTCCGCTTCTATGTGGACATGATCTGTCTTTTCTTCTAACCTCAGCTAAAATGACGAGGGTATGGAAAAGCTTGCATATGATGAGAAATTAAGAACACCAGGACTTAGCTTAGAAAAGGGACAACTAAAGGGGAATACTACAGAGGTCTATAAAATCATGACTGTTATCAAAAAAGTAAATAAGGAAGTGTTGTTTACTCCTCAGAATGCAAGTGTTAGTGGTCACTAAATGACATTAATAGGTAGCTGATTTAAAATGAACAAGAGGAAGCATTTCTTCACACAATGCACAGTCAACTTATGGAACTCTTTGCCAGAGGATGTTGTGAAGGCTAAGACTCTAATGAGGTTCAAAACAGAACTACCGGTACGTCAGTTCATAGAGGATAGGACCATTAATGGCTATTAGCCAGAATATGCTGATATTGCTGTGTGTCAGGGGCTGGAATGGCCAATGGGATGGATCATTTGAGGATTACCTTTCCTATTAATTTCCTCCGAAGCATTTGGCAATGGGCACTATCAGATGATGGGATACTGAGCTGAATGGACCATTAGTCTGACCCAGTATGTGCGTTCTTATGTTATGTTCGTAATAATCTGGAAAACATAGTACTGAAGTGTGCTGTGGCTGGAGGACCAAGCACTGCCACCTTGGATCAGATGACCAACAGAGACCTCCAGCTGACTGAGTTGTGCCTTCACAGGCACAAACAGGTGCCACCTAGGAAGCCTGCTTACAAACAACTTTAAAGTCAATGGCTGCCTGGCCTTCGTTCCCCTCTGCCGAGACATTTTATAGCTAGATCACTCTCCTTCTCCCAGTTTCCCACACACCGTAAAGACATTTTATGTTTTATTTTTAAAAGAGGCCATTAAATGGATTTTTGCTGTCACTTTTAAAGCTCTATTTTATGTGCATTATTTCACAGCACTCATGATTGTCTCCAATGTTTCTTTGAAATTATATTGAAAGTGGTGATGTTAGACTTCTTCCCTGCCTGTTTCATTATCATTCCTTAGATTAAAGTTCGGAGCAGCTGACAACTATGAGGGTAGATGACAGAGAAGCTGGTGCTTAAATCTAACAAAAATCATGGGCTACATTCAAAACAAATAAGGAGTCCTATGGCACTTTTAAAGGCTAACAAAATCTTGTTCTTAATGATAACCTTCAATTAGCTTCAATAGAGTTAATTCTAGTGCAATCCTTCTGCGAGGGCGAGATGGCAGAGCAAGGGCTGGGTTCTATATCTAGAGGCTTCTAAATAATGTTACAACACCAACCAGCTCAAGCCTCCACCCAGTCTCCTGGAAAATCATGCCCATCTGTGTACACCTTAGTAGAGTAATGCTTCCCCACTCACAAGCACGAGTGTGAGTGTAGTACATAGAACTTTTAATGATAGTATAAAAAAATGTATAGAAGCAGTATCAAGAATCATTGCAGGACAAGATTTCCATAAAACCCAATACAGCACTCACTCCACCCCAACATATGTAAAGAATGTCCCTCAAACCCACTGTCTACCAGCACCACTCACTGATCACTCACTCTCTCCAGCCCTCCACCAGCCACTCATACTATCTGCTGGCTCTGCCCACTGTCCACTTTCACTCTCGCTCTCACTCTCAAGCCCTCCACTAGCCACTTGTACCATCCATTGCTCCACCCACTATCAATCTTCAGTGAATTCAGCTCTTAGAGAGGATCTCAGCCCTCAGTGATTTCAGCTCCTAACTTCAGGACACCAGAGACACCTCCTCTGATCAAAGTAACAAAGGAGACTCCACAAGGAGCCATCAAGTCTATCTTCTAACAGTGGGGTAGGAGTGATGCACTGCCTCATGCATTATTCTTTAACAGAGTTAATACCACCCCCTTATCTCTGTCTTCACACACTGAAACAGAGTTGCTCACTCTTTCAAGTTCTGTGTGCTCATGGTGACCTTTCCACCAAACAGGCTAAACAGAATTTATACAATCAAAGGATAGCATCTTATGACAAATACAATATTTCATTTCCTTTCTCAGTTAAAATACAGGTATTGACAGATTTGTGATCAAATCAACCATATACAATTTATCATCAGGCCCTGCGCCTATATAGTGGGATTATGCTAATACCTAATTATGCTCATGCAACTACAAAGACCATGTAGATTAGTTGCCCCCTTTTGGCTGTTTAGCACAAGAAGTGCCCAGCCTCTAGACCTGCCTTACACTAGTTCTAAGTATTTATAAGCAATGTACATCATTCTAAAAAGATGAACTATACATACATTAAAAAGACATTAAAACTGTACTGGAAACATCTTCTGTATCATAGCAGGAGAACTCTCCAAATATAAATTGTTTTAAACCCAAATAACCACAAGTCTTATCTGTTGGCTCAACTATTGCTAGGAGAGATCTTACCATGACTCAGTTGACCCAGAAGATAACCTCCAAGTATTTCTTCAAGCATTCTGTCACTGACATTTCCAGTGACTTCCACTTCGGAAGGAAAAAGAATTTGCAATGGATTCCAGCTCTGGATGAATCTATGCATGATATCAGCATTTTCCCTTCCATTCTTTCTGACCAGGAACTCAGCAAGCCAAAGTAACTACTGGTAACTATTTTCTTTATCCTATAAATCACAGCAAGCAAAACATCCTCTTAATCTGGTTTCCAGATCCAAATTAAATTTCAGAAGTAGTGAGGCTCCAACAAAAAGATGTCTGGAATTTCCAATGCTGAGTTACCTTGAGGTGTCATCAGAACAACTCCAAGTTCTATAGCATCCTGCTGAACACTTTTAAAACTAAGTCACAAGCTTCCTGGGAGTTCAAAATTGCAGATTATATTTCAATCCATCCCTCCTGCATTTACTATAATAGTGTATTTTAATTTGCATTTTATATAGTCAGATAGGCTCATAGTTATAAAGTTTGCTAACAACATATATTAAAATTCCCTACTGCAATTTGAACTGATCATTGCTTTGCCTTGGTTAACTGAACCACAGCCAACTATACTATCCCTTTACATTCCAGGTTTGAAAATCATTGCATTTTCAGTTTCCTTATCCTGTATTCAAACTTTATTAATCTGTTTTCTTAGGTTTTGTTTCTAAGCCCTTTATTAATTTGGTTGCCCTTCTCTGAGTCCCCTGAATTTGTTAGTGTCTGTTTACAGCACTGTATTGTGAGGAAAATTGCTGATAGCCCAGTATTTTCTGGTTTGTGATAACATTACTTACTGACTTACAGTCCTCAATTCTTTGAGGTGTGGAATCTTGACCTATATTTCCTCCCCACAACCTAGTTATTTCTTCCTGCCCAAAACACTTTATATTGGTTTGGGCTATCTGATTTGCATAATCACTATGTAGTAACTTCTGAGTAACCATATAGTACACTCCAGCTGCCTGCAATTACGGAGATATTAAGTTCTCTGCAGTAATCTCCTCTTTCCTGCACCAGGGCCCCCAGGATTCTGAAGTAATAATTCAGGAACAAGTATGGTTGTAGGAAGTGGAGAGTAATCCCTTGAGGATGTGCTTAGGAAAGAAGCCAAGAAAAACAGCTTAACTAGGGGAGAGCTTGAGAACATAGCTGCACAACTGAAACTGCAGTTGGAAACAGATTCCATCACATTAGAGGCAAGTAACAATTTTTTCAGGAAATGGATGATATAAACAGATATAGAAATATGAAAAAAGGCTAATGGTTTCAAATTTTTAAACCAAATTCAGTTTTTAGTTTACATTGTTTTTCAAATGAGAATATTCTGGGGACAATAGGATATAAATAGGGTGACAGAACACACAAATGGCTATTTATGTGCCTAATTAGATGCTTGCCCTGCATTCACAGTTGTTGCTTTTTTTTATTTAACAATTAAAATGATTACATATTCTTGGATTCCTTGACTGCCATTATATACACTGCATTCTGTGGGGTTATCTGAGAGCAGATTTTGGCACCACATTTTAAATGTTTAATATTTTTTTGCATCTATGCATATGTGTATTAAACTGTGGTCTTTTGAGATCTTGGTTTTGTATTGTTGTTTTTAATTCCTGAGTTCAACTAGAGTTTTAAAAATCAATATCTATACCTGCCAAGACACTCTGGGAGTAAACTACCTGCTAGCTACTGTATTGAATGAACAGCATTTTTTATCTTTGTGAATTGATGCCTGGCTTGAAATGATTGAATGCTGTGTGGCTCCTCTAGGTTTTGATTTACCCTATGGAAAATCTGCATTTTATTACAGGGAAGTACAAGCCTTCTGGCAAATATACTCATAACCTGGACATGCAGCTTATTGATGCTTTGCTTTCTATCCAAATTTGAGTCTACTGATGATGTGATTCTTGATCTGCAATTGAGAAGGAGGCAGCAATATCAGCTTCTAAACTGCAATGTGTTCTGCAATAATAAAGCTGAATTATTTGTTTGGAAAAAAAAAAGCTTGCAAAAAACAGTAAAGAAGTCCTGATTTTCTTCCTCGTACCACAGTAGCTGGAGGTATGATGCCTTTGCTGCAGAAGCAGGGATTGAAATCTCCATTATAATATTTTAGCTCTTAGTTTTTCCATGTATATATAGTCTTATATAATAATTATACAGCTCACTAGTAGAGCTTTACAGTTACAAAGTCAACCACTTGCAAGTTAGGAAGTGCCAGTGTTGACGTTTCTTGTGATATCTTAATTCAGCACCTTTATATACAATGATACAGATTTTAAATACACATGGCCTACAACAACCAGGATCAGCAATTGGAGAGACAGTGCCCCAGGATTAAGGCTACCAGATACCAAAGCCTGGAAAGGAGGACAGGCAAGTACGAAAAGGAGGACATTGGAGGATACATGGAGAAAATGTAGTATTAATGTAATATTCTTCTGTTTTTAAGGGGGGCCCTGCAACACTTTCCCCTAAAAATAAGGTATTCCGTGGCATTCCAGCATACTTTAACCCCTATCAGTAAAAAGCCTGACAAAATCATGTATTTTAAAATGCCCGCCAGATGGAGGACATGAAGGTCTGACATCTGGTAATCCTAACCAGGATGGAACACTCTTGATTCAGAACGAATCTTTGAACAATTTACCAGCCAAATTCTAACAAGTCTCTACTAAACTTGTGAGCAATTTCATCAAAGGTTTATAACTTGGCCATTTTTTTAAAAAAGAAACAAACAGCAAGAGGCCCAGAGACCTGAACAGTACTCTTTCCAAATTTCAAGTCCTTCTAAAAACGGTGGCCCTAGAGCTGCTTGATGAAAGAGCTGAACTGCTATTTTAAATCTTGTTTTGCTATGTATTTTTTCTATAGTCTTTCTCAGAAATGACTGAATAATTTTTGCTGAATTTTTTCCAGAAGAATTCAGTCTGAATTAGCTGTTCAGCATTAAAAGCTTCAGCTCAAATGGTCAAAGTGTAGTGAAGTTTACAAGCAGTTGACAGTGGGTACTATAATGGGAAATGCCTGAAATATAGGCAGTGCTATCAGCGGCACCTATATATTACGCCTTTCAGACCTTATTGATGCTTCTGTTCTTTAATCATACAGAAGTAATTTTATGTAATCTGCAACACTTCCCTCAACTTGCCTAACAGAGCAGTGAATTGGTACTGGACATTGAATTAAAGTGTGATTGGATAGCAAGTGTGAAAAATCAGGATGGGATGGAAGGGGGTAATAGGCAGTTATGTAAGCAAAAACAGTGAATACCAGGATTGTTCCTCTAAAAGTGGGCCATCTGGTCACTAACCACTTGTACCAATTCTTGAGTCAGGAAAAGCTGTGTTTATAAAATGACATGAGTGAGAGTCCTCAGGTGCTTCTCGAAGTTATACAGTGGGGACCTGTTAACAAGCGACTGGTTAGCGCACGGATCTGGTTTACACATGCTCCGGTCATGTTCCCCAAAGCCAGCAACTTAACGTGCGGGACTCAGTAATGCACGCTGCCTACAAGCGGAAGTTGGCCGGGGCAGGAAACACGTGGAGCGAACCTTAGTAGTGCTGCCTTTTTCTTTTCATGAGCCGTGGACACAGTCTTTGGGCTGGCAGGGAGCAGCGGGGATCTGGATGCGTCCGCAGCTGCTTCTGGACAAGCTGGGAAGCTTCCACCATGGGGGCCATCCGGATCCGCTCCCCTCCCCATGGCTTGCCAGTGCAGCAGAAGCTCCTCCACTTGTCTGGCAGCAGATGGGGATGGATCCGGATCCCTGCAGCCTGCCAGTGGTGGCAGAAGCTTTGTGCTATCACTGGCAGGCCAGGGAAATCTGGATCCATCCCCAGCTGCTGTGGGACAAACGGAGGAGCTTCTGCCACACTGGCAAGCTGGGAGTGGGGGGAGGGAGCAGATCCGGATGGCCCCTGCAGCAGAAGATTCCCAGCTCATCCAGAAGCAGCTGGGGGTGCATATGGATCCCCACTGCTCCCTGCCAACCCGAAGACTGTGTCTTCAGGCTGGCTAGGGTCCCTGGCTGCCAGCTCTGCACTGATTTGTGTGCCAGCAAGCGCTTTTTGCTGCACGCGCATGCGCAGAGCTTAAGCGGAACACTGGTCCCATTTACACGTGGTCTGCTTAACATCCCCTGATACCCATGCGTTAACGGGTCCCCGCTGTATTTGGTTATCAATGGCCTTATGGGCTACTTGTACAGCCATGAATAAATAAGTCTAGACCAGCGTTTCTCAACCTTTAGTGGAGCAGGGCCATCTAAAGGTATTAATTACTTTACGTGGAACACCTGATGAAAACATCCACAAAAAAGCTGGTAACAGTGGTGAGAAATAAATGCTGCAGTCATAGCAAAGCTTCAAGATATGCATCAACATCTGCTACCACATACCTGTCAGCTTTGCTGAGGATGGGGCACTAAATTTCTCCTCCCCCTTTCCCACTCAGTCTCCCACCTCTACAGGGAAGGGTTGGAGTGGGTTATGGAATACATGCACGATGTCTGAGAAGCACCAGTGTTCCATGCGACGCCAGTTGAAAAACACACGTCTAGACTGCCATGCTGAATTAACAGGAGACATGCATTCAACACTATGTAGCTTGCTTTTCTTCTGCTGACTAGAGCCATAATGCTCCATTTTGCCACCCAGGGCATGTTCCGAGCAGAATGTGCCCCCTGCCGTTAGCGGCACTTGGAGCTAGCACTGCGAAATACACCCTTTAATAGAGTGGCTCCATTGAGCTGCTCTAGCACACCTGGGGCAAAGCCCCATTGGCCCCTCTGTAGTTAAGGTTCTGCTGCTGACTTACTTATGATCCCTTATCATGGTGTTTTCACTGCCCTATGCTGAAAGGAAATACCCTCCAAGAGATGGAGTTACTGGATCAAACAGAGAGCACTCCCAGGATTGATTGAGCGGGTCTCCACTTGCCAATGAGTTGATCTTTTCAGGTAAATCCGTGGAGCCCAGTGCAGCAGAATCAGTGTAGACCCACCCTGAGAGTAGGGGTGCTCTAGCCAAACTTCCTTTACTCATTAGTCCTCCCCTGTGTCATGGGACTAAAAGGCAGGAATGGCAGAGCTGCTCCAGTTGTTATGTGCAATTGCTAGCCCTCTGGATCTGGCATTAGGAGGACTCCTGGATACTCTCAGCCAAATACTGGCTAAATGCTCTTTCTAATGACAGAGCAGTACAGGGAAATTGAGCCTGGACTTGTAAATATGTCAGCACATAGTATTACCATAAGGGCACCAAATCAGTTCCTGGATTGTTGGGACTTTAACATACACAAATCAGGTTAAGAATTAAAAATAGCATGTGCAGATCTATTTAAGATCCACCATAGTTTTGCAAATGAACTACACTTCTGACCTCCTACAACTATATACCACCATGTGAGCTGATTCTGTCTAGTACAGACAGGGTCATTAGATGCTCTGATGCTTCTATTGAACATAAGGGTTCTGGTAACCTGAGAGAGACAAATAAACTCATTTCACTTGTAACTTAAATCATGACTGTAAACTTAATTTTGTTTTTAGTTAATTCAGGATATCATAAAATTTACATTTTTCTTCTCAGACCTTTCTCAGCCATTGGACTGCAAAATAACACAAGAACCAATCTGAGTGAATAGCTAACCTATATTTTAATCTCAATGCTTTAGTTTCTCAGTTAATAAAGAGGTGTTTTTTAAATCAAAGCAGTCAAGTGGAATACCATAAATGCAAAATTAAGTTAATACTATTGAATTCAAAAGCATGATGACAGTTAGAATGAATTCACTGGTGTGAGAAAAGGAGTTCATTTGAGACATTGATCAAAAGAAATGCAGTAGTTTAGCTGTGTGTTGCCTATAAAACGTTGAGGCAAAAAAGACTGGCCTAAGATTGCTCTTACATACTGAAGAACAAATCAATTGGTAATGAAACTTTACGTATCTATCAAGAACAAAATATTGATTATTTTTGGTTGAATTTTGTGAGTTTGTACAACATAATACTTTTTTTAGTTACAGAGGTTGGTAATTAATAGATATTTAAAACTGAAAGTCCACAGACAGTGGGTACAAATATGACACCAATTTGAAATATATAGAGATGATATGCACTGCAATTAACAATGATATTTAGATAATGACCAGGGTGTAGTTGAGCCAGTCCTCAAAGAAGTTTCAAACTAATTTCATGTTGTTCATCATGTTATTAAATCTGAAGATGAGGTAATGGAAATAACGCCTTTATTCCAATAAACTCTAATGATTGAAAATAGAATTTGAGAATTTTCTCAAATGTCCTCTCCCATTTTTCCCAGAAATTTTGAAATCTTCTTATCATCCTTATTAATTAACATTGAGTTCTGAAATAACCACATAATAAATATTGTATTTATTATACTATCTTTTATTAAAATGGTAAGCAAACATAATAAAATATCAGTGTAAGAGGTTAGGGCTGTTTTCACCACCCCACACTTTCAAGCATATATCTAGCATTATAGTAGAACTTCAACGTTACAAACACCACAGGAATGGAAGTTTGTAACTCTGAAATGTTCATAACTAGGAATGATTGTTAGCATGAGCTCCTGCTTACCAATGTTAACTGAATGGCAAATTCACACCTAAGATAATTCAACCTTTGTCAATAGCAAAAATGTGTGTCTTGTAAGTCTTTACATTCTGACAATGCCCATTCCCACTATCTAAAGCAAAACATTTAAAGTAGTGATAATACAGAAGCATATACTGTCAAACCTCAGTGATAAAAACCAGAATCATAAACTGACCAGTCATACTCCCACAAATAGTCCTTTTTAAATCAGTAGGATTACTTACTTGAGCCAAGTGAGCAGGGTAGGTAAAGAAAGCACAGGAGTTGTACGAATACTTGAGTAAATGAGGTTTTAGTGTCATTTTTATCAGTAAGCCTGAAGCAGTCCATACTCCATGTCTCTAGCACCAAAGCCAGGGGAAAAAATAATTGCTAGTCAATCATATGGCACCCCATAAATACTAGAGCAGTTCATACCAACCATGTTTGAAAGGAGCCTTGGCATACCTAAATATTCCCAATATTTAAGGTATCTCTTGAAAACCCATGATATCTTTCATTCTCTTCCCAGTCTTTGTGAAGAACAGGAGTATACCTGTTTACATAGATTTTATGCTATTATTGTCAAGCAGGGGTTAAAGTATAATTTGGCAGGCCCTGGAACGTTCCTAATCAGGGGGGCCCCCCTCTCGCATGGCTGGGCCCCCTTCAAGCACCCCAGCTACTGCCCCCAATATCCATTCCCCTGTCCCCAAAACCCACCCCAGCCCCCAATTCCCACCCCCCCAAATCCTCCCCAAGACCCACTCCCCTCTACGCAATATCCACCAAGCCCCCAATACCCATCCCCAAAAATCTACCCCCAATACCCAGCCCCACCTCAGGTGCCCCCAATTCCTCCCTAGTGTGAGCCTGGCTGCCCCAGTACTCATGGGTTGCTGTGAGCTAGGCCAGGAAACTATGCAGCCTGCAAGCTGCACTTGGAGGCTTCTTCTGCCTGCTGGCCAGGCATGCCTCCCCTCCCACTGCCTGCCAGAATGCACAGCAGAATGCCATTCCTGGGCCTGCTATTTTTAAATGGCGGGCCCCAGAATGCAGCGTTCTGGCACCATTTTCTATTTTTAGAGGGCCCAGACCACTGAGCCTTTAAAAATAGTAGGCCCCAGAATGGCATTCCGTGCTGTTCCAGCCCACTTTAACCACTGTTGTCAACTACCTTAACACATGCACAAATGTGCTTCAGGATATAAATATGTGAAAGAATCAGAATCATCATCACAGGCCCCAATGTTAACTGGCAAAGTAGGTTGAAATAATGCTGTGTAAATGACTAGCACATTCACAGTTTGCTACCAAACGAATATGCTTAAGGAAATACGAACTATGTAGACAGTAATCAGGATCAAAGCAATCTCTTTCCCTGACTTATGCAATGGCGTGGCAAACTGTAACAGGCTGATGAAGATATGAGCTCGAGGGCTATTGAACAAAGTCAGTGTTTCCCCAGTTGTGTTGCACAATTAGAGAAGCACTTGTGCTAAATAAATTTGCTCTAACCTCTGAGTATGTATAGATAGTTAAGCCACCATCTGAGTTTCTTGTTTGTTCCTTGGTCTGGGTTCAGATCTAAAATCTCTTACAGGACTTCTTTGCTTTTGTTGAAGTTAGCCTAATGGGTATTTAAATTTGCTGCTATAAAAACTGGCTTGACAATATTTTATCAGCTTTGCTTTTTCTTAAGTTTGAGGATATGGACCTTTCCGTACACATTTAATTTCAGAGTGAGAATTCACTAAAACATTGATGAGAGGCCCAGTGCAACACAGAGGTAGGATGATGCAAGGGTGTCTCTGTTCTGCTTTTTGGGGCTTTTTTATTCCAGCCAGCTGGATGCAGATACAGGCCCCAGAATAATGCAAAAAAGCAGCTTCTGGGCTGTTCTAAGTTGCAATTACAGGAGGAAGTAGTAATACATAGCTATCTTCTACTAGAGAAATCCCTATGTAGCTGGTTAGCTAGTTTCCAGGTGCTCTGTATCACAGAAATGATAAGGTATGAAGGGGGTGAGGAAGGACAACTCCCTGTTATCCTTCGCAAACAGTAGGCAGGCATAAGAGTTATTGGTTGTGTCTGTCAAGGCCCATCTCCCCTGCATGTTAACGATTTTGTAGATTGTGTTGGGAGGTGAGGGAGGGAGCAGTTATTTGCAGCATCTGTTCGCTTGACCTACCTCAGTGGGACTGTTAGGATGGCCATTGTCCACATCTGATCATCTCTGCAACCTTCTGGGATTGCGTGGTGAGGTTCCTTGTTTGGTGTCTGCAAACGGTATGTATCATGGGCCAGGTGATAACACAGCATCTTGCACTGATGACATAAAGTGTTGCTTTTCAGACACAATGCCTATTACTAATACAGAAATAACTATCTTGCAGTTAGGTTTCTAGAGCCTTATTGCTTGGAATAGCACACTGCTGTCTGAGGGCATTGGTTTAATTCACATGCTCTGCTGGGCTTCTCATTCTCCTGCCTCTAAGACAGCAGTTTGGTTAACTGCTTTTTTTTGATAATAATTGTGTCATGGGGCAAACACACCCCATCACTTCTTTGGGGGAGAATGTAGTAGTCCCACGGTTGAGTCTGTTGGACTGTCCCTAGTGGCCACACAGGGGAGACTAGTGGTCCATCTCAATGCAACTGCCTCTCTGTCTTCAGAGTTACGAGACCAATAGACCAGGGTCAGTCTTCCCTTCCATCTTCAGAGGCATGTGGCTGGGGAGCCACACAGGGTTGGCTACCATCGAAGGGTGGGTGGCAGTCAGGATAGGAGAGCCCAGTCGCTCCCTGTCCCACTGGGTCTGACCCCATGGCTCTGGCAACGGTGGAGGATTCCACCACCAGGTCAGCAAGAATCCAACCTTAACACACTGATGCCTCACTGCAATATGGCTAATTCCCTCTTCTAGACCACTTCCTAACCTGTCTCCTGAGGCTTTAGTCTTAGCATCTTCAGAGTCTCTGGGCTCTTCAGTATATACAGCCCTAAGCAATTCTTGCCTGTTTCAGGCATTTTCAGGGTGTCAGGTGTTTGCTTGAGCCTTCCATAGTCTAAGGATCCAGTAGTGCCAGGGACAGGCCTCCTTACTTCTTAGCTGTGTTTGCAGACTGAACTGAGCAGCTTCTCTTTATACTGCTGCTGCTGTTGCAATAGCCTGGTAGGGGCAACGAGATGTGGTTTCCTCAGCCCAGAGAGTGGGGTTCACCCCGCCAGGTCCACTGTGGGACAAGTACACTTCAGTTTGTTGTCATATTGCTTAGCTTGTTGGCAAGGATATGAATCACTGACACTGTAATCTGGTCACAACACTGTCTCTTTATCTTTGCATGTGATGGTATGCAATGAAAATTATATAAGAGAGAAACTGGAGCACATTGTGATAGAAGCTATACCCTTGGAGCAGCCTGTTCACTTGTGTTATGTGGTCTGCAAATTCACTATGCAGCAGCTTACACAGCAGACAGATTTGTGCAGTATCTGATCCCTCCATATGCAGATCATTTTGCCATGAAGGAAACATTTCATAAACCATCTGAAAAAAATGGCAAACAGTGAGGTGGCAAAGGTGGCGGATGAGGCAAAATTACTCAAGATAGTTAAATGCACAGGTAGATGCAAGGAGTTACAAAGGCAGCTTACTGATTGAGGGCCTATATTTATTCTTACTACTTAAGAAAAAGATCTTGGAGTCATTGTGGATGGTTCTCTGAAAACTGCTCTATGTGCAGCAGTAGTCAAAAAAGCCAATAGAATGTTAAAAACCATTAGGAAAAGAATAAGAGAGAAAGTACTGTAATGCCACTATCTAAATCCATGGCACATCCTCACTTTGAATACTACATGAAGTTCTGGTTGCCCATTTCTAAAAAGATGCATTAGAAATGGAAAAGGTACAGAGAAGGGCAACAAAACTAATTAGGGGTCTGGAACAGCTTCTATATGAATAGAGATTAAAAAGACTGGGACTCTTCAGCTTAGGTAAGAGATAAGAGGAAATATGAGAGAGGTCTATAAATTCATGAATAATATGGAGAAAGTGAATAAGGAAATGTCATTTAGTCCCTCATATAACACGCTATTCAAGTGTTTCTCAATGAAATTAATAGCAGCAGGTTTAAAACAAACTTGAGGAAGTGCTTTTTGGTACAGCTCAAAGTCAACCTGTGGAACTCATTGCCGGGTGGTGTTGTGAAGGCTAACAAGTATAACTAGGATCAAAAAAGAACTAGATAATTTCATGAAGGAGACCTCCACCAGTGCCTATTAGTCAAGATGGTCAGGGACACAAACCCATGTGCTGGCTGTCCCTTATCCCCTAGAAGCTGGGACGTTATGACAGGGATGCATCACTTGACAAATTCCCCTGTTCCGTTCATTCCATCTGAAATATCCGGCACTGGACCCTGTCAGAAGACAGGATACTGCACTAGATGGACCATTGTTCTGACCCAGTAGGACTGTTCTAATGGAACTGAGAAATCTCTGAGGAATTTCAGGCCTATATTCACTTCTGAAGATAAGAAACTGAAGCTTAAAAAAATTTCATTACCATATTCAAACGCTTTGTGTAGTATGTTGGTAATCATGCCTTAGAAGCTCCAGCAAATGATGCGTGATATTATCCTTTTTCAAGTGTAGCATAGGGAAAATCCTGCTCCCAGCATGAAAGGCTTAAGTAGAAAAGAAACTTCATCTCTTGGGCCTATTAACTAAGAGAGAGGATGCATGCAGCTTACACACGCAATTAGGGAGGCTAAAAATATACTCACTGTATATCCCAGGAGCTTGGAATTTTCCTCCTGATGCATCTATACCAAAAAGCAGCTATTTGCATAGGACATCTTTTTTTTTTCCCAAGCTAAAATTTATGAATGCTGCAGTCTGTTCAGATACAAAGTGAGAGTAGTCTGACATGAGCTAATGTTGGTGAGCAGATGGCAGAGACACTAGCGCACACAAGTGGCATGCATGAATGTACAAAGAATTAGAGGACACCATTTGCATTTTGAGCAACATCAAACTGTCAATAAAAAGAATGGCTCCATGTGATACAGTGTCACAGACTTCTGCATTTATACTCTCCTTCCCCCCCATGATAACTCTCTTACTGAAAATCTCAATTCAGTTGTTTTCTGGGAACATTCAGCTGAAAAATTCTCTCCTATGCAGGAGCTGAATCACCCAGCAGTTCCATGTTCTATTTTCTGAGAAGAGAATCCACTTACTGTTTTTAATCTATAGTTTTCGCATGGCACTCACCTTAGCATTTCAGTGCTTTACAAACACTAATGAATAAATTCCAGATGAGAGCTAGGGAAGTATTTTACAGGCAGTGAAAGTAAGGATCTGAGTTGAATTGACTTGCACAACGTTGCACAGGAAATGTGTGTCAGAAATAGGAATGGGTCTCAAATATGAGCCCCAGTCCCATTCCTTTCTTCCCCCCCCCCCCCCCCCCAAATCCTTACCTTTTTCTTCTGCTCCTCCAATGTACCTTAAATACATTATGCCCTTGAAAGTATACTTTAGCTTGGGCCTCAGGGCTACTGGTGACAGTTACAATTTGTTGACAATGTAATTCACAGGCAACATGTGTCTCTTGAATCTGGGGAGGCTGGCTCCTCTTCAAAGCCCTGCCCTCACTCTGCCTCCTCCCTCTCCCCCAAGCCCTCTTGCCCATTCTTCACTCCTGCTCTACCTCAGGCTGCACCCCAGATCTTCCTCTTCCCCCTATACACTCCAGCCCTGCTCATGCCATTTCAACAAGGCCTTCCCCACCTGCTCTGCTTCTTCCTGTGTCCCACCCCGGCTCTTCCTCCTCCCCTGAGCTAGATCCACCTTCCACTTGCTCCTCTGGGGAGAAGGAACAGGGTGGAACAAATGAAATGGGGCTGGAAAGAAGCAGAGAAAGGATGGAGAATTAAGACTAAAGGCTGAGCAGGAGCTTCTGGTGCCAGCAAAAGCCCCTTATACCTGGCGCTCATGACATGGATGTTTAAAGTCAGAAAAGATTAATATATTCATCTAGTCTGATCTCCTGCACAATGCAGGCTACTGAACCTCCCACTCACTCTTGCAATAGACACTTAACCTATGATTAAGTCACTGAACTCAAATCATGGTTTAAAAACTTCAGGATACAAAGAACCCACCAGCAATTGACCCATGCTGCATACTGCTGGGGAAGGCAACCCTCCCGCTCCCAACCCCTTCCCTGAGCCTCTGCCAATCTGCCCTGCAGGAAAATCCACTCCTGACCCCAGATATGGCAATCACCTAATCCCTGAGCATGTGGGCAAGACTCACCAGCCAAACACCCAAAAAAGAATTCTCTGCACCAACTCAGAACTCCATCTCACATCTAACATCACATCATAGGCCGTTGGCATATTTACCACTAGTAGTCAAAGATAAGTTAATTGCAAAGTTAGGTTGTCCCATCATACTATCCCCTCCATAAATTTATCCAGCTCCATTTTGAAGCCAGCTAGGGTCATGCTGGTTCACATGATTTTGAGTATGCTAAGAGGTATGAAGAATTTTTAAATGCCTGTGAAATGGCTTGTAACCAAGGATAAGCGATCAGGTATATTTTAGGATATAGAGGTCAAACATCTATATAGCTATAGCCATATATCTATATCTATGGATATAGATATAGATATTAAAATATAGAGGTTGTGTATATATAGATATAGATATATAGATATAGATATGATCTTTATATTCTAATCTGTATCTAATATATGACCTCTATATCTATATCTATATCCACAGATAAAGATCTCTCTCTCTCTCAATGCAATATAGCACTCACAGCCCTGTAAGATGTTTAGCTTAGACAACCAGGACCTCAGGCTGAAGAATATGTTGACATGATCGTCTGAACAATAAATAACCTTGTCAATTGTGTTGTTACAGTAAACAGTTGTATTAACTAATGATGATTGGGGGAACTATGTACTGCAACATACCAGTTAAAACACAAAAGATGTCAATTAAGGATGGTTGTATCATTTTGGGGGGTTTTACAGACATAGGGTATCAGGAATCTGTCAACCACATGTTGTTATGGTGATTGAGGGACACAAGCGTTAATGAGTATTAAGGAAACTGACAAGCTGGTGTGTGAAAAATGGGACATACCAATTTAGTGGGGTGTGAAAACACAGATAGGAAAAGTGGGTCAAAACCTTCATAAATATGTATAATCCCCAGTGAGCACGAGCATAACGTATTATAAAACTTGTATGCCAGCTTACATGCCTGGGGAGATGCCAGGAGGATAGCAACTGGGAAGGATGGTGACAACAATGATGATGACTGATGAGGAAGATAACACAGATGATCTGGTATTTCCCAGCAAGAGATGTAAGTGATGCCAGTCCTAGGGCTAAACACTTTGCCATATCTTTTTGTCTGCTGCTGTTTTTTAATGTCTGTGGCACTGTTCCTCTATTTTCTGGATTTGATAATAAAAGGGTTTGTAATAAATTGCAATTGTTTCTCCTGTGTTTCTCAGGTCTCATGTTCTAACAATATTGGTAAGAATTTTTCTGATATTGTAGGTGTTCAGGAGGCTGAACCCTTATCAACCACTGGAGTATAAGAAATTAATCAATAATCAATCCAACAGTTATACTACAGTTTCCAAGAAGGGGGTTGAACTGCCTTGCTGTGGTCATAAACATAGAATGAAAGATGAAGAGTCAAAAGAGGATTAGAGGTAGAGTCTGGAACCCAATCATCTCTGTAGTCAGATAATTAAAGTTTTGTACTTTCCTAAGTGGCAGTGTGAGCAAGCAGGCAGCATGATAAATAAAGATCTATGGTTAAATGGTTGAGGTGGAGATGGCATGGTTGTGCAGTGGTAGCCTGGATATACAACATCAAGAAGACAAAAATAGGGTCTCTGAAAGAAAGTCTTTGCAATATGTTCATCAGAACACTGCTGATAGCAATAAATCCTGATTCAGCAAGGCAATTAAGCACTTCTATAACATGAATGTAATGGTCCGTGTCCTGTGCTTATGGTAATGTACTTTACCTGGTATGGGGGTTGGCAACCCTGGCTCTTTGAGCCATTAATGGCTCTTTTAGCTGCTGCTTTCTGACTCCTTGGCTGAGAGTTGGGGTCAAGGGGGGCTATTTGAATATTCTACCCTGCCCTGCTCTCAGGCACTGAAAAAAATATTGCAAGGGCTTTCACTCAGGCCGGCAGAGCAGGAGGCACCTCACAGCTGGAGATTCCCCTGCTTTAAGCACAGGTAAGTGCTGTGCTGGGTGTGGGCTGGAGGAGCAGAGAAGAGGAGACGCAGCTGCCAGGAGCCAGCTGCGCAAGGGTTGAGCCTGAGTGAGAGTGGTGCCAGGATGCCAGCCATGTGGAGCCAGGTAAGTGAGGCACGGGGAGACCAGCTGCATGGGGGGAGGGAGCTCTGGGACCCAGGAGGATCAGCTGCATGGGATGGTGGTGGGGCACCAGGAAGGCCAGCTGCATGTGTGGGGGGCTCTGGGAGAGGGCCATTGGGAAAGCCAGGATTGCATAGGGCAGTGGTCTTAGGGTGGGCAGCTTCCCTGGTGAAGGGGCCCCTCACTGCTGCCATTTTAAGAATGGCCATTTTACATATCTCAGCTGGCTGCATGTTCGTTTCCATATGTGCACCAGCCAGTGGAGCAGGAGAGAGCCAGAGCAAGGTTGCTAAGCAAGGGGTGGGGGGGTGGCAGGAGCTGAGGGAGGCTGCAGGGGAAAGGGTGGCTGGGAGGCAGCTGCAGGGACCAGGAGGAGGCAGGGAGTCTGCAGGGAAGAAGGGGGAGTAGGCAGGGAGGGGGCTGGGGGAGACTGCAGCGGCCAGGGGAGCAGCAGGGAGTTTGTGGGGAGGCAGCTGCAGGGGCCGGGAGAACAGCAAGGAGTCAGCAGGGGTGGGGTAAAGAAGAAGCGGCAGGGAGTCAGGGGGTGGTGGTCATGGGAGGACACTGCAGAGGCCAGGAGAGTGGCGGGGAGTTTGCAAGAGGGGGCCAGAGGAGGTTGCAGGGGCGAAGGGTTAGGGGGATGTTGCAGGGTGGGAAGCAGCAGAGTGGGGGACAGTGGTTTGAGCTGTTAGGCCATGATGGGGGTCCCACTGAGGCTTGGCAGGGGGGCAAAAGTCAAGGATGGAAGGCACCCTACTTGGCTTTTGCCTGGAGCCCTGGAATCCCTACAACCACCCCGGGGGGGGGGTATTGCTGGTAATGAAGAAAGAATAGAATCATAGGGTTAGAAGGGACCTCATGAGATCATTAAGTCCAACTCCATAGGGCTTGAACCTAGGATCTTCTGCTTATGAAGCATCAGTGCTAACCACTACACTAAAGGCAGTAGGTTAAACTGCTGTGGTTAATTTTCCCTGACTTTATATCATTTAGTTTTTTAAATTAACTTCAGATTTAAAAACAAAACCGACAATCAAGAAGACCCCAGCAGCGTTTCTCTAACCCATCAAAAATCAAATGGGCACTATGCCCCTAAGCAGAGGGGAAGGAAATGTTTGCTCTCCAGCCTGAGTGGGATGTGTTTTGTCACCTTTATCTATGATGCACTGGCCTGGAACACAGTGGCCAAAATCATGGTAGTGCACCCCATGGGATGTGTGTCCTGCAACAGTGCAGAAGGAAAGTGTGGGAAAAGCCACCATGTAAAGGAGGATAGAGGAGGCTAGTCCCCTGACCTATCAGTATTGAAAAAAGGGGAGAAAGGACCCCTGGGTTGAGGCCTGACTACTTAGGAGGTTCGGCCAGAAGGGTCCTTGGACCTCCAAAGGATCTCCATTAGATGTGGGTACCTAGAGGAGAAGGGGTAGTTGTGGGGGGAGAGTAGCTCAGAGGGTCCCACCCAGTGGAGGTGATCCTCCAACAAGTCATAACAGTGAGTGAGGCCCCCTTTTTTAGGGAACTCTCACTCTAAACTTTGGGAGAAACTCCTCAAAACCCTTTATGGGAGGAAAGGGGTAGGATAGTAGAATGAGATATAAGAAATCAATGGGAAAAATGGCAGGGAAGTAGGAAAGCCCTGTGTAAATTCATTCCTAGGCCCGTAGGGAGAACCAATGCATAACAAATGTGGAGATAGGGGAATTCCTATCTGAGGTCCCAGCAGGAATTTGTGCAAACTGGATGGTTAAGTGCGCGTTTCCCTCACTCTGTACTGTCTGGTCTTTAGAACTTGAGCAATGAAGGAAAGAATGAAAAGGCTAACCTGTAGCCTCTTCTAGAGGAGGCACATCTACCTTCATACATTCCCACTATCCTCAGCAGTGGAATGCTCGGAAGGCACGTAACTCCCCTGTGGTGGTTATTTATTTTCTGTCCCGATCTGTTTGCAGTATGGTGGTCCGCCACTAATGAGTTCGGCAGGCTGTCTTGTGTTGGGGCAGTGAGTTACAGTTGTTGGTTCCTTGGTGGTGAGGGGTCAATGGCGAGATGCCTATAACTGCCCCTTTGGGAATCGGAGGGTTAGCTGGGGATGCTTAGGAGCAGGTGTGTATCCCTTGTTCCACAGGAGGGGAAAGGGTTACTAATGAAGAGCTCTACCATATAATTGAAGTAGGATGGGATTGGGGTTAATCCTGGATTGGAAGGAAAGAAGCCTGGGGAAAAGATACATAAGGTAATCCTCGTGACAGGAAAGGTGCAAGGGCCGCTTCCTTGCATCCCTTGGGGGATCAGAGCGAGGAGTAGTCAGGAAAAATTTTGCAGTCATGGTACCAATAGTGACACCAGGCCTCTCTACTCTGCTAGGGGTCACGTCCCCCTTTTCAGAGGCTGAGAGTTCCTTGAAGGGACTGACTATGTGCTTAAGTCCCAGGGTTCATATAGCGACCCTGTTCAACTGTAGTGCCATGTCTAGATCCCCTTGGGTGATGGGTATCTGGGCTGTGAGTAGGGTCTCCCTATGCCCTTCTAGCACCTGGTGGAAGTGGCATGAGGGGTCACTGGTACCCCTTCCACTCTATAAAGGGGAACTGGGACCGTCCAGGTCAGGGATGCTGCTGGTGATGGGCACCCGGGGCACGTGCCCCGAATCCCGGCGCCAGTGCCCTGGGTCTTGAGGGGCCCCCACCCCCAGTCTCCAGCCCGATCTGGCTGCAGATCCGAGGCCAAGCCTACTGTGGCTGCGGCAGCCCTGTCCCCAGCTGGGGATCCAGGGCTCAGCTGCCTGTGGCCACGGAGGCTGCTCCTGGCCCTGGCCCCGGCCCCATCCCCAGCTGGGAATCCAGGGCTCAGCCGCCCACAGCAGCGGTGGCCACTCCGGCCCCATTCCTGTATGACTGGGGCCAACGGTTTAGGGCCTCAGCTGGAAGGGAAGGCATATGAGCCCCTGGGGATCTTTTCCCCCATACAGCATCACAGGAGGGTTGGTCCTCAGAGGTCCCAGGTGAGGGAGACTGGCTGGGAGTGCAGTGTTGAGAAAAGCCTGGTGCCAGGGACTCCCCAGATGGGCGTCTAGTCACCGTGTAGCTGGGGCTAGCAGTCCTGTGCGGCACCAGCTCCTGGAGACTTGGGGAGCTTGACTTTCAGTGCCGTGTGGGCAGAAGCAGCGCCTTGATTGTGGGCGATGCCAGAGTGGTTAGTGCTGGCTAGGTGCTCTGGTGCTGAGACAGGGGACATGCACGGCACTTGTATTTCGTCCCCGGCTCGGTGACAGACGGAGCAGGGGTCTCCGGAGATCTCAAGGCCTCTTCCTCCTGCTCTGGTGCCACCTGAGGCGAGGAGGCTTGCGGTGCTGGGGGTGTTGGGGACTGGCACCACTTTGTGCTGGCTCACTTTCCTGAGAGGTAGGCTGGTTTACCTCTCAGTTTTGGCCCTGGTGGAGTACGGGTGGGCAACACAAGGAGAGCCTTTGCCGCCTTGAAGCCTCTGGTGTGGAAGGCACCTGAATCGGTGCTAGACCTTGTCCCCCCAGAGGAGGTTGGCCCAGGAGAGCTGGAGTGGTGCCAGTGCTTTGGTGCCAAAACTGATGCCGAGCATCTCCTTTCCTTCTCTGGGAAGCGGTGCCTAATGGGGTCTGGTGCCAATTTGGCTTGCCGTGCCACTTTTTGGCAGAGGACACTGATGTTCCGAGGGTAGGCTGTGGTGCCTGCTCTAAGGCCAAGATGCATAGCTTCTGCTCCCTGTCCTTTAGGGTCCATGGCTTGAAGGACTGACAGATGGAACATTTATGTACCTGGTGAGATTCACCCAGGCACCTCTCATGGGAGTCATCCCTTGGGAAGGCCTTGCTGCAGCTCGCACAGGGCTTAAACCCTGGCATGGCTGATGGCAGTTGGGACCAGTGTTCTGGCTCCAGTAGTGACAAGTCTGTGAGTTACGGTGGAACAATGTTCACAAATAGATCTTCAAGTCTGAACGGATGGTTCATAGAAGACTTGAAAAGACAGACGCTTTGCTATTGCAAGGAACGGGCTGTTCTGTAACCATCGCTGAGGGCGGAAAAAGCAGCTGAGGGGAATCAGGGTAGGGGCCATCTATATAAAGCTGCGGGAACAGCCAGAGGGGGTGTTGGCCACCAATCCTGCTCTTACAGGCTAGGGCTAAAAGTTTCTGGCCAATCATTCACTGTGGCACGTAGACACCTAAAACTGAATGATTCGAGCTGCACTTGAAGAAGAACCCTAGTTGAGGCTGAGTGAGTAAGGAGTAAGATATTGGACAGAGAAGGAAGGAAGCAAGTCAGTTAAGAAGTATTCTTAATGATTTGGAAAAATAAAGAGGTCATAAACAATACAAAGAAGTGAGAGGGAACTCCGTGCAGGAGGTCAACTTCTCTTAGCAGCCCTGAACACAAGCTCTGTTTAAATGCAGTTAATTTGTGTGTACTTATAACACACTCTGTTTAGAAAGGCATGTTGTGTATTATTCTGAGAAATTCTTCCTAAAGAAACCATACAAATTTATTTCCTGAGGAGTTCCAAGACATTCCAGGAACTGTTAGAACTTCTAAGAATCTAAATTCATTAATCTTAAAATGTATAATCTTGTAAAATTCTCCCATTCCCTGATTTCCATTTCCTAACAAGCTAGTTACAGCAAACTAATTAGTATTACATAACTAAATCTTTGACTTCTGCATGTTTTCATTAAAGCTAAACAGGTGATAGTTGTCTTGTTCAATATCAATTAAATAGTAGTTCCTTAAACTAATAAGAATTTAATTATATATTAAGGGCTTGAATCTAACTGTTTCAAAAAGTGAACAAGTGGGAAGAATGTAGTTGTTATGACTGGGCTGGCTCCTACCACTGGCCCTGGGCTGGCGCAGGAGTCAGGGTTCTGGCCTGGACACATAAGGTTTGTACCCTGTGAGCCCAGCGCCAGTGACACCCCTGCTACTAAGGTATCCCAGAAAGATTAATAAAACTTAATATTGCTCAGAACAGAAGGGGCAGGAGGGAGGGAGCCTCTGTCCAAGAATTGTGAATCTAATGGAAAGATCATGATCTTTCAGCAAATCTTCATGTAGCAGCTCTTGTCCCATTAACCTATTCATATGTCTACTTAACCCTAATTCTACAGACAAAAAGCCCCAATTTGTTCTCCTGAGATCTGAATATAGATCTCATTTGTCACTCTTAAAGGTAATTAGAAGGGGCCAACAGCACCATGAAAGCATTCTGTCCTGCACTGCAAATATCCATACCTGTGACGTCAGGTATCTGTGATGGAGATAGGGGGATGGGTGGGGCGGAGGGCACAAACCTTCTGCATTGAAACAAAGTACGAGAGTTGGGATTCCTTATTGATAATAACAAACTTGCTTGAAATACCCAATACAAGTATAGAACAAATAAATGCCAGTGAAGTGCCAGATAGGTCAGATATATAAACATTTTTCTGCAATGGTGGTTAGCTTTTCTCATAAAGTGAAAGGGCTGTGCATCAGTTAGGACACATATAAGCCCTACTTTGAGGAGTTAAGTGTAATTTAAGTTTGCATAGATAGGACTTTCCCTGGTCTTCTGCAGAGGAGGTAAATTTCACTTCTAATGAATAAAAAGGGCCTTTGGAGTTCAGGGCTGTCTCTAGGGGGCTGTGGGGCCCTGGGTGAATTGCCCTCTGCAGGGCCTTCACTCACATCCCCCCAGGCACTGGGAGCGAGGCTGGAGGGCCCAGGGGAGGGGCAGGCCCCTGCGCCAGCTGGCCGATGCCAGGGACTGGGCGAACTGGCTAATAGTGGTGGAACAGGAGTGCAGGATTTGGTTTCTCAGCCACCCATAAGCCAAATTTTTTTCCACGAGACCTAGATCCAGACCTGTCTGCTGTGTGGCGACCCTCTACTTAAAAAAAGTGGCCACTGCCAGAAAATTGAACAGTTACCATGGCTGCAGGGAGGTGGTTAGGGGGTGGCAATCCCTCATGGCTTTTATCCTTTCTCTTGAGGCTTCTATTGCATCTCTGAAATCTACACATCTAATTTGAGATCACCTACATGGAACATGCAGAAGGTGATCCCACATGCCATACTCCTGTCTCAGATCAGGAAGTATTGCAAGTCTCTAAAATTGCATGTAGTAGCTTGGAGTGTATGTATGGGAGCTCCTTGCAAAAGGGGGTGGGAGCGACTGGGTGGAGAAATGAGATGGAAGTGCTGAGATAGAGGAGGAAGAAGAGAGGTGATGCCAGGCTGGAAAGAAAGGTCCTGGAAGATCCTGTCTGCTGCTGAGCCTGTCCAAGTCCCTCCAGGTCCTGCTCCCTCACTGCCAAATCCCAGGAACTGAAGTAGCCCCTTGGGGTTCCACTTTCACCTCTGCACTTCATCTGCTCCCTGAGTCTGCATGAGTTTTTATGAACACACAATTGTCCATAATATTGTGATTGAAGGGGTGCTAGCCCTCTCTGCTTGGTCTGGTGACCCCTGGCAGTGTGCATAAGGCAGCAACACAATGGGGTATCGACTCCCCCTTTCAGATTAGGACGTTGTTATAACTTCTCCTTCTAGCAGATCCATCCCTGAGTTGGATTTTACTCTGTTAGTTAGGCTTTCTAACTGTAGAAAAGCATACCATATTTTGTAACACAGGCTCCTACTAGAACAGTTTGCTTTTCTCTTCTCTTTTTAATTATCAGTCAAAAAAATCTCTGGAGTTTTCATTAAAGTCTACAAGTTATAACTTTTGTTGCAAGCAAGGGAATTCTCAACCTTCTGAAAAAGGAAGTCCTAATTTGCAAAAATAACTGCAGTCCCCATATCCCAGAAGTGGTCGAATAAGGAGGTGTTCATAGTTTTTTCTTTTCTTCATTGGGTCTATGGATAAAAGAACACAAAGATTGCTTGCCAGTGACCTCAGTCCTTTTCATATGAATGAGAGAAGCCCCCAAAAAAACTGAGTCAGAGAGGAGGCATAGAGGTTGCTTGAACAACAACTAGCACCTCATTGTTAGTCTTAGGGTGTGTTCACACAGCAGTCTTATTTCAAAATAACAGAGGTTGTTTCGAAATAAGAAACGCCACGTTCACACAACGTACCGTTGTTTTGAAACAACTTAAACCCCATTTGGTGACGAAACAATGTTGTTTCGAAATGATTGTTTCAAAACAATCCCGTCAGAACATGTTGTTTCAAAACAATGGTGACTCATTTCGAAATAACTGTTGTCCGAACTTGCTATTTCGCTTTGAGCTTTTTTCCTTAATTCGAATTAACATTTTCTTAATTCGAATTAACTTATTTCAAAATAAGGTGTTATTTTGATACAAGTTGTTTCAAAACAACTTGTATTGAAATAACCCCCTGTGTGTGAACGTAGCCTTAATGACTCACCTTTGTTGCAATGCTGATCTACTGACTTAAGCAACTTTCAACCCAAGCCACTCCTCTGGCCTCATGGTAGAGCTGGCCCTGCGAACCGGGCTGCGACTTTTGGCTGGCTTGCCCAGTTCCAGGCATGGGGGGAGGGGGCAGTGGTGCAGCCCCATGGGGCCGCCCAAATCACAGGGCCCTGGGTGGCTGCCCCTCTTGCCCTACCCTAGGGACGGCCTTGATGGAGTTAAATGTATTGTGCGGTATATGAAAACTTACATTACACTATTGTCTGTGAGAAAAAAGGTGACCCTAGGCATGCTGCTTTCAGCTTGCTGCCAATGGTGCTGTTTTATTGACTTTTCGGACAGTTTCTGTTCTCACTGAAACTGACAGATTGTGATTTATAAAACTCATGTATCTAAGGCTTTCTATGAGGAGCATTTTTTAGACAGTGATATCACCTCTGATATTAATCTGATATCAATCTCTTTCTGTGATCAGTAATTGTTCTGACAAAATAACCTGTTCCTCAGATAGAGCTATTCTGATAGCTCATTTTTTATTGTCAAGTTCCACGACCTCTACAAATATTAGATCGGGGTGGCCAAACTTATGGAACTCAAGAGCCACACAAGTTTATTATTAAAACTTTGAGAGCACACTGAGGCATGTAACCGTATACGTTTACCTACTCCAAAATTACTGTTTAAAATTCATTGCACACTTTAATTTTACCATAAAAATAGGACAAATATCAATCCTACTAATGTCAGATGCTAATAATTACTTAAGGTTACCATGAAAATTTGCCCTATATACTAAAAACTTAGCTGCTGCTCAATGTAGAAGATTGCAGGCTAGCGGTGAGTTTTTTAAAATCCTGACCATGCTACACTTCTTCCCACCATCCCCAACCATGCTGCACTTCTCCCCACCATCCTGACCCCCGCCTGAACTCCTAGGCTGGGGCTGCTTTCCTAAACTGATTTGCTGTTGTTCGTCTGGGACCCCCAGTTTTTCATTCAAGAGCCACATGTGGCTCCTAGCCACAGTTTAGCCACGCCTGTATTAGATCATGAATACTATTTTTCAGAGGTTGGTATGCTGACTCACAGGCTGCATTCTAGATGGCTAGGTGATTTATGTTGGTAAAGATTATAAGCATCGATTCCACATATTACCACCAATGTATTCCATTCCACTGTGACATCTAATAACTTTTGCACAAGCTTTTGTGGGAGAAAATCCCACTTCGTCAGATGCTTCGAAGATGGGGAACTTACAGAATGGAATAAGGAAGTGGTTAGGATGCCTGTAGCCCATGAGACTACTGCATGCTGGGTAATCTGTCCCTCTGCTTAATTTCTTTGATATTGTTCTTTCTTGCCCCACACTTTCTTTTCTTGTCTGGCTCTCTCCTTGTGCATAGGGAGTGGGCTTCTTCATTGAAACTCCACTTGGTCACCTGCTCTTTTTTGTTCTACTCCTGATAAGTTTCCACTGATCCTACCCTCACCCCCTTCCCTTCAGAGGTGGTCTGTATATAGCTTCTTTTATTGTTTTAGTATTTATTCTCTGCAATGCTTTGATTTAAGAATAAATGTGCTGGCTCAGAAAGAGCTGTGTGGCAAATTAACCAAGGGTAATTATGCTGTTTCTAGCCTTAGAAGATAAGGCAACACAGGCCGGCTTAGGCTGTTTGACTTGCTGGTGAATTCAGAGTGTAGAGCCTGGAAATACCCCTTTCAGGACAAGGGGAGAGAGAGAGGTGCTTCTGTCCAGAGAGGTGATGAGAGGGGAGCCAGAAGCCTGAGCATCAGTGCCCTGGTGGACACAGAGGGGGAACACAGGTACACTTGCCTTGAACTGTGACTCCTACAACTGATTTCAACTCAGTGTGATATATATTAGCCACCATGACATTAAGCATATCTTGTATCTTGGGAACTACCAGGCAAGGGGGTGGGAAGATGATTCTTCAGAGCTTTTAAACACTCAGTCATTTATATCTGGGCAAAATTAGTGTAAAATCCCTTTCTAATTACAGGTCTTTACTCACACCACTAGTAGCTTTCATACCTGCTTCACACATACATAAATGTTTGTGCAAGTTAGTGATGAACCAGATCCCACAATTAATAAGTACAAAAGTTATACTGTTTAGTTTGTTTGCAGTATAAATACACCACCTATGGAGTTCTGGTTTTGGGTCCCGATTGCAAACTTCTTGGGACTTCAGATCTGGAATTCTGGTTTGGTCATTTTAAAACTAGGGGTGATATGAAACATTTGGGTCAGAATTTGGATTCCCCCCAAATTCAGGTGGCTATGAGACAAGATCTTGGTTCAGGCTCATCTCAGGTTTACACTCTGATAATCCTTGATAAATTCCAAAAGCAAATATGAGTGACACCCATTTTAATCTGATTTTTGCAAAGCATGTAAATGGATTTGTTTTGGAACTTAAAACATGACATTATTACTCTGTTTGAAAGATTATATTGAAAGGAAATAGATATCCTTTAAAAATTTAGTGTATTATAAAATATTGCCATTATTCTGCTAAAATGTTTGTTAAAATATTAGTACTATTTAGATAAGGATTAAAATTTAAAGTAAATTTACACTTTCAAATGGAAAAGGAATAGCATCAGCACCTAGGAATCAAAGAAAGACTTTAAAACACCAAACAAAACTTAGTAGGCATTAACACCACTCAGCCTGGAAAGGTAGTGCTCTTATTCTTGGAGGGTAGATTAGAAATAATGATCAGTTGGAATGGTTTTTAAACATCTCAGTCACTGAGAGGAAATGGGACATCATATGCTGTGGGACCATGGAAGGAGGCAAATACAATGAACTAATGAAATTAATGGCAGTTGGCAAACATACTTTTAAGATAAACTTTTGTGAAATTTGCCTGACCTGGAGTAAGCTATTGCTGGTACCCAAGACTATTGCAAATACTTAGTGGCAGTGAGAAGTTCTCTTTGGGTTATGTCTACACTTACTATTTCAGACGTCGCCAAACTGTGGCTCGTGAGCCGCGTGCGGCTCTTTAAAGAAAAATTGCAGCTCCCGGGAGAATGCAGAAGGGAAGGGCGGCATGGCAGGAGCCAGGGGCAACAAATTTGCAGTGGTCAGGGACAGCAGAGAGGTGGTGGCATGGTGAGAGCCGGCAGCGGAGGAGCAGCGTTGTGAGAGCTGCGGGAAAAAGCAGGGTGGTCAGAGCCGGAGGAGGGGCAGCCCTGTGAGAGCCCACAGGGAAAAAGCAGCCTGGGAAGGGAGGGGAATGGAGGGGCCGCACTGAGAGAGCCTCACCTGCAGAAAAAAACAGTGTGGTGAGAGCCCGCAGGGGAGGGGCTGCATTGTGAGAACAAGTCTACAATGAACGACAGATAAGTGATGAGAATTAAGTAATTTGAACTAATAATGGTTAATTCGAACTCAGTTAATTCGAACTAACATATTAGTTAATTAATTAATTTAAACTAAGTTAATTTGAGCTAACTTCTTAAGTGTAGACATAGCCTTTTGGCTTAACCTTATATTTATTGATATTGTTAAATATGCTCATTGTTTATCTGAGTTTTTATTGACACAGTCATGCCATATGACCTGGGTCAGCAATTCTGAATGCAGCTGTCCCTGTTGCATGATTTGAGGCAGTATCCACTGACTGTAGTAGTTACTGCTACAACTTTTATTTGTGTAAAGGATGCTTAAAGTTAATAGGGCCCTAAATTATCACCTCTCTCTTAGTTTGCTCCTATGTCTATACATCCCTGATACAATCAGTGATCAGCCTCTCCATGCACTACTGAGTCATCAGCAGCAAACTGTTGTAGTACAATATGTTTAAAGTTACTTCAAAAGTACATGTGATTATTCACATTATTCCTTTACTCTCTTTAACAGTTCTAGCTATTAGAGACAGCAAGGGATTGAAGTTGGCAAGATTCTGTCTCTCAAAGCAAGTTTAATGTCAATTCCAATGCACTGCCAGCTCGTAACATTATCAAATGAGCCATGGAGGCGAATAGTGTGAGAGCACAAAGTACACACATATGTTTTTGCTCACAAACCTATTCTGCTGATTTGTTTTCCTGAATATCAGCGGTTTGGGCACAATAATGTGTCCAAGGATGGCACTGGATAAAATTCCCATTGCCTTTTTAATTGCTACGGGATCCTTCAGTTTAGAGAGCAGGTAGTCTGTGGCCTGTGGACACAAGCACACTTTGTTTATGCTACTTAAATTAAAATGTAATTTTTGGTGGAGGTGGGGGGTGGTTAAATTTCAGGTCTGTCAACCTGATCTGTGCCACAAAGTAAATAAAAGCAATTTTCAGTATTTTAGAAGTAATTCATACTTTCAGTCTATACAAAAAAGCTTCAATTTTTAAAAAATGTGTGTTCAAAGGCAATTCATTCAGACCTGCTGAATCACTCACTCTGTTTGCTGGAAGTAAACGGTAAAATTATTGTGCATTGTTACTGAGTTACTTACTGCTATGTAATATAGCAAAGATGTTATTCTTTCCCCTAAAACTTATGGTCTACAATATATGACAAGCAAAACAAAGTAAACTTGAAGCTTAAGTGAGTAGATAGTATTGTAGCTTCAGTAGTGGCCAGTGCAGCTGGTCCTGGGGCCTCCTGACTAGTGGGTCCAGGTTGCTGTGGCAGCAGAAGTCAGAGGTGACCTAAGCAACATTCTCAGGGGTAACCCTGGAGACTGTCAGAAAGCAGTCCCTGCAGACCTTGCACCAGCAGATAGCTGGGGGCAATCAGCTCCCAAAGCAGGGGCCAGCCAGAAGTCTCCGGATCTCCCAGAGCATTGGTGCCCCAGGATCATATAAAATTTAGTCAGAGATTTATACTTAAACTTATGGACAGGTCACAGGCCATGAATTTTTGTTTAATGATTGTGACCTATCCATGACTTTTACTAAAAATACCCAGGAAAAATAATGGAGCAAAGCATTAAAAAATCCATTAGCAAACATCTAGAAGAGAGTTAGGTGCTAAATGATAGCATGGATTTGTCAAGAACAAATTGTGTCAAACAAACCTGATAGCTTTCTATGATGGGGTAACAAGCCTTGTGGATAGAAGGGAAGCAGTAGATGTAGTGTATGTAGACTTTAGTAAGGCTTTTGGTACAGTCTTGTATTACCTTCTCATTAACAAACTAGGGAAGTACTAGCTGGATGGAGCTACTATAACTATAAGATGGGTGAAAAATGGGTTGGATAACTGCTCCCAGAGAGTAGTTATCAATGGTTCACAGTCATGCTGGAAGAGCATAATGAGTGGGGTACCACAGGGATTGATTCTGGGTCTGGTTCTGTTCAATATTCTTTTCAATATTTCCATCCACCAGTGGTGGGTGGCAGGCTCCCTGGAGCGCCATGGTGGATGGCTCCATGAGCTTCTGGAGGGAAGCAGAGAACAGGGTTAGTCCCATCAGCTTGCTAGCTAGTGCTGTGTGCAGCCTGACAGCAGCAAACAGCCGTGCCCTGACTGTCCTCACGCTTCCCAATCCGTGTCTTGTGGGACATGGCCCCCAAGGTGTGTGCGGCCTTGCTGTGCTGCCCAGGGCGGGTGCGGTGCCCACAGTGGCTAGTGGCAGTCAGCCCTACTCTACACCCAGGGCTTCTCCCAAGGCCATGTGCCAGTGGCGTGGGCTGCATGCTGTCTGCCCTCAATGCTGCCACCTCTGGTTCTCCTACCTCCTCTGGTGCTATACCCCTGCCCTGCTTGGGTCCGGGTCCCCCCCCACCTGGCCAGGGACCCCTCTGCCCTGTGGGAGGGTCTCTACATGCTCCCCTGTCTCCAGGGCCCTGCCTGTCCCCGGGCCATGTCCCCCCACACTGCCTGTGGCACAGGTAGGCCCAGCCCTGCCCATGTGGAGGGAGAGAGGGAGGGAGCACTCACTGACAGGTGCTGCTGAGGTCTAGGGTGATGTTCTCTTCCCGGCGTCCTCCTCCATGGGCAGAGCCTCCTCTCCCCCCTCCTCCTCCTCCTTCTGCGCCTCCGGGATGGCTGGTCCCTCCTTGCGGGTGGGGAAGAGCTCTAGGCTAGTGGCTGGGGCATCTGGTGCTGGCGTGTCTTCCAGCCCACTGGTAGGACATCTTCCTCCACAGAGTCCCTCTCCTAGGGTTTGACAATGGAGGCGGGCTCCATGGAGTTGATGCTCCCAGCTGGGAGGCCGGTGGGTTCCCTGCCCAGGAAGGCACGGAGCACCTCAAAATAGGGGCAACTGGTTGCACGTGCTGCTCCCTGGCACCGTCTTGCCTCCTGAATCCTGGCGTAGCCCTGTCTGAGGGCCTCGATTTTCACCAGCACCTGCTCCGTGGTGTGGGTGTGGCCCTTTGTGGACAGTGCCTGGGTGATGTCTGCATATATCTCCCAGTTGTGATGGCTAGCCTACAACTGGGAGAGGATGTCCTCACTGCCCCAGATGGTGAGGAGGCAGAAGACCTCCTGGTGGCTTCAATCAGGAGTGCTCTGTTGGCCCTGGTGACGCACATTCCTCCAGAAGCCAGGTTAGGAGAGGTCATCTCCTGCCCTGCCCGGACCCTGAGCCATGCTTGCCATGGAAAGACACCACCTGTGCCCAGCCCTGGCCATGCTTGCTGGGTGGTGGGGGAAGGCAACCCCTGCCTGGCTCTGGCTATACTTTCTGGGCAGCGGGGGATGGCTACCGTCTGCCCGGCCTGGCCGCACTTGCCAGGGAGAGGGGGAAGTCACCTGCCTGGCCAGGGTTCTGGGGCCTGATCTGGCTGCCTGCTGCCAAGACAGATCAGGCCTGGGACGGATCAGGGCCTGTGTAGGAGAGGAGCCTTGGTAGTCATTTGGCCTGGGTGCCAGACATCCTAGTTATGGCCCTGCCTGATGGCATCAATGAAACATTATTTCTGCCACCACCAAATCGAGTGACTGGAGCCTCCTTCAGTATTTTAGGACTATTCACACCTAACATCTCTATTCCAGGCATCAATATCTCATACAATAAATAAATATTATACATCTACTTCTTGGCTGCTGTTCATGAAAAGACAACCAAAACAGGTAAACCATGTTTCCAGCCAGCTGTCAGTCATGAATCATACAATGGATGCTGAGCTGCAATTTCTATGCATGGATCCTAGCTGTCCCTTAGTAGTTGTCAGTACAACTGGTTCAAATTGCTTCTTTGTATGTGCATCCACAAAATAAAGCGATTGCTTGCATTCAATATCTGTGTGTAAAATCTGTTTGTCAAGCACCACCTTGGCAGTAAACAAAACAGACTGTGTATCAAATGGAGGAGGCAGTTATTTAAATAGCCTTTATGTTCTTGTCATGGACTGCTCTACTCATCACTGGGGGGGTGTCCCCTTCTGACAAATCTGGGGGTTACTGCTATTAATCTGACTCCTTCCTGAGATTGCTCATTCCATCACTCTCACAATCAGACTGTCCTGGGACCTAGCTGCCTTGCCTTCATGGGTTGGCCCTGCAGTGAGGTCTCTGTGGTTTTTCTCTTCTGGGGAAATTGCATATTAAGGCCATTCAGGATCCAGCATCCCTGGCTATAAGGCTGCTCCAGTAGTGGCCATTGCAGCTGGTTTTGGGTCTGCCTGAGCAGCTCCTCACGGCCAGCTGCTTCGGACGCCCTGAGGTCAAATGCACTGGCTGCAGCAGCTGTGGAACTCAAGGACAGACTTGTAGCCTTACTTTTTGATAAATAAGAGAATTTGCTGGTGGCAGCCTAGCAACAAACTCCTCTTGTATTGTGGTATTCAGAGAGCATGGCAAGTTACTGAATACATCCCTTTAAAAATTGAAAATGTAAAAATAAGCTAGGCCTGTCCCTTCTTTACACATCTTCAGTAAAGATTCTACAGTATAAATTCTGTCATTGGTTTCACCTTTGCAACTCCACAGCCTTGAAATTTTGCCCCTTGTTACATCTGGGTGACTCTATCATCTAGCATTTTGAAGATGCCCAGGTGTGCCTTAGGACAGAATCTACCAAGTGAGTGCCCAAAGTTAGTTTCTTAAGGCCTCATGTAATTCTCTTAATTGGAAGCCTGATTTTCAGAAATACTGAGTGCTCTCCTGCTGCCATAGGCTCAACATTTTTGAAAATTTGGCTGTTGATCTTAGGTGCTCTAGGTAGCCAGTTCTGAAAATCTTGCCTTAAATTCTGAGTGATGAACTAGAAGAGACTCCAGATTACTTCCCCATAGTTTAACAAACAAGGGCTACATTTGGAGTTCATTAAGTCAGCTTAAGCACTTGCTTGAACTGACTTAATAACTCTCACCCTTAAAGTTGACTTTAAGAGTTAAGTTGACCTTCTTAAATCAGCTTAACAAAATGTGGCCATCTAAGTCGACATAAGCCAGGGGACCCATTTAAAGTCGACTTTATTAAGTCAAATTTATACAGCTCCCCTGGCTTAACTTGACTTAATAAAGTCGACTTAAACAAATGGAGCCTCTCTAAGTTGACTTAATAAAGTCAACCTTATGTCAACCTTGTTAAGTTGACTTACCAGAGCCCTGTAGTGTAGACATAGCCAAAGAGTCCATTGGCACTTAAAAAACTAATATATTTATCACATGAGCTCTCGTGGGAGAAAATCCCATTTGGTACTTTTAAGTGCCATCAGATTCCTTGTTTGTTGTGCTAAACAAGACTAACACAGCTATTCCTCTGGAAATTTTCCCATAGTTTGTCTGCTTTGCAGTACTAACAGGAGTAAAAATATTGCAAGTTTGGGGGGGGTGTCTGTGTGTGGGTGTGTGACTAAAGCCCATAGCTACATTCACACAGGCAGCAGATTAGATGGGGGACAAATGTAATTTTTTCATAGTCATTTCTGAGTCTATTTGGAGGAACTAAGTGATTCATATGCCTTTGGAAGGCTCTTTTGTACACAGGTGTATTTCATCCTTTAAATGTGGGCAATTTCTATGTGGTTTAAAGAATATCTGTCTAATGGAGCTGGATCAAGAAGCAGAATACCACTTTTCTTTGCCCTTCTCTCTCAAGGAGAAATGTCTAGTATGTGTAGTATTGTTAGAAAAGACAAGGCCATATTGTGTGAGCTGTTGGTAACAAAGGCAAAATAGCTTCTCAAATGGTGAATGAAGCCTAACAGTCAGTAAATATCCATAAGATTTGGAAAAACCTCAACCCCCTCAGTAGGGGAGCACACACACTAAACACAGGTCATATTTATTCTTCCCTTTACAGCTACTGTACTATATGTATTCAGCACATGACCTACTACATTTACAAGGCAGACAAAAATAAGAAAACCAGTGGGCAGAACTGATAGTGAAGGCCTTTGTAGTACTGCCCAGCTCTTTATTCAAAGAGATTTGTACCTTTTTAAATGCTGAGAAAAAAGTTGTTTCATCTCTCACCCCCCACATCACTCTACAGTGTGCTTTGACATAACTGGCAGCCTTGTTAGCACTATTTTTATTGTATAATGATTTTCAGAGACCTGTCACTTGCAGGACCTTCCTTCCAGTTGAAGCTAAAACTGAACTGAAATTAACGTGGAAGTGTAGTTTGTTCAGTCCTGGGGCTGAACCTCCCCAGAGTCAGTTGCCTTCAAGCGCCCAGGCAGTGTGAGACAGAACATCCAAAGTCAGTGTTCTTCAGCTCTTAGGCAGGGCAATGCAGAATATCCCAGTCAGTGTCCTTCAGTCAGGCAGGATCAGGTTTCAGGGTCAGCAATGAGCATTGAGGCAGGAGAGGGTTAGTGGAGGGAGATGCAGGCCCGCACACTCCACTGCATCTCAGCCCTGGGCCCTATCTGGTGGCTGCGTAGGCCATCGCTGGGTCAGTGGTGCTCCTGCCAAAACACACTGACTCTACGCTCAGTGGCCTAGGCCCCACACTCCCTGGGCTACTTCCTTCACACCCCTAACTCACCCTCTGTCCCCCTTGCAAGGCATCCAGGTATACAGCAAAGGGGATCCCAGTCAAACCTTCCACACCCAGGGCGGACAGGTCCAGGAGTCTTTCCAGGCTGTTAGCCAGGGGTAGCTCCTTGAGGTCCCAGGAGCCAGATACCACTAGCCCATTGGCATCTTCCACAGAGGGCAGCTCCTCTAAGTCCTTGCCATCTTCCTCTCTCTCCTCATCTAGTCCTTCAGCCAAGGGCAGTTCCTCAAGGTCCTCACCTGGGCACAGGGAGTACAGAGGGAAATCCAGCCAGCAGTCATCCTTTAGGCTTCCCTGAGGAGGGAGGCCCCATGGCTCAACCATGCACCTCCACTTCTGCCTCTTTCTTGGCTGCCCAGTCCACCCCCTTATATGGGCTTCACTTCCTCCCAACTCACCTCTTTGGTTCCAGGTTGGGTCCTCAGCAATGGCCTCCTTGGGCCAGCAGGGGGAACGCCGGAGCCCTGTAGTGCCCTGTCCAAAGGGCAGCCGCTTCACCTTGCTACAGGAAGCCATTTCAATTCAGGGAAGAATGCACATATTCTGTACTGGCTGCATTCTGTGGACTAGTTGTCAAGCCAATTTGATTGCTGTCCTGAAAGGTTTTGGATCTGAGATCTAAATTAAAAGGGGCAGAAAGTCTTCACCAACCACGGAGCCTGGCTTAGAGGGCACGCTAAAGATGAATTTATACCACAGAATTGCTTCCAACAAGAATTTCTATCTGGAATAATGCCTCTTATTCAGTGATAATGCCATGCTCATTCATTCACTTTTTCTTTAACATTATAACCAAAGTCCAATGTAACTCCAGCTTGTAACTAAACCTCCATTTTGAATTGTTCACTTCATTTTGTATTGTAATTAAATCTCTATTTTAAATTGTTTACTTAATTTTGTATTGCCCAACCTAAATTTTGCTGAAACTTCATTTGGATGTGTGACCTTAGTTTGGTTATGTGAATGAAGGGAGTGTGTGTCATAGAATAAGGCTGCAACTCTAGCCTGTCCTGATGACAAACTGCTGATGCCATCTTAATGGCTGAAGAACAATGCAGACGAACACTGCAAAAGCAAGAAGAATCCACACTAGAAAGAAAGGGACAAAAAGCCCCATCAAGAACAAGATTAGTCATATCTGCCATTAACTGATGACTCATGATCATACAGTACTCTGAGGCAGTGTAGGCACAACATCCATGGACAAAAAGATATAAAAGATGAGTGAAGCTGCATAGTTTCCTGTAGTATTCTGCACAGCACCTAAGAGTGTTGGTGCATAGTTGTGTGCCTGAAAGAGACCCCCCCACTCTGTTCCTTCTGCCTGGCTTCCCTGGTCAGATGGCCCAGCATGAGCTGCAAACACCAGCCATAAAGTCAAGCTATGATCACAAGCAACAGTCAGGACTGGTAATTGTACATGACCAACAACAGAACATCAGGTGTGTGTATAGGTACTAGGTATTAGCTATTAACATAATTGTATTTTTCTCACAATAAATGTGGTATATAGCCTTGTCCCTTTGAAGAAGATTCTGCTAGTGTTTTCATATTTTAAGTACAATATAGAAGAACACAGAGAATCCAAAATCTCTCTCTCCCTTTGCTACACCACCTGGCAGAAGCTGTTGTGGTCTCAGTAAAAGTGAGTTTATATTGAAATTGCTGACTCTGCACCCGTGTGTGGTCACTTAAGTTGGTGGTGTCTTCAGAGAACTGGAAGCACCCATATATGCACTGGTACAACTGAATCCATACTAATGTTTTGTGGTACGTTAAGTATATGTTGGCCTAGAAAGCCACAGAAAAGCAGGACAAAAGTTGTGAGTTGGCCAGACCATATCCTGCATTATGGCATGTGTTTTTTTCAAGTCACTGGAGCCTCACTACATATTAGCATAGTTCTGACTGAATAGAGTGGTGCATTCATATCTGAACCTTCACAAAACAGTGACATCTCACGGGGAAGGACAAGGAAATGTTGACTAGGTGTCTCTTTCACATCTTCTGTCTAATGTTTTTGTGCTCTCTCCTTTCCAGCCCTCACCCCACTTCTGCATCTCTGTTGTGCTTACTCTCTCTTATGGAGCAAACTGATTTAACAAGTTGGCTGGATGCAGTTTAAGAAAAAGACGTTACAAAAGTATAACATTATGGCTGAATAAGAGTTACTGGTGGGGCAATTTGTGGACAACCTCTGAGTGTACAGTAGAGGGAGGCTGCACAGACTCTCCCCCAGGTCTTGTGAACCCTGCACATAGGCTCATGACAACTGCAATCCCTATGGCTAATTACAGATTGCTCTCCTCGCCATGTATAACTCCTTATGAGCCCACAAAGCAGACTGGGAGCAGTAGTTGAGAGGAACAGGCTGCACTCTTCTAAAAGTAGTGCCAGCAGTGCAGGATTGAGTCTGTGGAGCAGTGAAGACTTGATCAACTGAATCCAGAAGTCAGCCTCCTTAATCCACCCTGGTAAGTAGCATAGCATTGTGTCACGAGGAGAGCATTTCCCATTGGTGGAGTGCAACGGAGACACTGTGGTAAATAGATGTTAGGCAGCTGAGGGAAGATATGCAAATTACTGTGTGTAGCTTGTGTATCTCCCCTCAATTGCTGCTGAAATTTGCAGCCAGTGTAGACCAAGTCTAAAAAATGCACCTCCTCTAATGCTGGGATTCTGCAATATTATTTAGCCTGCAGACTGCTTTCATTTTACTCCAGAAATACCACTAGAATAGCCTAGACTATCCTCTATTTTTTGAAGCCATTCAAAATGAAAAGCAATTTATCTTCTAATGTATATTTTCCCTGTATTGTATAGTAGTAGATTATATGTACTCAGACTGACTCTTTACCAGCCAAAGAGTTCCATCAGCAGAAAAATTCTCCTTTGCATAGCTTTGGTTACAGTAAATATTAGTCTGGGTAAATGTCCTTTCCTTCCTTCTTTGCAATCATGAGCCAACTTTTTATAAAACAACACTGATTCTTCCAAGTCTGGGATGAGCCACTCCTTTACTGGTGTCATGCATCTTCTACCTCTACAAACACAGAGATGATTTCAGTTTAGAGGGCTGTCTCTCTTGTCATCTTTCAGAAGCTATGAAATGAACTTTGTTTTACAACTGGTCTAATATCAGGCAGGCCAACTCACACATTATATTTCCATCCATAGCCCTCCTGTGTAACAGCGAAAATATAAAAATATAACACAAATTTTTCTGTGTGCGTGGACTGTCATTCAGAAAGGTGCTGCCTTACAAAGTGCCAGACAATATGACAGTTGACTAATAAGAGAGAATTTTGCAGCAATATTGGAAGAGTTCAGAAATATAGGGCCACATTTTGGTCCCCGCTGCTTTTAATTTACAGGAGTATAGCTTCACTGATTTAAGTAGCGTTACTTTAGATTTACAGCATTATAACTGAGACCAAAGCTGGCCCATTAATCCCAGTGTTTCACAGCTATGTCTAAGTGTACAGCTATTTACAAGCACTGTGGAAACACATTTGCAATGTTCTAGCTCCCTCACTGTAGCATTGTACTGTAGACACTCACTATGGGGATGGAATAGCTTTTGCTCTCACTGTAGTAAATCCATCACTGAGAGATGGAAGCTAGGGAGAATTCTTTCATCAACCTAGATGTGTCTACTGGGGAGGGTTATGTTGACCTAATTATGTTACACAGGGTGCAAAATTTTTCACAGCCCAGACCAGGGGTTGGCAACCACTTTAGCACACGAGCCAAGCCTGAGTGGTATGTGGTGCCGCTCAGGATCCCTCTGCTGGCCCTGCCCCCAGTGCTGAGTGGCCTGGGGCCACAAGGGCTGCATATCACGGCTCCAGGCCCCTTCTGGTCACGCTTCCTCACTGGGGAGCATGGCCAGCAGTGACAAAGAAGCTGCAGCACATGGGACTCCTGGCCCCAGCTGGCCTTGCCTCCTTCTGGGCAGGGCTGCTGGAGGGGAGCAGGGCAGGTCAGTCCACCTGGAGATGCCACTGCCAGCGGGAGCTGGCCCTGACTCCAGGAACCCAAGACTTGGCCCCTCTCCTGGCACCTGCTGAGGGTGCGGTGGACGGGCCTAGCATGGGGGCCAGCAAAAGGTGCCAGCCCCAGCCAGGGCTGATGTTGCTAAGTCAACATGGTATTTAAGTGTAGTGCAGCCGCAAGTAAGGGCATGCCTACCCTGGAACTGGAAGGTAATTTCCAGATCAAGTAGACACACCTGCAGCATACTGATCAAACTGAACATAGAAATGTAGTTGTTGCAGTGTGAGCAGCAGGGCAGGCTAGCTGCTCTGACTGCAATTCCGTTTAAGACTCTTGACATGTAGCCGGGTGGATAGTGCCCCACTACCACTGTGACTATCTTTGTATTTTTAGCATGCTAGCTCAATCTCAGCTTATTTGGGTATGTCTGCCAGAGCCACAAATTATACCCATGTGCTAAATGTGCTAAATGTTAGCATCAGTTTAGTCTTTTGGGATTGAACACATCTTTCAGTTCTGTACATGAGATGCTGTTTTGTACATAGAGACCAAAGGAGTTTTCAAACATACTGCCTGTCTTTTTAACCTGAGCAGTTAGCCAGTATCCAAGGTCTTGCCAGTTGTTTCTGTTAGGAGAAGGAATTGAAGATGGAGGTAGGTATTTGTTTGATGCAGCGTGTACACAAAATCCTGTTTTCCTGAACATAGTGGGAATCAAACAGGAGACAGCTTCTTTGCTCACAGTTCCAAACTGCTTCTAACCAGCACTCTGCCCAAAAATGCTGTCTGGCGTAAGAACATAGGAATGGCCATATTGGGTCAGACCAGTGATCCATCTAGTTCAGTGTCCTGTCTTTCAACAGGGGCTAGTGCTTCAGAGGGAATGAACAGAAGAGGGGAATTATTGAATAAGCCATTCCCCCACCATCCACTCCCTGTTTCTGGCATTCTGAAGCTAAGGACACCCAAACCTTGAGGTTGCCTTCCTGACTATCTTGGCTAACAGCCACTGATGGACTTATCCTCCCATGAAATTCTAGTTTTCACCTTCATAACATCCCCGGCAACAAGTTTCATAAGTTGACTCTGCATTGTCTGAAGAAGTTACATCCTTTTCTTTGTTTCAAATCTGTTGTTATTTCTGTTAGATTTTTCCCTACGAAGGTCAAACTACAGATGCTTTTCTGGCAGTCTCTGGTGCTTTCTTGCTGCCCCTGGTGTTTGTGCTGCTGCTCTACCTACATCCCTCGAGCTTCCATCCTAAACACACCACACAATCCATTGTCTACAGCCAAGCCCTAAGATATAACCACATCTGCTCTGATCCCTCAGACAGAGACAGACATCTTGAGGATCTCTATCAAGCATTCCAGAAACTACAGTACCCACCTGGGGAAGTAAGAAAACAAATTGACAGAGCTAGACGGGTTCCCCGAAGTCATCTACTACGGGAGAGACCCAAGAAAGAAAACAACAGAACACCACTAGTCACCACATACAACCCTCAAGTCAGACCTCTGCAACATATCATTAAGGACCTACAGCCTATTCTAAAAGATGATCCCTCACTCTCTCAAGCCTTGGGAGACAGACCTCTCCTTGCCTACAGACAACCAACCAATCTTAAACAGATACTCACTAGCAACTACAGATCTAAAAACAGAAACATTAAAGCAGGCACACAGCCATGCAACAAACCCCGCTGCCAAGTCTGCCCACATATGTGCACAATAGGTACCATCAGAGGTCCTAATCAAGCCTGCTACTCCATCAAAGGCTCACATTCCATTCTGTAAGTTCACCCATCTTCGAAGCATCTGACGAAGTGGGATTTTCTCCCATGAAAGCTCATGCGAAAAATAAATCTGTTAGTCTTAAAGTGCCACACGACTCCTTGTTTTTTTCATTCACCTGATCATCTACTAATGTGATCTATGCCACCATGTGCCAGAAATGCCCCAACACCTTATACATTGGACAAACAGGACGATCCCTGCGCAAAAGAATAAATGAACATAGAGCTGATATCAGAAATCATAAAACAAAAAAAAAAGAAAAAAACAGTTGCTGAGAACTTCCATCTTTCTAATCACTTGATAAATGATTTGTTAATGACCGTCGTCAGAGATGTGACTGGGACATCAAGACTTCAAAGAGAAACAGCTGAACTTGTATTAATATGCAGATTAAATTCTGTGAAAGCAGGATTGAATCGAGACTATGGGTTCTTTTTTCATTACAAAAGGTAATTTGACTTCAGGCTTCCCAGGGTTTGAACCTAACAACTGCTCTGATTTGCTGTTACTGTATGACCTGATCCTATGTTTTACACCCCTTGCATTTATTTGCATTCTATTCTGTAAGTTCACCCATCTTCGAAGCATCTGACGAAGTGGGATTTTCTCCCACGAAAGCTCATGCAAAAAATAAATGTTAGTCTTTAAGTGCCACATGACTCCTTGTTTTTTTTTGCTCTCTCTCTGTCACACTCACAACTTTGTATTTTAATGAAGCTCCCCCAATGAAATCTCTCTACACACATGCTCTGATTCCTAAACAGCCTTGCATGTAGTCTGTGTCTTTTACTTGGTAGTTTCTTTTGTTTCAGCTATTGATTCCATAAGGGAGCTTAAATTGCTTTTTACATTTATTCTGAATAAGGGCAATTTTGACGCCCACCAGTTTCAAGGTGGTTGTCCAACATAACGATACAAACCTGAACAATGTACATTTCTATTCTTGCGTTTGCTTCAGTTCATGCTAACCTTTAATGACAGTTTGACAATAACTGTCTCCCACATACGGCTGTCAGCATCCAATAGATGATGTGTACTATTATCTGAAAATGATGGCATCATTTGAAATGGCTAGGTAAAATTAATTTTTTTTTCAAGGCATGTGCATTTGAATTCAGACAACATAAAACTATTGAAGAACATGAGAAATATGTACCGGAGGATGGCTGGAGTAAATGATCAATGGGTGAGAAGTGAAATGTCACAGGAGAATCAAAAACCTGTTAGCTGTGACAGTCATTATTACTGCACTCTGTGGGTGTCAGCAGGAACCACTGAAATTTCATGTGTTCAGTTTGTTTTCCTCAGTTACATAAGGCCACTGGAATCTTCAGGCCAGACGGGCCAGAGCAGTGTGAATCTTACTAGTAAAGGCCATTTTCCCTGGCCCTGATTCCTATAGTTGCCTGGAAACCAGTTCAACTGCTGGCAAAATAAAGCAGCCCCAAGACTTGCTCTAAATTGTGCTGGTTTGTAAAAGTCCCGTATGGGCTATTGTGTATGTGGGAGTTGTCAGAAAACTGTGATCTGACTCCAATATACTCCACATACTGGGGGATGAATGACTGAGGATGGCACACCTGGTTCTATATCGGGTGTGGATGCATTACTTATGCCAGGACAATCGTGTGTCCTTCTACATTTTGACAGAGGGGGCTTTTGGGGTGAAGGTCTAGGTCCTTAGAATTAAACATAAAGGAAAAAAGAAAGGTTCCCGCTGTAAGTTTGAATGAGGGGTTACAGAAATTAACCTGAATGATTACAAAGGGCTTGACTATAGAACCCTTACTCATACCAGTCAGCATTGACTCATGAAAACCACCGCACTGAAGTCAGTGGAACTCCTTTCTGAAATGCTCCCTCTTGTGATTAAGCATTCCACAAGAAGACATTAGCTAAATGCGCATGTATGTTGGTTATAGCTACAATGTATAGGAGAGAGAGTCCTTTCTAGTAGAACTGTCACCTGCTAGTTACCTGTACCTTTAGAATGGAGGGAGAAGCTGAATTTTCCTAAGAGAAAGACAAAGCTGGCAAGTACTGTAGAGTTGATGAAATGATTATTTTTAAGGGAAGTAAGCAAGGGAAACTTGAAACCTTTATTTATTTGTAAGTGTTTTTTATTTGGAAGAAATTTCTGAAGGCTGGAAAGAGCATTAGAGACATAATCTGAGTAAGAGACAGTAGGAGTTAACAGGCCTTCTTACCTTTCTATGGTCATTGTTTAAAAATGGCATAGTTTAAGAAATTATTAGAATTGAAAAAAAGATTAGAGCTCTGACTATAGGACTGCACTGCTTGGGAGGACAACTACAAGCTAATTAACAAAAGCCTGTGTGGATTGCCTCAGTGGAGAGTAAGCATTAACTATCTTGCTGCAGTTATTTGAAGATACAGCACTCTCCATTTAATTGTGACTGGCATGATAATGGATTTATTGTCCCCAACAGAGATTGATTTAGCTTAATGACAGTAAACTGCTATAATTGTAGCTTACACATTATCAGGAATTCTACTTAATGAGACTACATTCAGCAGGGGCCGTTATGCTCCACAAGCTGTTAGGTAGGAAATGTTTAAATAACCAAGACGGCCAATGAAAGTTAATAGATATAGAAGAAAATGCAGCAAATGCCACTTCTTTAATTTCTTTTTCACATTTATTCAGACTTTTAAAAGTCTCTTATTGGGACATATCAATTAATCAGGATGATGTGATGTCTGCCATGGTATATATCAAATACATCTACAAAGGGTATCATCAGATCATCTGCCTCCATCCTTCCCTTTCTCCTGCTTGAATACGTTTTACTTTTGACTGGCTCCTTTTCTAAAGGTCCTGTCATAGGTGGTGTCCTTCAGTCAGGTGAGTAAAAGGTCAGGATGGCTTTGGGTGTCCTTGTCATTATTTACCATTCCTCCAGTTTTTGTCATCTGCAAACTTTGTTAGTGATCTTGTGTTCTTCCAAAACATTGATAAAAACGTTAAAGAGTGTACAGCTAAGAACTAGTCCCTGTAGGACTCCACTAGAGACACACCTGGGACTCAGCTTTAATGAGTGTAACCTTCTAGTTTTTTAATCAAAATGTTGGACTCCTTGGCTGTGTTCACATAATCCTCTTATTTCAAAACAACAGAGGTTGTTTCGAAATAAGATTTAGGCTGTTCACACGATGCACAGTTGTTTCGAAACAACGGGTCCCACTGTTTCGAAACAACGGGTCCCACTGTTTCGAAACAACGCCGTTGTTTCGAAACAAGTTAAACCCCATGCAGGGACGAAACAACACCGTGCGAACATGTTGTTTCGAAACAATGGTGACTTGTTTCGAAATAACTGTTGCCTGAACCTGCTATTTCGCTTTGAGCTTTTTTCCTTAATTCAAATTAACAAACTGTTAATTCGAATTAAGTTATTTCGAAATAAGGTGTTATTTCGACACAAGTTGTTTCAAAACAACCATATCGAAATAACCCCCTGTGTGTGAACACAGCCCTTGTGAAAGTCTATTATATCAGCACTATTATCTTTATCATCCAAATGTGTAATCTTATCAAAAAATCAAATTGGTTGGATAGGATCTATTTTCCATACATGTTTATTGGCATTAATTATACAACCCTTCTTTAATTCTAATTAAGTCTTGTATTACTTACTCCATTAATATGCCCAGAATTGATGTCAGACTGACAAGCCTAAAATCACTAGGTCATCCTTTTTAAAATATTGGCACAACATTAGCTTTCTTCTGGAATTTCCCCAGAACTCCAAGACGTATTGAAAAATCAACATTGATGGCTTGGTGAGCTCCTCAGCCAGCTTTTCTAAAAGTCTTGGATGGGAGTCATTTGGACCTGCTAATTTTTTTCCTCCTCTGTTTTGAGCTTTCACATTTTTCTTTTCTCTGTTGGTATGAGGGGACGAAGCCTACATGAAAACAGATTCTCTTGCAATCTCTTTGTTCCAGCTTTATATGAAACAAACGTACATTTCTAGACTTGCAATAAAATAAGAGTTGGCAAGACTATTTTCTTATTAAATTCTGCTGATAGCAAGCATGTGTATGTTTGAGAGTCGGAGCACAATTTTGCAATTTAACAGAAAGGCTTTCTCTTAAACACACTCAAGACATGAATCAATACCATCTGGGAAACAAATTTACAGCAGGTTATTTGTTCTTAAAACAGTACATTGATTACATGGCTAGCCTCCTACAGTGTTCACCTCATGTAAAACAGAAGGCAGGTGAAGGGCAGGGGTTGGCAACCTTTGCCGACTGCCATGCCAGCCCTACCCACTGTAACCTCAGTGGGTGCCAGGGGTGGGGCCAAAAGGTAGCAAGGCCAGGCCTCTGGTTTGGGTTGAGGCCAGCTCCCGCCCATGCTGGCAGCTGGCCTCCAGGTCCCGGCCAGGGCCACATCTATCACCATGGCCATGGGGTCTTGCCAGAGCTGACTCTCTCCCCCACCAGTGGGTGGCCTCCGGGTCCCAGCCAGGGCTGCCTCTCTCCTCTACCAGCAGACGGCTTCTGGCTCCATGGTTGGAGATGGAAGCTGGGGGGGGGGCGACTCACCCTGCTCCCCTCCAGCCTGCTCAGCAGGGAGTGTGGCCAGCAGGGGGCTGGGCAGCCACGCGCTGTGGCTTCTGCTGGCCTGAAGCTGCAGCACATGGCTCATTCCACCCAGCCACCCAGTGCTGGGGGAGCAGGGCCAGCAGGGAAGCCTTGGCAGTGCTGTGTGCTGCTCAGGCTTGGCCCCCATGCCATTTTCGTCACAGGTGCCAGGGGTTGCTGACCCCCGATGTCAGGTGTCTGTGTAAACTCTGGAATGTGATTTCTGGGGACAGTACCCTGGGATTTTTTTCTAATTTCTGTCATCTGTTACAATTTGAGTCATTTTAGAAGCCAACAAATTTGCTCCTCAGAAATACTCATGTCCTAGAGATAAAGCCTCTTAATCTAGATCTAGCAGCATTTCAGAAAAGCATGCTGCAGAAGCAGAGATATCACCCAATTCTCCTGTCAGTTTGGTAAGAGATTTGAAATAGCGGGAGTGTGACAGTTCCCTGTTGTACGTTATTGGATACTTGTCTTATTCATTTGTTAATGAAAGCACCCAACTATCTGAATTTGGACTGCCTGGTACTCCTTGTGTCCTCTTCTCTAAACATATTGTTCTGTCTTTTCTGAAGTGGACAGGAATCAATCTATTACCCAATTAACTTCTGGAGCAACCAAGTCCCAAGCAGTGTGTGTGTGTGCCCTCTGGCTACTTTAGGACAATCCCCCAGCAAGCACCCCAACCCAAAGCACCACCGTAGGGCCATTGTCAATAGAGATTGCGGCCCACTCCCAATCACCATATACTTCAGTTTGTCCATTTAACAAAGAAATGGATTGTGCCAGGGGCGTCGCTGCCCCAGGGAGGGATCCGGGGCACGGCCCCAGGCCCCACCCCGGCCCACAGGCCCTGCCCCCAGCTGCAGACCGTGCCCCCTGGCCAGGGGCAGGGCTGAAAGCTGCCGAGTGCCGCTGCAGGTGTCTGGGCCCACATCCCCAGCTGGGGACAGGGCCGGAAGCGCTGTGGGCAGCCAAGCCCCGCAACCCTGGCTGGGGACAGGGCTGCCGCAGCTGCAGGTGGCTGAGCCCAGGATCCCCCACGGGGGATGGGGCTGTCGCAGCCGCAGGCGGCTGGGTCCTGGATCCCAGGCTGAGGATGGGGCCAGGACCGGCCTCCGCGGTTGAGCCCTGGATCCCCAACTGGGGACAGGGCTGCTGCAGCTGCGGGCAGCTAAGCCCCGGATCCCCCACCGGGGATGGGGCTGTTGCAGCCGTGGGCGGCTGGGTCCTGGATCTCTGAACGGGCTGGAGACCGAGGGGGGGGGGTCGCCAGACCCGGGGCACTGGCACTGGGTTTCGAGGCACGTGCCCCAGGTGCCCAGCGCCAGTGATGCCCCTGGATTGTGCCCAGCCTTCTTCACTCACACTGTCTAACAATCACACAGCTTTAAATAAAACCACTACGAGCTTATTGATCAAATTATAATTCTAAGTGAGACTATGTCCAATCATGGCAGAATCACAATCTAAATGAGTCAGGAGAGACCACAAGGAAATAAAAGGTAAAACACGCATACTATCCTAATATTTCTACTAAACTGTCTTCGTAGTCCAAGTTTATGCTCAAGATATTTGCCTGTCAGAAGTTTGCACAGCCAATCTCTTCCCGAAGCTAGGCAGGGCCCAGATCTTGCTTGAAGGTGTTTCAAGATGGAAATTCCCAGGCCAAAAGCCCTTGGTCCTTCCCAGGATCTTCCTTTGTGTCCAAACCCCCTCAACTCCTCCCTTTCTGGGCAGAGGTGATCTCTTTGTCTCTTCTGAGACACATTAATTAGCATATCTTTGTTGTCTCCTCCAGGTGCTCGTTTGCCTGCTGCAAGAGATTTCTGTCTGTCGCCCACCCCCTGACCCATGCTACATGTCTGTGCACGTGCATGAAGTTGTAGAAAACATACTAATCATGTAAAATAGGTTATGAGCATCCATGAAGAAACATTCCATGGCATAATTTGCATAAAAATACAATCCCAGTGTATGTGAACAGAAAAATCATATAGATCACAAGTCAGGGTGCACAGATGTGCATTCTGTGACACGTCCACTTTCTGCACAGAGCACTGAGCTCACCCTACTGGTATCTCGTCTTGTTTAGCTCTCTTCCTAATTTGAAAAGTGGTGATGGGAGTGGGGCCCTAATGTGCCCCTCTCAGGGCCATGCTTTGGGGGTGGCAAGTGGAGCAATTACCTCAAGCTCTGTGGGCTCCATATTATCCCACTACCAGTGAGGCAGCATGGGGCTTGTACAACTGTCCCTGTACACTGCTGTGCTGGCCCCATACCAAAGGCAAGGCATGGGGCAGGTGTGCAGAGTGCAGCCCTGGGCTGGCCCTCCCCTAGGTCAGAGCTTCTGGCTCAGGGGTTGGGGGGGGACAGTGGAGCCCAGCCTCTGGGCTAGCCTGCCCCACCTTCCTAGAACAGGTCCCCACCCAAAGGCAGATTGGCCTTCCCCCCAGTGATGGCCCTGTCCCCTCCTCCCCCCACCCATACTCCTGTTCTGTTCTGCCAGTTTGCTCCCAGCACTGATGGGAAGCAGGGGTGTTGCAGGGCAGCAAAAATACTCAGGGCACAGGCCCAAGTCCTGTCCCCTTCCAGACCCTCATCCTGAAGCCACACCCCTTCCAGGCCCCCACCCCCAGCACCAGCCCAAACTGACCTGGGGTCTGCTGTCCAACCCAGCTGATCCCTGACCATGACACCACCCCAACCTGGGGCCTGACACCTCCTCCTCCCCCTGGCTGCACCACCAGCCTAGCCTGTCCTGGGGACTGCCCCCTCCGGCTGATCCTTGGCCATGCTGCCAACCAGGCCCAATCTCTGCCTCCCCAGCTGATCCTCAGACACGGTACCGGCCTGCCCTGAGGCCTGACCCCAGCCAATCCTCAGCTGCACTGCCAGCCCAGCCCATCCTGGGGCCTGCCCCCCCCCAACTGTTGTTCCTTGGCGATGCTGCTGGCTTGGCCGACTTGACCCGAGGCTTGCCCCCTGCCAGTCAATCCTCAGCCATGCTGCTGGCCTGTCTCATCCCAGGGCCTACCCCACCTCAGCCATTGCTCAGCCAAACAGCTGGCCCAGCCTGATCCCCACCCCCCACAGGGCATCTCCAAACCATGCTGCCCCCCCAGCCTGGGACCCGAGGAGGAGAGCAGTTTAGCCGAAGAGCGGACTTTAAATTCCCACTCCGCTGTGCTATAGCAGTTGGAGTGTCTGCATCCACAAAACACACTCAGGGTTTGTGGGCTGGGCAGCAGCTTAGCTCCACCCTCCCAGGCAGACCTGCAGAGCACATGTGGTCCATGAGGAAAATTCATTTGGGGCCTTCCAGGGAGATTCAGGGCATTAACCCTGCGTGCCAGGTCTCAGTGACACTTCTGGTGGGAGGAGAAGCCCCATAAAATCCCAGTCTCCTGTGATCCAGGAGGTGTGCTTATGAATGAAAGGTTAGTTTTGGACACACTTAGCACTTACTTTCCATCTGATGATGACCTCAAGGCAACTAAGCAAAAACAATGAAATAAACTATACAATGAATACTCTTCTCAGACAGGCAAGTATTATCCCTGTTTTTGAAAAAAGAAGCTGAGGAACAGGCTGATTGCCTTTTAAAATCAATAGAAAGTTTCCCCTTGAAACTGAGCCCTAAATGACTGGTAGTCCAATGTCACAATGCAAGCCCGTGACAGGGGGCCCTTATAATCCCTCAAATATTTACATTTCTTATTCTGCTTCTTCCCTCCTTCCTTTCCACCATTTTCCTTATCTGGAAAACAAATAAGTGTCTTTGAAGGGACTCTTAATTGATTACTGAACAGGCTGGGAGGCAAGAAAAAAAACCCATCTGACAGGAATCAATCCATGATTAGGGATGGGCACTAATCTATGAGCAGTTTCACGGCAACACTGGCCAAACCCAGAAGGCAGCGATAAGCAGAGAGTGAAGACCACCACCGCCAATCAGGGAAAACCTAGCAGAGAGTGAGGCCTACCACAGCCAATCAGGAAAGGCCTAGCCTCTCTGTGGCTTCAATAAGATCCACCCATGAGTGCTTGGTATGTACATAGTGTCTTACATATATTGGTCAGTTCAAGACAAAAAGGCTTTTGAGTGGAGGTTGTTGCTTGTTGTTTGTTGTCTTGCACCTTCCTCTAAACAACCTGGTACTGGCTGCTACCAGAGACAGGATGTTACCAGGATGAACCAGCTGTCTCATCCAATAAGAAAACTATTATATTCCTTACTATAGTTAATTACCTCAGCACACTGTTACTGACCTTTGCCAGCTAAGGGACCCCTAACACCCATATCATGTCTGGTATATCTAGCATACCTCAGTGATACTAGCTGAAGCCTGACCAGGGAAGACTGCATTTTGTATAATCCGATATGGTCTGCTGCCATGGAGACAGACAGTGCAGCATCTCAGCAATCTCATCAGCAAAGTAATTTGAAAATTCCTCACAGAAGGAATGAGATGTAAACATCCCAGATTATCCAACTTGTTTACTATCCAGTAAACTCTGGTGAATGGGTCTGGGAAACCTTGCTCTGCCTCCTGCACAGCTGCAAGCAAGTATTTGAAAACTCTGTATCCAGGGCCGGCTCAAGGGGTTGTGGCGCCCCAAGTCAAATTTTGATTTGGTGCCCTCCCATCTCATTCCTGGAGGTTGAAAATGGTTTTCCAAAGTGCATAAATCTCCAGTGTCTGCCTGCAGAGGGATTTAAAGTGCACTCTGCCTACGTGACTTAAGCTGCAGGTTGAATAACAGTGCCTGAGTTGCTAGGAAAGAGTTGAAGAGGTGGGAGCCGGCCTGATCTTCAGGGGAAGCTAGGCACCTCTAAGAACTGTCACCTGAAGCCATGTCTGTCTCTTGCCTCACAGTAGAACCGGTCCTGTCTATATCACAAGTGGTCAGACTTAGAACAGGACTTTTGCTACTGGTGCCTTAGTCTTCCACCCCCTTTCTCTAAGTCATAGGCCATTTGAATGCTGCACTGACCTGTAAGAATTAAAATGGAACGTTGATCTTTAGGAGCCACTGGGTCAAGGGGCTGAAAACAACAAAAGTATTATAGAGTCCTATTAACAGAATGAGCTGTTCACAAAACAGTAACTTTCCTCAGAGCTGTTTGAAACCCACAGGGTTTCAATGGCACACATCAACAAAACAGGTCCTGACCCCAAACAGAGAAAGTAATGGTCTATCTGACAAAAGTGTAGACTAGCATCCCTCCCCTTTACTTTCATTCTCAGCCAAAAAGGAAAATTCAGTGTGTACCCAGCTATACGAGTTGACGTCTCCTGGGACAGTCCCATTGTGGCCCTGGTAGCTCAGCTCTTGAGCTGTTACCCACTGAAGTGAACTGTGCTTTCAGCTGTATTATATATTTTCTTTTGTTTGTTATATTAGCATTAAAATGCTATAGTCATGCAAATTGGTCATATTCACAAGAGGAAGAGAGAAATACTTTGCCCAATCAATGGCTATGTAATTGTCAAAGTCTGTATATTTGTAGCATGGTTGATGATCCAGTTGGTGTCTTTCTCAGGTTTGACATCCACCGAAAAAGAACAGGCTGGAATGCACTGGCAGTCTTCCTAAAACTTGCTTTCATCAGTTTGCTTTATCAGGGGTTTGCAGACTGCATTTGCTCAGGGAAATTAGCTGCAACTAATTTAACAGCAATGAGCAATTTATCTAGAAGCTTACAACTGTTGCCTGGATACAAATCTGTTCAAAGCTTTTATATAGGAAATGGTTGAGGGGGTATTTGCAGCAACTTGTTTTGATGGCAAGTTGTCAAGTAGAGTCAGGTCACATGGTATTCTCCATTAACCCACAAAAGCACCCAAAGTGCTGGCTGTATGCTCCTGATGAATAGGTATAATAATGAACAACGTGTTGCTGGACTCCCAGTCTGTGGGAGAATCAATGCAATGTCTTTGACTGTGACTCTTGGTTTGCCTTTAAGGGATTAGTGAACTGGCAACACAAAGAACAATAATTCATTTAGTCAGCTATCAATGTTTTGTAAATAGGAAATAAAAGAGGAGAAGCACCTTAAAAATGGGAAGAAAAAAATGAGAAAAAACAGGATAAATTGTTGAGGAGAAAACGTTGCTAAATTTTCTGAATGCTAGGCTTTGAGATAATTGTGAGTTAGAAATGTGTAATGTGTCAAAAAGTGACATTAAGCCAAATTCAGGGTTGATGTAAGTGGCTACAACTCCCACTGACTTTGACTGACCTTGCGCATGTTTTCATCTCAGCTGAATGGGATTCATTTTGTCTCAAAGGAAAGCACACTTTAATCTGGAGACTTGGGAGACATTTTGAATGTGGTCTTGCTCTCCAGTACATGGGAATGCATTGCCATGCACCTTTTAGAATCAGCTACCATACATGCATGCTCAAATTAAGTAGCTGATGTCCCAGGGTAACTGCTGATTTGCATCCACAGGCCTAAGAGCTGAACTGAGATCCAAAACCACAGGGTTACATACAATGGTGGGAAATAAGGACATATCTTTCTCACAGACTTGGTCATATTCAGACACATCCTGTGACCCATATGCAAGGGAAAATGGAAGAATCACATGCTGGCTGTGTTCACACATGAGTTTTATTTCGAAACAACAGCCATTGTTTTGAAATAAAATTTCTCATGTCCACACGACGTACCATTATTTCGAAACCGTTAAACCTAGCAGGAAAGCAAAATAGCTGTTGTTTCGAAACAGTTGTTTCGAAACAACAGCGTTTGGACAAGTTGTTTCGAAACAACTCCATTGTTTTGAAACAACTGTTTTGAAACAACATGTCCGAACGGCCTTATTTTGAAATAACCATTTCGAAATAACAGCCGTTTCAAAAGCAGGCTTTCCCTTAATTCGAATTAACAAACTGTTAATAAACTCCCTGGGGTCCGCAGAGTTATTGCAAGGGGTCCAAGAATACATCTGGCCCCAGCCGCTGCGGACCAGAAGCAGGTGGCCCAGGCCCGACCCCACCCCAGCTGCTGCCAGCCAGGAATCCATGTTGGAAAAGACTCTAAATCAGGAGTGTCAACCTTATGGCCAGTGGGGGTGGATTTGGCCCACCAAGGGCACCGATCTGTACCATTGATCTGCTGCCTGGAAGCTGTCTGCAGCAGCAAACTCCAAAGACAGGCTGCTTGAGACCAGGACGAGGCATGCTTCTGACTCATTCACACGATCTGTGCCAGGAAGTGCTCCAGCCAATCCTAGTTCAGCTCTGCTATGGTCTGCCAATCAGTCAGAGACTCAGTCACAGCAGGCCAGGCCAGCTCCAGAGATCCACTGCACTGACCCCCATCCCAACTGTTCAGTGTCAGTCAGTCAGCATGCTAAACTGACTGACAGTCCATCGCATGAATCATAAATAAGAAAGGAAAAGGTGGCTGAGGCCCATGTGGAACAAGCCAATCAAAGGTCAGCTGAGACTGAGCCAACCAAAGGCCAGCATTCTGAATAACTGACAGTAAGTGGGCTGGGAGAGGGAGAGGCAAGAGCCCAGCCTGGCTGCCTGTGACTGAGACTGACTTTTTTTGCCTGCCACCAGGACGTAGGGGAAGTAGAAAGGGAAGGGGAAGGAGGATGGAGGGTCTTGGAGCCAGCATGGGCAAGAGGGGCCCACAGGGCAGGGGAAAGTGAAGGTGTGGGGCTGGGGAGGGGAAAGGGGAGCCTATGCTGCACTGAACATGGAGGGGAAAGGGCTGGGGAGCCCATGCAGCCACATGGCCCACGGCAGGTGTTCTGCCTTCCAGTGTGGCCTCCCACATTGAATGAGTTTGACGTCTTTGCTCTAAATGAATTGTATTTGGCTGCTTGAGCAGTCACACCCTGGATATGTTCCCTCCTCTTGGGAGCAGATTGGGCCAGGTCTTCCACTGCCCTTCTGCAGCACTGCTGCCTGTAGTCAGTCCCTGATAACAACTATTATCATTTGGGGGTCCACAAAATTTTTTGATGTTAAAAAGGGGGTCCTCATACTCAAAAAGGTTGGAAACCACTGGTGTAAAGCAAGAAGGGCTGAAGATCTGGATATCTGTGCTTAAAATGCTTTTCGTACTGAATAGGCCTAAGGACAGGGTCACAGCAAGAAAATATTTGAAATTTTGAAAGTTTAATAACACACTAACACTTTTTTTGTGTGTGAAAAATGTTCCCATATTTTCACCTACTCTAAGGAAAAGCAAACAACAGAAAAAGTAGATGAAGCAGACCTCACCCACTGTATTTTACACTCTTCAGTTGCTCACTTTTCCTGCTATCGCTTTAGTTTTCTGCCTCCGTGTACGTAAGTTCCAGCCACTCACACTCCATTTTAACCAATATCAGGTCTGAATTTGAACTAGATTTAGTCAGCTGAATACATTTGGCTTTGAACATCTAGGTTTTTAAAATTTGTTAAGAAAACTGCAAACAATTCACTTTAGGCTGCAGCTGTGTAGCAAAAATTAGAGGGTAGGCCAGCTGGTATAACATGCACCTACCGGTAGTTCTCACATTTGTAATTTTTAGAGTTTTAATTTTGTTTTAACTCCATTTTTTCTGTTGTTACCTTACACCTGTGCTGAGCATAGTCTCCTTTCCCATAATATGTACAAGGTGTGCAATATACTAGCTATACTAGTAACCCTTCAAAAATGATGAAGGAAAATCAAAATGAAAGTATTGAAATACTTATGTATGTTATATGGGGGACAGGAGAAGGTGATGGGGGTGATTAAGGGGGGCATGGACAGGAGGCAATGGCAGAGAAGGGGTGGGTGGGGTGATAAAGGGGGACGGGGCATGAGATGGGGGAGAGAGGGGGCAGGGGCAGGAAGTGGTGGGCTGGGGCAGGAGCTGTGGTGGTGAAGGAGGGCATGGGAATAAGATGAGGGTAGAGAAGGGGTGGGTGGTGGCAGGAGGTGGGGGCTGTGGCTGGGGCAGGAGGTAGGTGATGGGGGCAGAGAAGGCCTGGAGCAGAGGAGTTGTGGGGCTGGGGCTACACCTGAAGAGATCATGGGGTACAGCTCTGGCAGACAGTTGCTGGGACACAATGGGGATAAAGCAGGGCCAGGCGTCAGGGACCTCCCACGCAGCCACCCCTGGGACACCGCCTGTCCCATCCCTGGGACTCACTTACCTCGGCTGCTCCAGTCTACACAGCTCCAGTCTACTCACCATTCAGCTCCGCTGGCTGCACGGCCCAGATGTCTCCCATGCACGCTGTGCAGCAGGCGCATGGCCCCAGCAGCCCCAGGCTCCCAGCAGCTGCCTGGCTGGCTCGGCTGCTCTCTGGAGCCACAGAAGGCAGCTGGCAGCGCAGAGCCTCAAAGCACCCTGGCCGCCTGCTGGCACTTTTCAGAACATGGCAGACTGCCTGCCCTGCACATGTGCACAGGAGCCAGGCTGTCACATGCTACCTTTCACACCACACACACACACAGCAAATTAGGAGAGCAGATTATATTGAGGTATTGGGAAGTTAAGTTAACAGAATGTATTATTTTCTTTCCATAATTCTGTTAATGCTAAGCCATGCTAAGTATTCAATAATCTGTCAAAGACATACAAGGAATCCTGTGGCACTTTTAAAGACTAACAAATTTATTTTTCACATGAGCTTTCATCAATGAAGTACCACTCTTGTATTGAAAAAAATCTTACTGTATGGGAGTAGGGCTTTCCCATAGGAGGGGGCAGGGCGCATGGTCAATAGACCTGTCCAGTCCCCTCCTCCCCAACCTGTGCTAGCAGCCCAGAGGCTGGGCTTCAAGCTCGTGCCCTGCCCCTGTGGCCGGCTGCTGGGTGGGGCAGCCTAGAGGCTGGGGTCCGTGCTTCTGCTTCATTTCATCTTGCCTTCGGCTTGTCTGGGGCATGGGGGACAGTGCAGCAGTGACTGGACAGTGGCATGGGACCTGGGATGGTCACCCACTCCCCCTCCCACACACACACTCTAAGAACGGCCCTGTATGAGAGGGAAAGAAAAATCCTGTGATTACATTTCACTGCATCAGGTCAGATAACTTCAGCAAATCAAACAAGCTGTATAGACTCAAACAGCTTGTATCAACATATCAGAAAGTGGTAAGGTTGAGAGAGCTGAGAATGACTGTTTGTAATGAAAAACAAAGGAATCCTGTGGCACTTCTAAAGACTAATATTTGTAGTGAGAAAATCAATTCGTGTCCCTATTCAAACCCAAATTAATGGTATCTAACTTGCATATGAGTTCTAACTCTGAAGACTCTCTTTGAAGCCTTGATCTAGAATAAATTTATTTAAGGATATGCACAGATAAGTCCATTAGAGAGTGGCCTGGGACATTAAAGTGATTTCCTATTGGTTTTTGAATGTTCTTAGTTCTGATGTCAGATTTGTGTTCATTTATTCTTTTGTGCAAAGACAGTCCCGTTTGTCCAATGTATAAGGCAGAAAGGCACATTATGGCATATATCACACTGGTGGATGATGTAATCCCTTGGCATTTTAGAGAGCATAGCCCTTTTAAAATCTTGTCCTGAGGCAGAGAAATTGCGTTGTAAGGAAACTGTTGGCTTCTTACTGAAACGGATGATAACTTTTGATGACATCTTCATCATCTGGACCCACGGCAGGGCTGCCCTTGAAGATTTCCACAGTGATTTCAACAATTTCCATTCTACTATTAAAGTTAGCCTGGAACATTCCACACAGGAGACCCACCTTCTGGACACTCCAGTACAAATGAAGGTATGAACACATAAGCACTACCCTATACCAAAACCTTCTGAGTGGTATAGTTACCCACATCCCTAGCTTTCAACCACAACACACCACACAATACATTGTCTACAGCCAAGCCCAAAGATATAACCGCATTTGCTCTAATCCCTCAGATAGAGACTGACACCTTCAGGATCTCTATCAAGCATTCTTAAAACTACAATACCCACCTGTGGAAGTGAAGAAACAGCCTGACAGAGTCAGGTGGGTACCCAATGTCAACTACTACAGGAGAAGTCCAAGAAAGAAAACAACAGAATGCCTCTAGTCATCACCTACAACCCCCAAGTCAGACGCCTACAGCACATCCTCAGGGATCTACAGCCTATTATTCTACAAGATGATCTCTCACTTTCTCAAGTGTTGGGAGACAAGACCTCTCTTCACTTACAGACAGCCTCCCAACCTTAAGCAGATACTTAACAGCAACTACAGAGCTAACAACAGAACCATTAAAGCAGGCACATACCCCTGCAACAAACCACACTGCCAACTTTGCCCACATATCTGCACAAAAGACACTAGTACAGGATGTAATAAAACCAGCTACTCCATCAAAGACTCATTCACCAAGATGATTTATGCCATTATGTGCCAGAAATGACCATCTGCCTTATATATTGGACAAAAAGGACAGTGTCTGCACAAAAGAATAAATGAGAACAAATCTGACTTCAGAAATTGCAACATTCTAAAACCAGTGCGTCAGTATTTCTATCTTCATGATCACTCCATTGCTGATTTGCTAATTGCAGTGCTCAGACAGATGAAGACCAGATCAAAGCTTCAAAGAGAAGCTGCAGAGATTGAATTTATTTGAAAATTTGATTGCATTGCTTCAGGGCTTAATAGGGACTTTGGATTTTTCTCTCATTACAACAGGCAACTTGACCTCATCTTATGATATTCCCCAGTGTTTGAATCTTTACAACTGCTTTAATTTACTGTTACCGTCTCACTTGATCCCATGACTTACACTTCCCCATATTCATGTACCCTCCCACTTTGTAAGTTCCCCCATCTTCAAAGTGTCTGATGAAGTGGGATTTTCTCCCATGAAGGCTCATGCAATAAATAAATTTGTTAGTCTTTTAGGGGGCAGCGACACTCCTGTCTCTAAGTACCAAAGGACAAGTGAGGGATTGATGAAAAATCAGAACCCTAAGATGGACAGCCTCCAGGGCCAGTGTAAAGAGACCAATGCTCCAAGTCAGCCTGACTAACAGAGCCAACGGGCAAATGGGTGGGGCCCTATCCTCCACTTGAGCTGCAGCTGCTTGAAGAAAGGGGCTGAGCTGAGAAAAAAGCAGCAGCTTGAGACAGCTTGAGGTGGTGGGAGGGAGACCAGAGAAGAAGCCCAGGGAGCTGACTGACCCCCAGCAGGAGAACCAGAGGGGCCTGAGGAGCAGCCCAGAGAGTAGAGCCAAGCCATGCAGAGCCTCACTGAAGCACAGTGGAGCTAAGCTCAGTGTGGCAACTAGATGGAGAGAGCGAGGGGGATCCTTAGCAGGGGGACAAGTGCAGGGAGACCTCACCAGCTCACAGGGCTTGCAAACCTGATTTGGATGGGGAACATGACCCTTATGGGGAGCAATTTTGGTAAACGATTCATGCTACCAGGAGCGTTGATGCCCCCCAAAAAGGGCCAGACTCTGCCCCCTACTCTGCCCTGGGGCCCAAGCTGGCCCTCAGCCCCCATCTGGCTCCAGCCCTGCTGGCATGTGGCAGTTGGCCTGGGCAGGCCCGATCTGGCCCCAGCTACTGCTGGAAAGTGGCAGGCTGTCCCAGCCCAGCTCTAGCTGGCAGCCCAGAGCCAAGAGGTGCCCCGGGTGGGCCTGATTTGGCTCCTGCCACTGCCAGCAAGCGGCAGGTGGCTTCAGCCAGGGTCCAGCCTCCTGTTGCTGCTGCTGGCAAGCGGCAGGTGGCCTGGAGCCAAATCCAGCACCTGCTGTTGTGCTGATGGCCATACACAACAGGAGGCTCCAGCCCAGATCCGGCTCCTGCCACTGCCAGCGAGCAACAGGTAGCTGGAGCCAGATCCTGGGCAGATCCAGGGCGACGCAGAGCACAAGCCATGTGGGCCCAGCGGCAGCAACACCTACAGAGCCGTAATGCTCGTTCCGGTGCCGAGGGTGCGTTCCAATTGGAATGTGCCCCTTGCAATTAACAGCGCTTGGGGCCGGGAGCACAAAAGGCTCCCTTTAATACAGCGGCTCTATTGAGCTGCCCCGGGGCGTCAAGGGGAAAGCCCTGTTCACCCTGTGGTAGTTATGGCTCTGGACACCTATGTCTACCACTAAAAGCCTGAGAGCATGTGGCCATTACCCAAGCAAATGTTTCATTGTATGCATCCCTGCAATGCAGCCAATGCCTAGGAAGGAGGCCTGGGTGACATGTGAGAAAGAGACTCTGAATGTCTCTTACACCCCAGGGGGCAGCATTAGGTGCTTTCCTTTAAGTCTCCTCATCGTTCCTTTCTTTCTTTTTAATTGATTGCTGTTTAATAAATTGTTTTTACTTTGAACCATGTGCAATGACCAGTGTGTGAGGGAGGCATCCAGTGCAGAGAGAGTACCTGACTGAGGACACCCAAGCCCCCTGTTGTGATGCTGTCTGGGTCTAGGGGACTGATTATGATTATTTTTCATATCAAAATATTTCATATTTGCAAGAATCCATATTGGATATCCTATGTTTGATATCAGTAGAAAGGCTGTAATCTGCTAAGAATGATTATATGGTTTATATGTAGGTATCATGCCTGTATTAGAAATTAGAAGTCTATTTGTTTTTATGTGTGTTCCAAGTGATTTGATTTTAAGGTATTCCCAGACTGGCTGTCTGAAAAAAACATTATCTTCCTGATGGCCCATCAAGGGAACTCCCGGTTGAAGTGGACCTAGGAGGAAACCTGTTCAGCCAGTCACCCAAGCTGACCGCCTGACTCAACTCCATTTTGATTTGGCAAGGACCCTGAGGGCATGGGGAGGGCCAAAGGTGATGAAAGGCTGGAGCCCCATCTCCATCTTGTCTTTAGTCTTCAGTCTACAACCTGTAATCAACACTCTCCTCTGAAACTATCCTTCTGGAACTGAATGAAGGACTAAGACCCACCCAGGTACTGGGTGCACACTAGAGGAGTTGGTCTAACCTGCAAACTACAGATACTTCCAGGACTTGCTTTCTAGGAACTCTTAAGTCATTTGTATGTATATGATTCACTTTGACCCTTTAACATCTCTCATGCTTTGTTTGTTTTCTTTTTATATTGAACCTTTAGTTGTAGTTACTAAAGGATTGGCTGGCAGAGTGGTATTTTGTGTAAGACCCAAGCCTATCTTGTTCTGGGCGATGTGGCTGACCCTTTGGGGTCAGGAGAACCTATTTCTTAAAGAGACCCAGTGGCTAGAGGGGACCAGAGGAACTGATGTGCAGTAAGGGGGCTGTTTCTGTTTTGTTATGCTTGGTGACGACCAGAGTAGGGAATCAGAAGCATGTTTTGTTTCTGACTGGGAGACTGGTTTAAGTACCACCCGTCAGTGGTTTGGGGGGTTTGGCCACTGGTTTTGCAGCTTGCCCTGATTTTGGCACATTCTGAAGGTTATCCCAAGAGGACTGTGTCATACCTGTATTAAGTGACCTTGACATGATTGGGTCTTGAACATTCCAGAGATCCTGGGTCAGTCTTGTTGGGTTTATGAGGATCCTGTCACATGGGAGAGTGGAAAGGGAGCCTTTGAGGTCAGGCAGGCCTCTGGGTAAAGGGAGTGCAAGCAGGGACTCAGATCCTTTTGCTAACCAATTCCATTGCAGTACCATATAAGCTAGGGAAGTTCCCTACAATAGCAGGACAACTACTCTGCTTACAGTTGTTCCAGGGAATGGGAAGGAGAAAGTGAAAGGGAGCTGAAGTAGCCAACAACCAGCCCAAAGATTGGAGGGACAGAGCAGCAAACTGGGGACATGCTGGGACACCAGTACCAGGGAAGAATTGCCTGGGAAAGACAAACTAGAGCTGGACTCAGTGTCACCCAGAGCTGACTAGGGCTTGTTACTTTGCATTGGGAATAAGGAGGGAGGCTGTAATTTGTTGTGGAAGTGGGGGAGTTGAGATGTATAGGTTTGCAGAGACCAGGAGAAGAAGGCACTGGAGGGGTTTGTTGGGGAAAGTTCACTTGTGCCAAATACAACCAGGAGGACCACCACCAGATTGGAACTCCGCCCAGATTATCTGAACTCTTAATCTAGACACACTGCTGTTTGTGTATCCTTTCATATTGTGGTAGCACTAGTACCACCATATTGTCAGTTCCCCTATATCCACTGCACTATTCCAGTGAGTGTTTATTCTGAAGAGGAGAAGGGTTGGAAGAGATGCTCCTGGGGTAAAAGGGAGTTTCTTTTTTACATTCCCATGTGTGCCTTTTCGTGTTACGAGTTGCCTACAGAGTAGACTCCATCTTGGCTATGAAGATGCTGTAGTTACAGACAAGAAATGTGAATGTTCTCTGGTCAAGATACTGTGACCAGGGACCCCCAAGGACAACTGGCAGAAGATACAGGGGTGGGGAACACAGGGTTTTACAGAATCTCCTGAGCTGAAAAGCTGCATTATAATTCACCAAAGGATGGAATGTAAGACCTGTGTTGAGAACCAGTAGCCCACTGGTTGTCACAATCATTAGAAAAGGTATACACAGATAATATTTAAGGGTCTATGTATCAATACTAAATATTAAGTTCTTAAGGTCTTGGAGTTAAGGCAGGTCAGCAGGAGGTGACAAACCTTGGAAATGTTCCTTTCAGGCAGGAGGTAACTGATACTTATCTCCCTGTTATGACCACTTGTCAAGAGAGGATATCTTCAGGAATAAACAAATAACGGATGGTGTCCTCTTTATGAACAAAGACAATGGATGGGTCTGATATGTCTTGAAATGTAAAGTGACACACTGAATACTTCACCTAGGAGGCAAACTGACAGCATGTCTGGCTCATGAAAGGAGGGCCACAACCAGCCTGGCTATAAAGTGATGCAAGGATTTGGAATGAGCATTACTCTACAAGACATGAGAGTATCTTGTTAATTAAGTCCAGTCTCTAGAATGACTGTGATGATTTTATTTTTTAATATAACCATTTGTTTCCAATATATCTACTTACTATTACATTAATCTCTAGGGGTATGTCTACACAGCACTTTTATTTTGAAATAACACTGGTTATTTCGAAATAAAAGATATTGGTCTACATGATGTTTTCTTATTTCGAAAGGGTGGATCCCGTCCTTTCGAAATAAGAACTGCTGTTTTGAAACAGGTTAAGCCCCGATTGTTTCAAAATGGCTGTTATTTCAAAATAAGACCATTTGGACATGTTGTTTCAAAACAACACCATTGTTTCGAAACAACTGTTTCAAAACAACATGTCCAAATGGCTTTATTTCGAAATAACACTTTTGAAAGAACAGCCGTTTCAATAGCAGGCTTTCCCTTAATTCGAATTAACATTTTGTTAATTCGAATGAACTTATTTCAAAATAAGGACTTTATTTCAAAATAACTCATTTTGAAATCCTTATTTCAAAATAACGAAGTGTGTGTAGACATAGCCTAGGATTTGTAACATAAACTTACACTCAATTTCATTATAAACATATTTAGCTGCTGTGTTAGATGGATTTGGATCTAAGGTGGAACTACCGTGTATCATTTCTTTGGAAGCCATGGATCTGTGAATATGGTGAGTGTCCAGTGGAGTAGGAGCTGCGTGCTCCACATAGTTGTTCAGATAGCTCAAGGGTCGGAGTGCACCATTTACTAACTTCCAGATTGATGGTTGTGTCTGCGAGGCCTGGATGGGAGTACTGGTATTTCCTGTGGCTGCACAAGTTGAGGAATTGAACCATAGCAGGCACAGACAAGGCTTCCTGAAGCACAGGGCAGGTGTTAGTGAGATGCCCTACAGCCCTGGATGCCCCTAGGAAGCAGCAGAGGTGCTTTCATGAGTACCAGGTTTGGAACATAGTATCCCAAATGGAGCTAAGGAGAGGTTCACCCTGTTACCAGCAAAACAATACAAAAAGATGATTGTTCAATTTTAGTCTTGTATGACAGATAAAGTGCTTTAAGCCAGTAGTTTTCAAACTTTTTTTCTTGGGGCACAGTTGAAAAAATAAATCATTTTTATGCTCATGACCCAAAAATTACATTTTTCAGCAATTCATTTCAGTCCGTTGGCGGTAACAGCAGGGAGCACTGCAACCTAGTACCTGAGAGTCTGCAACACAGTACTGGGTCCTGACCTGCAGTTTGAAAATGATGGCTTTAAGTTCATAAACTACCATGCTATAAACCTGTGTGATTCTGAATACATAGTTTGGAATGCATCTTCTGGGGTAGATGAAATGAACTGAGAACTGCTTCCCAGGATTGGTAACATATTAACTCCTTTCTGTGTTGTGCTGCTTTGTCTTCAGCCAAGAAATTTAGCTAAGCTTGATTAATTGGTCTCTTAAACACCATTAATAATAAACTGCAAGGGTAGTCAAGCAATTGGGCTCTACATTTAGCAATATACTTTTTGAGTCCTTAATGGATTGCCATCATTAGCACCCTAAGTATCCCCATCTGTATTGTTTTGTAGGCTATTTTGTAAAGTTAAGAACAATGAATATGATACAACAATAACTATATCCATATTTACATCTGCCATTTCGGTGGCTAGTAAAGAGAATAAACATTTTTGCAATATTTAGATAGGTATTTTCAGCTGATCTACTATCAAGTAATCCCTAAATAATAGTTAGCTCTGGATGGCTCATAATAGTATTGTGCCTTCATCTAAAAAGTTAGCCAACATTCAGTGCATTGCTGGGATTGTTTCTAATAGGAGACAGAATTGATGATAGTCAGGTATCTCTGGTACAGTTTCTGTTTACTTACAATGAGTGTACATAACATCCGGTTTTCCTGAACAAAGTAGGAACAAACGGGAGGTCGTTGTTCAGCAAGCCAAGTGCACCTTAAGGCAGTCCTACATCCAAATGAATCTCACTTTTGGCTTCATCTGATGACTATATTGCTAGCACTTCTTTGTCTTTCTTATGCCTCCCCCCTTTTTTGTCCTTTCCTGAGAACAGGGAATTAATCTGTGTGTGTGTGCATGCGTGCGTGCGTGTGTGTATGTGGGACTATTTTCTTCAAAGGCTTTTGTGGACCACCATGTAAACAAACCATTTTAAATGTTTTTAACATAGTCTATGGCTGACGGGAGTCAAACTTCTATATCAAGGGGTATAAAAAACACAGCTATTTCTAATAATTTATTATGCTCACTCACACAGATGTTGTACTCATCATAGTACACTTACCTGAAGTAATTATTTCCCACCCACCACACCCATGGACCACCTGCAGTACCCTCACGGACTACCAGTGGTCCACAGACCACAGGTTGGGAACCAATGGCATACTGGGCTGCATCAAAAGAAGTATTACCAGCAGATCAAGGGATGTGATCCTTCCCCTCTATTCTGCACTGGTGAGGCCACATCTAGAATACTGTGTTCAGTTTTGGGCTCCCCACTACAAAAAGGACAGGGACATGCTAGAGAGAGTTCAGAGGAGGGCAACCAAAATGATTAAAGGGCTAGAGCACAAGCCCTATGAGGAAAGACTGGAAGCATTAGGCTTATTTAGTCTGCAGAAGAGAAGATTGAGGGTGGATTTGATAGCAACCTTCAACTATTTGAAGGGATGCTCTAAGGAAGATGGAGCTCGACTGTTCTCGGTAGTAACGGAGGACAGAACGAGGAGCAGTGGTCTCAAGTTGCGGTTAGGGAGGTCGAGGCTGGATATTAGGAAAAACTTTTTTACCAGGAGAGTGGTGAAGTCTTGGAATGAGCTGCCAAGGGATGTGGTGGAGTCTCCATCTTTAGAGGTGTTTAAGGCCCGGCTGGACAAAACCCTGACTGGGATGGTTTAAGTGGGAGTGGTCCTGCCTCTGGCAGGGGGTTGGACTAGATGACCTATGAGGTCCCTTCCAACCCTATGATTCTATGATTCTATGATTCTAACTAAACAATTGGCAACTGTGGAGGGGATAGTGGTTGATGCTCAAGAACAAATAATGGGGGTAGCTGTTTGGGTAGTATGCTATTTGCAGAGTAGGCAGGTGTGGGAGCTGTTGTGGGGCAGAGGAATTCCCGGGCTGGGGCAGGGGATTCTGGAGCACCTGGAAGGAAAGGCTTGAAGGTGCAAGGGCTGTTTATGGATAGTTTTTTGGTGAGGGTGGTGGTAAAGGTGGTTGCTGGGGGTCCTGGGGAGGAAAGAGCTGTTTAAGCAGCTGGGGCTGTCCTACAGAGAACCTGGTGCAACTGGCTGCAGGGAGCTTGCATCACACACTATTAGCTTCCTTCCCAGCTGCTGTATTCTGCTTCTACAATCTCTGGACTGCTGATCTGGCCTGTGATCCAGCAGCTTGCGGACAGGGGACTGCAAACAGGGGAGTTTGCTAGGGAGGTTGGGGAGGAGTTTGGTGAGGCCAAAATGGTAAAAAGGAGCTGTACTGCTGGAGCCAGCACCCCTGCCGTTTCCCTTGCCTCTGTTTGTAGCCAGACAGACTGTCTGTCCATGGATATCTCCACCCAGACCCTGGTGTGGAATTGCAGGGAGTGTGGCCTTCATTTTCCTGCCACTGATGATCAGGCTAGGGAGATGAGCCTATGTGATAGGTGCCTTCTGGTGGCATCTCTTCGGAAACAGGTAGGAGAGTTACAGGAGGAGGTGTCATGACTCAGGGGTATCTATGCCCTGGAAAAGTTCCTTGACAGTGTCCACGATGAGACCGGCAAGGAGGAGGTCCCTATCCCAATGCCAAGGGCTACTGCCACAGCTCTGGAAATGGATGGGATGCCTATGGCAGAGGAAGGACACTGGCAGCTGGTCACCTCTGGCAGCAGACAGTGCTCCATGCCTGCTCACATCCCACCATCCATTGCGGTGAGGAACCGTTATGCAGTGCTGGACACACTAAAGGAGGTAGAGAAGATGCCATCCACCCTAAAGGCTGGGCAGATCACAGCCACCTCACCTAAGAGGAAACGTAGGGTTGTGGTGACTGGGTGACTCACTCCTGAGAGGAATGGAGGCACCCATCTGTCGCCCTGACAAGGGCTCTAGAGAGGTATGCTGCCTGCCAGGTGCCCGTATCCGTGATGTAATGGAGGGATTGTCTAAAATCATCCGCCCCTCAGACTACTACCCCATGCTTCTTAGCCATGTGGGTACCAATGATACTGCGAGAGGTGATCCTCAGCAGATCAAAGGTGACTTCAGGGCTCTGGGAGCAAGGGTGAAGGAGTTTGGAGCACAGGTGGTGTTCTCCTCGATCCTTCCAGTCAAGGCTAGAGGCCTCAGGAGAGACACATGCATCCTAGAGGTGAATGCCTGGCTGCGAAGATGGTGTGGTCAGGAGGGATTTGGCTTCCTTGACCATGGAGTCCTGTTTCAGGACAGAGGATTGATAGGCAGAGATGGCCTTCACCTGTCCAGGAAGGGGAAGAGCGTGTTTGGGCACAGACTGGTTGACCTAGTGAGGAGGGCTTTAAACTAGGTTCAATGGGGGAAGGAGACCAAAGCCCACAGGTAAGTAACAATGTGGGTGATCTGGGGGAAGGGATGGAACTTGGGGGGTGCTGGAACTGTATCAACAGCAATAAAAGAGAAGGTAGTTGGAACATGGGGGGGGGATCAAATAAATGTCATAAGTGCTCTACTGAAGCCCCAATATGTGAGGAGAGTGGGGGAGGAGAACTCCAAGAAAAAATGCAAGGAGGTATATGTAATAGAATTGGAAATCAACATGACAAAGTAGGGCAATTGACCGGGTATCTTAGATGCCTGTACACTAATGCGAGGAGCCTGGGAAATAAGCAAGAAGAATTGGTAATACAGTACTAGCACAGACAAGGAACTGTGATATTATAGGAATAACGGAGACGTGGTGGGATAGTGTGCATGACTGGAGCTCTGCCATGGATGGGTATAAACTGTTCAGGAAAGACAGGCAGGGAAGAAGAGGGGGAGGAGTAGCACTATGTAAAAGAGCTCTATGACTGCTCAGAGCTCCATTATGGAAGTGGAAGTGTGCCAGTAGAAAGTCTGTGGGTTACATTGAGAGGGGAAAGCAACAAGGGGGGATGTTGTGGTGGGTGTCTGCTATAGACAACCAGACCAGAAGCAGGAGGTGGATGAGGTGTTCTATGGCCAACTAGTGGAAGGTTCTAGATCACAGGCCCTGGGTGCTGATGGGGGACTTCAATTACCCTGACATTTGCTGGGAGGCCAATACAGCAGTGCATGGGCAATCTAGGAAGTTTTTAGAGAATGTTGGGGACAACTTTCTAGTACAAATGCTAGAGGAACCAACTAGGGACCTTGCACCGCTTGACCTGCTGCTCACAAACAGGGAAGAATTGATCAGGGTCGTAGAGGTAAATGGCAAGCTAGGCAGTAGTGACCATGACAGGGTTGAGTTCAGGATCCTGATTAGAGGAAGGAAGGAAAGAAGCAAAACAAAAACTCTGGACTTCAAAAAAGCAGATTTTGGCTCCCTCAGGGAACTGAGGGGCAGGATCCCTTGGGACGCTAATCTGAAGGGGAAAGGAGTCCAAGAGAGTTGGTTATATTTTAAAGAAACCCTGCTAAGGACACAGGAAGTTGCCATTCCAATTAGGAGAAAGAACAAACAAGTGAGGCAGCCAGAATGGCTTAGCAGAGAACTCTGCTCTGAGCTTAAACATAAAAAGGAAGCTTACAGGAAGTGGAAGCTTGGTCAGATGACCAAGGAGGCATAGAAAGATATTGCTAGGGACTGCAGAGAGAAAATCAGAAAGGCCAAAGGACAAATGGAGTTGCGGCTAGCGAGGGATGTAAAGGATAACAAGAAGGGTTTCTACAAGTATGTTAATAACAAGAAAAGGATCAGGGATGGTGTAGGCCCCTTGCTGAATGGGGCAGGCATCCTTGTGACAGAGGATGAGGAAAAAGCTGAAGTGCTCAATGCTTTTTTTGCTTCAGTTTTCACAGGCAGGCTCTGCTCCCAGCCCACTACCATGGGTATGGGAGATTGGAGAGAAGAAGACAGGCCCTTGGTGACGGAAGGTCAGGTTAGGGACTGCTTAAAGAAGCTGGATGTGCACAAGTCCATGGGGCTGGATGAACTGCATCCAAGACTGCTAAGGGAATTGGCCAATGAGATAGCAGCACTGCTGGCCGTTATCCTTCAAAACTCATGGAGAACAGGGGAGGTGCCAGAGGATTGGAAAAAAGCAAACGTAGTGCCTATTTTCAAGAAAGGGAAAAAGGAGGATCTGGGGAATTAGAGACCAGTCAGCCTCACCTCAATCCCTGGCAAAATTATGGAGCAGATTCTCAAAGAATCCATCCTCAAACACTTAGAGGAAAATAAAGTGGTTAGGAACAGTCAGCATGGATTTACCAAGGGTAAATCATGCCTGACCAATCTCATCTCCTTCTATGATCAGATGACTGGTTTTCTGGATGCAGGAAGAACCGTTGATGTGATAGACCTTGATTTAAGCAAGGCTTTTGATACAGTTTCCCACAGCATTCTCATTGGCAAATTAAGGAAGTATGGGTTGGATAGGTGGACTATAAGGTGGATAGAAAACTGGCTAGATCAACAGTTTCAGCGTGTAGGAATCAATGGTTCTATGTCTAGCTGGCAGCCAGTCACGAGTGGTGTGCCCCAGGGGTTGGTCCTGGGGCCGGTTCTGTTCAACATTTTCATCAATGATCTGGATGATGGAATAGACTGCATTCTCAGTAAGTTTGCGGATGACACCAAGCTGGGGGGAACAGTACACACGTTGGAGGGTAAGGACAGGATTCAAGGAGACCTAGATAAATTGGAACAGTGGGCCAATAGAAATCTTATGAGCTTCAATAAGGACAAGTGTAAAATCCTGCATGTGGGATGAAAAGACCCCATGCACTGCTACAGGCTGGGAAACATTCAACTAAGTAGCAGCAGTGTGGTGGATGGGAAGCTGGATATGAGTCAGCAGTGTGCTCTTGCTGCCAAAAAGGCCAATGGCATACTGGGCTGCATCAAAAGAAGTATTACCTGCAGATCAAGGGATGTGATCATTCCCCTCTATTCTGCACTGGTAAGGCCACATCTAGAATACTGTGTTCAGTTTTGGGCTCCCCACTACAAAAAGGACAGGGACATGCTAGAGAGAGTTCAGAGGAGGGCAACCAAAATGATTAAAGGGATGGAGCACAAGCCCTATGAGGAAAGACTGAAAGCATTAGGCTTATTTAGTCTGCAGAAGAGAAGATTGAGGGGAGATTTGATAGCAACCTTCAACTACTTGAAGGGATGCTCTAAGGAAGATGGAGCTCGACTGTTCTCGGTAATAACAGAGGACAGAACGAGGAGCAATGGTCTTAAGTTGCGGTTAGGGAGGTCGAGGCTGGATATTAGAAAAAACTTTTTTACTAGGAGAGTGGTGAAGCCTTGGAATGAGCTGCCTAGGGAGGTGGTGGAGTCTCCATCATTGGAGGTGTTTAAGGCCTGGCTGGACAAAACCATGACTGGGATGGTTTAGTGGGAGTGGTCCTGCCTCTGGCAGGGGGTTGGACTAGATGACCTATGAGGTCCCTTCCAACCCTATGATTCTATGAGGAGAGGCGGCACCTGGCTGCCAGCTCATTGTGTGCCACAGCAGTCTCGACTGGCCAATAGGTGCAACTTCATACTGTAGTTAATTGCTTCGTTTTGATCCTTCATTCATTGTGTGTTGTTAGGATTGACTAATGTCATGTCATATCATCACTGTATGTTGAATAGGTTTAAATTGCAGGAATCTAGAAGTTTAAATGTCTGTTGCCTTCCTGAAGCTCAACCAAATGCTAGCAACAGCAGTGGAAACGGATGGGGAAATGTTGGATGTATGTTTCAGATGGGACACTCTGTGCTTGACCTTGGCAGCCCTGGATCTCTTACAGGGAAGCTCTTTATGCAGGAAAGACTACTAAATTTAAATGTTGCTCTAAGTGACTAGACCAAGGGAACAAGTCTCAGGTCAAACTGTCAACAGAATCCAGAAGGTCTTCTGCATCCTAGCACAGTGCTATAAACACAGACCATGTCCTTTCTTTGGGAGGCACAACATTCAGGAGCCTTTTTCTTTACTTAAGAAAAAGTCGGGGGTTTTTTGTTTTTTTTTTTAAGATCCCTTGGAGCACTTGGGCTACTAACTGAGCTGAAATTTAATTCACTACCTGTGAAGTTACAAATGAAACAACCACCTCTCTGGTAACCAGAGGTTCTTCTGAAGATGAGCAGCCACCCTGCAGCTGTTACAGTCTGATTAGCAAATATCAAATTATTTGGCCGTACACCAGAATGATATAGTCTCAGCGGTGTAGTCTAACTCCAACACCCAGATCTGCCACTCAGATATCAGCCTGAAAGCAATACATCATACATGGAAAGCCATTATATCTCTTACAGCCTCACACTATAGCTTTATCAGGCTAACACAACAGCAAGAGCATATGACTCTGAAATATCCCACGTGGAATTTAACTAAACTCCTCCAGTACAGTCTCTAAAACAAGTGAGGGGTAGAATGATTTGTAATAATGCAGCATTTTTTTGTTTTTGTTTTTTTAATACAGCTTGTCAACAGGAGCCTGATTTGCTGCAGATTTTAAAGCATTTTGTTAGCTGTCTGCAGTGTCCAAACTTGGTTTAATTATCAGCCTTCTCAGCTAAACTGGACTGCTGAAGAGTATATTTGATTCTCAGGGCAGAATGAACATGATCCTTCTTACATTGACTGGTTAGCTGGGAATAACTAGGCTGCTGTAAGAGCTGTGGATGCTGAACATGCTCAAGAGTGACTTTCCTAAGCTTTGACACACAAAAGATTGCAGGAAGGGATAACACTGACTTCAAAGATAGGCAAGTTGCTATGAAAATTAAATCCCATTGAGTATGACGATAGCTGGGGAAACCAAATAAGAAGATTAGTTGAAAATATATAGAAGTAGTAAGATTTAGCAAGTAGGAGCCTATTTGAATCTGGAAAGCATTTGGGGGAGGGGGAGAAATAGCATACCATATGTATCTCTAAGGTAACTATCTATCATTATGGTATCTAAGTTGGTCTTCACTTAAATACTAGTCTTAGAGAACAGACAGGACACTATGGAATAAATGAGAGCTTACTAAAGGGGAAATGTTTATAAAGAAATTTTTATTTACAAACTAAAAGTAATCCCGTTAGTGCTGTGCCCTAGCAGATCACTTTCTGTAGGGTTGGAAACTGCCAAAAAACTAATCCCTGAATGTGTTTAAAATTAATTGTTCCATCACAGAACTCTCATCTCGACAAAAGTGCTGAGTTGCTTCCTGCTTCATCAGCATTGCATGTTTTTCAGTGTGAGTCTTTGTCTTTCTGCTAAGCCTGGATACGTATGACTAAGGAACAACTATGGTAGAATTATGCTGATGAGCCTGGAGAAGAGTTGGTTGAGTAGACATACAGCCTTTAGTCTCTGTGTATAGACTATAATGTTCATTTTCAGCAGAACAGCCCTGCTATGGGTTTCTGAGTCTATTGAACAAGACAGCCTGCATATTACAACATCCATGCTTCTTAGATCAGATTTTTTGGTTTGAAAAAAATCAAATGCATGGGAGCAGCAAAGGATAATATTTTCAAGAGTTTCACACACTGAAATAACTGGAAAGGTGATAAAATAGAAAATGATTTATCACTAATGGAATCTCCCCCTCATACCATCATTTAAGTTCTCTCTGGTATGTTACAGTTATTTCAGAGCAAATATTCTACTAATTAGTTTGTTTCCCTAGGGAAAAGATTTGACCTTATTTTTTCTGTCCCCTCAGAACATATTTCACACTTTTAATCTGAATCTGCTGACTGTCACAAATCAGTAGAGTATGTCAGAATAAATAATGAAAGCATCAAAAGTGACAGTGCTGCCTCTTCTGCTGTCTATAAAGTAGTACAGTGGCTTTTTGTTTTATACTTTCTGCATGTTCTGTAGCTAGGAAATAATTAAACATTCAGCTGTGGTGGGTGGTCATTGACATTTGACACAGGATGCAAAACTGACACCTTTATGGAGCCAATTTATAGCACTGAGTGAATCTCATACAGTACCCAACTCAATTGGCAATGCTCACCCCAAGGAATCTCCACTGATCTTCAGGCCTCTTTTCATCCCCCTAGTGATATTACCTTTTCCAAGTTAACAGCATGACTTGGAAACCAAATGTGACTTATTGTGGTGGTATTACTTGATTCCTCTACCAGTAATTCAAACGGATGGTGGTGGTTTTCCTTGAATGATATCAGAATGTGAATGTCTCTAACTCTATAATGGCTTTGAAGACTATATATTTTAAGACTGTCCTAATCAAAATACTCTACTGCCTCCTAGTCTCCCCCCCCCCATACTTGGACTTAATTAGAATCTGGTTTCTTGCTAAAAGGAGATTCATCAGAAGAAGATGAGGAAAAATAACCAAGAAATAAGTAGTCAATGACAAAAATAAATCACTGAAGTCAAAGTATTTGTACTCCTCCTATGAATTATCCAAAGACTACACTAACTTTGAATTTTTATTTTCTGCTAAATGGAGCTGATCCAAAGCTGAGTGAAATCCATAGGCTAGTCTACAAGGGAGGTCTCCAAATTGCAATAAAAGTTAAGCAAGAAAGCTTTTTAAAATATTTTCATTAGTCTTCAAAATGTTGTTGCTCTGTGCCTCTCATATTTCCCTTGGAAGAGGGAGGTACATGTAAATTGTATTAGTATTTACAAATTATTAATAAAAGGAAATACAGACAGTAGTTTTCCTTTTGAATTTCAGAAATTAGACAAAAAACAGAAATGCCAGCAGACTGATGTGATCCTGCTGAGTTCAAGGAGGCAATTTATAGTACTGTCTAGGGATTAGTGCACTCTGTAAAATAAAAATCTGACTATGGTAGAGCTCATTTATCAGCATATCTTTTTCTGAGCCATATTTTATATTTAAATTATAAAAGTGTCATCCTGTCTGGAGTGGTTCACAACTATGAGTACTGACCTCATTGCTGACTATCAAAAACAAGGCAGAAACTGCAAGCTGGTGCTGTGTTCTATAATAAAATTTCACCAAGTCAGTAATAAATGTGAACTCCTGGATTACTTTGAGTATTTGTTCTTAAAAATCTCCAAAGACAGAACTCCATTGTTTCCCTTAGCAACCTTATTCCAGTGCTTAACCATCCTTATAGCTAGAATGCTTTTCCGAATATCTAGGCAAAATCTCCTTTGCTGCTGGTAGTCAATTACCTTTTGTCTTACTTTTGGTGGCTATTGAGTACAACTGATCATTGTCCTCTTTGTAACAGCCCTTACCATATCAGGAGACTTATCAGGTGTCCCCTCTCCTCCATCTTCTTTTCTTAAGATCAAGCCTACACATAAGCAGAAAATCAAAGTTCAGCTCTGTGGAGACGTTCTAGTTGGAAGTAGAAGGAGTCTGGTATTTTCTCTGATGCAGCCTTGTTTCACAGAATGTACAAAGTGCTACTTCTTCAAATGCAGGAAGCACCAAGAACAAAAGAAGCAGTTTCTTACCTTATAGAACCCAAGTCTCTTCTGCCAGCAGATCCAAAAGTGCTCGCTCTCTTTTTATTAGAGTCACACTGTGCTCACAGGCTGCTGCTGGCTTTTTTTCTGCCTCTTTCTCTGTTCTGTGCATCCTCAGTTTCTCTTTGTTGTCTTCCCACATTTCCTTGTCCTCCAAATCTGGTCATAAGTCGTACCATTTGCCGATTGTGCTACTCTATGGGCAGACTGTTAAGCCTTGTTTTAGGTGTGGCCCTTCTTATAACTGTTTTAGTGAAGGGTACGTGCAATCACATCCAATCCCAAAGAGGCTTGCTAGAGGGCTTGCATAGTTTGCTACAAGAGCACTTTAAAAAGCAGGATCAGAACTGTTCCTTCCCAACCTTCCTTGTAACTCTTAAAAATGATAGCTGGCACTTCCGACACAGACCTCACTATTCTACATGTCTGTGCTACTATTGTCGGAGGTTGGTCCAGGAGCTTGCCAATGTTCCCTGTAAGCTGCGTGGGCATATGGCCGTGCAGCCCATTGCAGCTCCCCAGCTCAGGGAAGGCTGCCGGCCACACACGGCTGGCAGCCAGAGTCCCAGCTGAGACCCCCCTCTGGAGCTGCGAGTTATTAAAACTCCCGCCCAGAGAAGTTCTAATGGAGCATGCCCAGAATATCTGAGCATGCTCTGCTAGTGCTTCCCCAGCTGGAGGAGCAGTGGCTCAGCTGTGCTCCTCCAGCAGCTGTGTAAGATTGCTGGTGGTGGGGGGGGTCAGGCCAGCTGACGGGGTTACTGGGGGAGCAGGCTAGGGTGGGAGGAGGGGAGTGGGCTGGCTTGGGTAGGCTTACAGGGAAACTGGGGGGTGGTGGTGGCAGGATCAGGCCCGCCGGGGGAGGCGGGATCGGCCCCACAGGGCAGCAGGATTGGGCCCCTAAGGGGGGGGGGCACAGTGAGCAGCATGAGTTGCTCAGCTGTCTCAGGGCCATAGGGGGAACACTGGAGCTCACCATTATTCAACAGCCACAGTGTGCCTTTCTTGCTAAGAAGACCAACAGCATATTGTGCTGTATTAGTAGATGTATTGCTAACAGATTGAGGTAATTTATCATTTCCCTCTAGTCAGCACTGGAGAGGCTACAGTTGGAGAACTGTGTTCAGTTTTGGCCCTCCCCCTACTACAGAAAGGCCGTGGACAAATTGGAGAGAGTCCCAGGGAGGGCAGTAAAAGTGATTGGGTTCTAGGACATACGACTTATGAGGAGAGGCTGAGGAACTAGGTTTGTTCAGTCTGCAGAAGAGAAGAATGGCGGGAGATATGATAGCAGCCTTTAACTACCTGAAAGGGGGTGTGACTTCTCCTTCTGCAGTTTGGACTGGGGTGTTGCTATGCCACCCCAATTCTCCACTTCTGGGCCACAACTTACTCCGGCTTTCTGTGAGAAGTCCCACTCCTGGGTCAGCTCACACCCAGCCACTAGTGTGTAACTGGCTTCTCACCTAGTAGAAGAGAGCTTTCTCTAGCTAGTCATGGGACAGACCTCAGCAAACAACCCCAGTCTCAGATGCAACCCTGGGACCCTCTTTCTTGCAGGGCTTAGTATTTGCCATTGCACACTGCAAGCACATTTACACTTGTCAATTTAACAAAAAATTGATATGCACTAGCTTTCACTCTTAGTCAGGGTTGGATCATCAAGGGGTTTTAGCAGGGGTTAAAGTAAGGCGGAACACGGCAGAACGCCGTTCCGGGGACCACTATTTTTAGGGGCTCAGCGTTCTGGGCCCCCTAAAAATAGAAAATGGAGCTGGAATGCTGCATTCTGGGGCCCACCATTTAAAAATAGCAGGCTCCAGAACGCAGTGTTCTGGTTCCATTTTCTATTTTTAGGGGCCTGAATGCTGAGCCCCTAAAAATAGCAGGCCCTGGAATGCCATTCTGCACTGTTCCAGAGATGGATGGAGAGGCGGTTTGCCTGGCTCTCCTGCGCATGTGCAGACTGCACTTGGAGGCTGAAGCCTCCAAGTGCAGCCTTCAGGCTGCATGGTCTCCCAGCCCAGCACACAGCTGCCAGTAAGTACTGGTATGGCCTGGCTCGCACGGGGGCTGGGTATTGGGAGCGCCTGAGTTGAGGGAGGGTTTTGAGGGGCTGAGGATGCATTTTTGGGGTGGGTATTGGGGGGTGGATTTTGAGGACAGGGGAATGAATATTTGGGGCAGTAGCTGGGGTGTAGGATGGGGGCCAGGAGGTGTGGGATGGGGGGTCCCACCAGTGCGGGAGGGGAGGCCTGCCCGATTAGAAGGGTTCCAGGGCCCACCAAATTATACTTTAACCCCTGGACCTTAGGGGCTGTAGACCCAGGCTAAATGGCTACAACCCCACTAAAATCCAGCCCTCAGCCCAAGCACTACAGCGCTACAGTCAAGGGCCCCTGTGCAGCAGCCTGACAGTGCTCACTGGTTGGTGTGCCCCAGTGGGTCCCAACTCAGCCAGCCTGGGCTCAGGGCAGGAGCACTGTGGTCTCTCACCCAAGCAAGCAGTCTGCACCAGGCCCCAGGGCTAAGCAATGGCCCACTCCCTTGGTTGGCTGGTCTGCAGGCCCCAGGATCCCCCAGCACTGAGCACCAGCCAGCCCATGACTGGTCTGTGGGCCCCAGCTGCAGGCAGGATGCTGCTGAGGGGGGGAGGACTCTTAATCCAGCCCTGCTCTCAGTGAGGCCTTGGCACATGCTCTCATTCCACATTGCACTGGTTTAGATAGCACAAACACAAATTTGATTACAGTCAGATTTTAAGTGATTAGAAGCTGAATTACTATAAAATTAAATGGTTATTCAGTGAAGAAGTTAATCAGAACCAAATAAAAGAAAGCTAGCATTCTAAACCAGCATCCCTATTCTAGTCTGTTTTTCAGTTTACCACACAAGTTGGCTGCTGTATGTTTTGCAGCCAGACTTTTCCCACCTTGTGGGTAGGTGGCAGTCCTAAGTGTCAAAGGGGCAGCTGTTAGTCTAGTCCAGCAAAAAACAAACAAACAAAAAAAAGGAGTCCTGTGGCACTGAAAGACTAACAGCTGCCCTCATCTTCAAAGCCTCTGACGAAGTGGGATTTTCTCCCACAAAACTCATGTGAAAAATAAGTCTGTTAGTCTTTAAGTCCTAAGTGTTACATAGATGATGGTTTCCAGGGAGTCCCAGACAAAGGTATCTCTTTCTTTTACCAAGTTTCCTCGACACCCCATAGGGTAAGGTGATCAACCATGTCCAGCAAGGAGCATGAGCTTTCCCTCTTGAGCCAGGCTGTTTAGGACAGGCTAGTGTTCCTGTATACATGCCTCTGTGGGGTGTAGACCCACAGCTCTGTGTCTATCTGCATCCATTCAAGTCACGTGAGAGATTTATGAGAACATGACATAATGTAGTGTCATATCTGTTGTGATAAAGTCAGGCTACAGGGCTACTGGAGAGTATATCTATTTGGACACTATTTGGATCCTACTGAATCAGGCGGTGGTGGGTGGGAGCTAGCTCACTTACTTCTAAAGCCCCTCCCCCACCCTATGGGGAGGTGGCACTGGAACCTGCTCCAATAAAGTCCTGGGGACAACTAATGAAAAAACAGGGATGGGTGTGAGGTCACAGGTATACAACGAGGGACTCGGAAGGGGACACCGAGCAGAGAACACCGGACAGCACCCACTGCTCCTGGAAGCTGTCGAGAGAGCTAGCGGACACCGCCCAGAGGAACTCTGCCTGGAGACGTGCGCGAACGAGGGACCGGAAATAAGCCCCACAGTCGCAGGCCCCTCCCTCAGCCAACCTCCTCTCTCTGGTCTTGTAGATGGCCTGTTTCGCGGAGGCCAGGAGGAGGTTGGCGAGGAGGTCCAGCGACTTTGTGAGGCCTCGGATAGGGAGTGCGTAAAGGAACATGTGTGGGGAAAAGTGCAGCCAGAACCTCAGGAAGAGGTTCTGGAGGAGCCGGAAAAGGGGCCGCAACCTGGCGCATTCTAAGTAAGCGTGCACCAGGGTCTCCCTCACGCCGCAAAAGGGGCAGGCCTCGGGGCGGAAGGTGAACCGCGCCAAGTACACGCCCGTGCTCATGGCTCCATGGAGGAGCCGCCAACTGATGTCCCCGGCGGGCCGTGGGGTCAGAGCGGAGTAAAGGCTGGCCCACCGGGGGTCCTCGCCCTCTGCAGGTGGAAGGAGGTCCCGCCATTTGGTATCGGGGCGGGACGCGAGGGCGAGGAAATGGATGGTGTGGAGCACGAGCGTGTACAGATATTGTCGGGGTGCGGTTCGGAAGGGGACCGGCTGCAAGTCCAGCAGCCAGCTCGGCGTATGGGACGGGGTCTGCCGGGGGGGCTCGCGGGGCCGGGGCCCGATGGCAAGCTCTGGAGGGCCAGGACTGAGAGGGGGGTGAGGAGTTCCCTCTCGCAGAACCCGCTCAAGGTAGGCCCGAGAGAGGGGGGCAGAGCCGCCCTCACCTCCTGGAGTAGGCGCCGGGGGGTGCGAAGGGTGGAGAGCCCCATGCGCCAGGCAAGCGCGAGGGGATCCACCCAGTCCCCCCGGGCGTAGTCCAGGAGGTCTCCGATCTTGGTGACACCTGCCAGGACCAACCGCCGCCTCACGGAGGGGGCCTCCGCCACCTGCACACGTAGATGGGGGTTGTGTAGCAGGGGCTCCGCGAGGAGGTCCTCCCCCTCGGTGGGCACAAGGGCCCTGGAGGCTAAAAGAAGCCTCCAGGTCCAGAGGAGGTCCTGGTAGAAGGCCGGCAGCTCGGAGAGGTCTTGCGGACCACCTCTCAGCTGGATATAAAAGAGCTGCCGGTCGTATCGGAGCCCTCGGTAGCGGCGGAGGACAGCGCGCGCCAGGTGGCTCCACGCCGGACTACCTGCACCATAAAGGAGTCTCTGCAGGGCCTGGAGGTGGAAGGTGTGGACCTGGCATTGGACACAGCACAGGCCCTTCCCTCCTTCCTCCAGGGGGAGGCTCAGAATCCCTGCAGAGACCCAGTGCAGTCCTGGCCAGAAGAACTCCAGAACTGTCTTCTGGAGGTGGGCCAGGAACGTCGGGGGCAGGACCAGGGTGTTGAGCCAGTGCCAGAGCATGGACAGGACGAGCTGGTTGACCACCAGTGCCCTCCCACAGAGGGAGAGGCACCGCAGCAGTCCCGTCCATCTCCGCAGCCACCCAACGACCCTGTCCTCCAAATCGCGCCAGTTCTCGTCCGGGGAGGGACGGGTGGCAGAAAGGTAAACGCTGAGATAGAGCAGCGGACCCGCGCTCCACCGGATGGCTTGAAGCGCGGGCAGGAGGGGGCCCGCCGACCACCCAGCCCCTACCGTCAGGCCAGAGCTCTTGACCCAGTTGACCCGGGCGGAGGAGGCCGCCGAGTAGATGGCTTGGCATGCCGCCAACTGGCCCAGGTCGCCCGGGTCCTGGACTGCGAGGAGCACGTCGTCGGCGTACGCTAACAGGACCAGCCGCAGCTCCGGCTCACGGAGCACCAGCCCCGTCAACCTCCGACGGAGGAGACAAAGGAAGGGCTCGATGGCCAGAGCGTACAGCTGGCCCGACAGCAGGCAGCCTTGACGCACTCCTCGCCCGAAGCTGACCGGCTTGGTCAGGGTCCAGTTGAGCTTGACCAGGCACTCCGCGGAGGCGTACAGCACCCGGAGAAAACCCACAAAGCGTGGCCCGAAGCCGAAGGCCTGCAGGGTGTCCAGGAGGTACCCGTGGTCCACCCTGTCGAATGCTTTCTCCTGGTCCAGGGCCAGGAGGGTGAATGACAGACCGTTGACACTATTTGGATGCTGGGGAGGTATGTGAGCCCTAGGCATTTAAAGGTCCTTTTCCCCGTAGGCAGAGTGGAGGTTACTACAGGGCAATCTGAGGCACCTGGACCCATTAAGGGTTACTCCAGGGACCTATAAAAAGCCTGCCTCTCCTAGCCAAGGGAAAAAAAAGGTGGTGGGGGGGGGGTAGACAGAAAAATCTGTCAGTGGGTATGAGACTTTCCTGGAAGTAGGAGGTAGACTTTCTCCCCAGCTGCAAGTGTAACCCATGGGCTTAAAGGAGGAGTGTTTCTTTAAGAGTTTTGCTGGTGTCTGAGTTGCTCTTGCTGGGTCACTGTTGCTGGGCAGATTTAGCTGCCTAGACCCAGAAGTTCCAGCCTGTTCTGTGTAGTTTTGAGCATGCTCAGCAAGGTTCCCTGCCAGCGCAGTGGTCAGATGGCTGAGATGAAGCAGCCAGGCCAGTTGCACTGAGGAGAGTACTGGTGCTCTGTGCAAGGGGAGAAGCTGAGCCAGGAACAGATAGCAGGCTGTTTTTCCCAACTCTGAGGCATTTTGCTTCAGGTCAGTAGCCTTGTTACCCCTCCAGCAGGGCAGTCTGGAGGCAGTGTGTACAGAGAAGCAACTATTGGGCAAAGAAGGGTGGTTGCCTTCTAACTTTATACTCTGGGTTATGGGCTTAGCTACAGTTCTTTTGTGTAATAAGGGGAAAGAGATAATTATATTTTGTTATTGTCAGAGATGTATTTTTCCTTTGTAACAGGGTTTTTTATATATGTGTGTACGTAAATGAGTGTGGACTGAGTAAGCTGTGTGGACAGCAGTGCTCCCAGCAGAGGAAGAAAGGTTTTCCAGGACTCATACAGAGGATTTCTGCTGCCAAAGAGGAGGGAGCTGCTGCTTCTAGCACAAGCCTTTGGACTTGGTGATTTGAGACCATAAGACTCATGTGGATACTGCTAAATAGCCACTATGTATTATAGATCTGTATACTAATAATTTCTTCTGCTTTCATAGAAGGTTTATAAAGTTAATGTTTAATATAGTACATTGCTTTTGTTTATTTTTTTTATGAATTCCGAACAGTCTTCACTGTGAGCTCCTTTACAGACTAGATCCTGGCTCTCCAGCTGCTTTTTGCAGGTCTCTTGCTTTCTGTGAGGCACTGGAGAGGGGCAGATAAATGACTTTGAGCCCACCCTAGCAGGTTACACAAGCAGAGAAGGAGGACACAGGCTCCACTCTGCAGGAAGGGCTGATGTAGCCCCAGACCCTCCAGGGCAGTGCTACCACCTCCATGACTCTTGAGAAGGGCAGAAGACAGTACCTCGTTGGGTTTAATTAAGTGGCCTGGAACCATGAACCCTCTCTAAGGGTGGACGGGTGCCTTGCTGGGCTCAAACCAGGCTCTGTTCCAGATGCCCCAAAAGACAGAGGCTGAGGGGAAAAGCCAGCAGCTTTGTCCTGGCTGGGCCAGATTTGCCTCATGGTTCAATCGCTAGGGGAGATGGTCATTATTAGGCAAGCCTGCCCCACCCCCACCCCCAGGACACTTTGCTGCACTGTGCATATGTGTGATGTGGGAAACATGCTACCATAATAGTAATGTTCAGTATGTCATGGGCATTCCCAAAACACTGTATGGGATATACTTTTCATTAGACCATACACAGTTACACTGTAGGGGCAAACAGGAATGATACACAGATTACACCACAAAGGTGTATGAGGGGTGCAGCATGTTACAGGGGGTTCCAGAGAGTCTGGAACTAGGTTGTTCTCAGTGGTGGCAAATAATAGAATTAGTAATAATCATTTCAAATTGCAGTGGGATTGGTTTAGGTTGGATGCTAAGAAAAACTTTTCACTAGGAGGGTGGTGAAGAACTGGACTAGGTCACTTACAGAGGTTTTTAAGATGTGCATTGAGAAAGCCCTGGCTGGGATGATTTAGTTGGGGTTTGTTCCTGCTTTGAGCAGGAGGTTAGACTAGGTGACCTCCTGAGGTTCCCTTCTAACCCTAATCTTTTATGATTCCATGATTACAGAACTACCCCTGCATCAGTTTCTGGAGTAGGGAAGTTTACAGCTGGATCAATGTCCATGAAGAAGGCACCATCAGCCAAAGAAAGCAAGGTGTCTTGTGGCACTTAAAGACTAACAGATTTATTTGTTGCATGAGCTTTCATGGGAGAAAATCCCACTTCATCAGATGCTAAGAAAGCCCTTGTTAACTTTCCTGTTTGCTTCTTCCTCAACTTGTCTAGTACTGTCTTGGATTCTGATGTAAAATAATGTCAGAGATTGAACTGCACTATCAGAAGCTGAGATGTTGAACAACTGTTAAGAGCTAGGAGTCCTTCATATCTAACGGAGAGACCTGCAGATTGTGAGATCTTCAAGTGGTTCCTTGTTTGCTAGTACCAGTCTGAGAGATTGACAGCAACAAGTGGAAGGCTATTCAGTTTCCCAGCACTCAGAACTCCATCACGAAGGCGATGAGGAGTTCTGAATCTTTAATTGAGTCAAGCATGTTTTTTTGCAGTTAATGTGTGTGGAGAGAAGTACATCAGTTGTAAGTAGTGCCTGGGTTAATCAGAAGCAGGTGGACTGGCTGTTTTGATATATTCCAGTTTTTCCCAGCTGAGCCCTGAAATGAGGTTGGATGTGCTAGAGAAATGATCAGTTTTGCTACTTCTGTTTGGAACTATGTGTATATTGTAAATAAAACAGAGGGAAAAGTGTCCTGAGTCAGCAACTCTGCCATTATGTCCCAACAAGGAATTAGCCTAGTCTAGAAGACCAAATTTTTCATGTTCTCTTGGAAGCTAGGACAGTGGTTACACAAACAAAGCTATATATTCATCTCAGGATTCTGCTGACTAAATAAGTTCATCTATGATTGTAATGACACAGCTATGCAATGAAAAATCCTGCTTATTGTGTGGGTGTGATCTCACCGTGATGAATTATACATTTTAATGCTGTGAAAATTAGTCAATTCAAATGCAAGTATTGGTTGAGCTCATGTTTTTATGGCATCTACCAGATAAGTGTCAGCTTCTAATATATATTTTTAATTAAAAATCTAATTGGTGGGTTTTATTGTTTCCAATTAATCTCCCTAAATGAAATTTAATTCCATACTGATTCTTCACTTGTATCTACATATTTTACTTCTTGCAGCATGTTCTTACCCAAGCAGTTCTGAATGGCCAGGTTATCCTTCTGCCTTTACTGTCCTAGGTGCAGTAAATGAGGGGAGGTCATCACCTTTCAATGCTAGCCCCTAGTGGGGATATGCCTGGTGCTGGTGCAATGCTGAGCAAATTGTGCTAGCTTGTCACCTCTTACAGCCAGCACCAAAATACCCACTATGCCAGGGATGAGGGGACCAATTTAGTTTGTAGACCAGCTCTACACTGACTGGAAAGTCTCCCCACTCATACAATGATATTTCACATGGGTCATCTATGGCCCCTTCTGCTAGCAGAGCAGCATACTTTATTCTGCACAGGTGGGACCAATGGCTTCATCTAACAAGGCCTGTGCAAATATTTTTCTTCTATTTGAGTGAGCAGCTGTTCACATTCATGTTGGTTTCCTCGAGGGCTGCGAATGAAACAAAGCTGGAACTGCCAGTTTTCATTGGGCTTTGTTCTAAAAGTCACACACTTTCCCCCCAACCTGTGATGCACCTCCACCAAAAGTTGCATTTGTACATGTGTATCTGTTTTCCATATGAAGATAGTCCTGTCCTGTCTGACTGTCATAACATACACCATGCCATTTGCTTGCTGGCAACTGGCAAACAGTAGGCCAAAGCCAGCCCTGGCTAATCTCAAGCTATTATAAAATCAGGAATAATCAGCCACCAGGAACTGAGGCAATATGGCTATTGTGCCATATAAAAGTCACATTCAGAGTAATGACAGGGCTGGAGGTAAATTTTAACCATTTTCCACTAGGCATTTTAAGAGCTAAATTGTTTGCTATGTTTTGAATTCTGGTGGAACAATATCCCACATTCATTTTACATCTCCCCCATCTTCCACCCAACCCAATTAATGGAGATTTTGATCACTTAAGCATCTTGCTCCCAGTTCTCATGTGCAACCAGGCACTGTTAGCATGATATCCAAGCAGCCTTACTTAAGAACATGATGATGTTGGGCCAGGTGCTGGCTACTGATACATTTTGAACAGCTTCACCTGAGGGCTGCCTGAGCTGCACCCTATTGCTTACGGTTCCTTCCAAGGCACTACTGTAGCAGTCAGTAAAACCTAGAAACTGTAGCACAAGAAACCTAGAAGCACTCAAACTATGTCCCTTGCAAGGGGGTCCTTGGTGTAGAAGCGCTGTTGTGCCAGGTGTTGCTATATGAGAACTCCCTGTGCAGCCAAAAAAGGACCAGGGGTTGCTGAGTGATCACTGAAGCCATCTTAAAGAGCCGCAGCTCAGTGATTTGGATCCTCTATTTACCCTTTTTCAAATTGATTATTCTAAGCTTATTCATTCACTCAGTCAATGATAACATGCTGGCTCTCTTAAAACACTTATCATCTGTATCTCTAATCTTTCCCTATCTATTGTATTTCTAAGTTGGGTTACCCTACATCTGATTTTTCCCAGACATGTCCTGCTTTCCAGAGCCAAGCAATGCCAGTCAGCTCCTGGGGGGGGGGAGCAGATGTGGCCAAGCAGATGCCTGAGTATGAAGAGCACAGCAGGGGCTCTGAACAGCAGCAGGAGCTCAGCTTACCGGCTAGTGACTCGTATCTGAAAAGAACATGTCCAGGAAAAAAACAGACATACGATAACCCTAATTTCTAGTGCAGTATCTGCTGGAATAAAATGGGAGGGAATTGCTTGACTATCCAGGGCCAAAATTCTGTTGTCATATTTGTACATTTAAATCCTGTCCCAGTCATTTATGCTTGCATTAAGCAGAATTTGACTCCCAAAATTTTGAGAGATTAAATTACATGAAGATCTTGATTTACTTGAATCCGCTCGGTTTTGATCCTTTTACATAATACCTGGGTGAGTGGTAAGGGAAGATAGACATGCCTGATGAAGCACGTATTTACACCCTCACAGCTATCCTGATTAATAGGCAGCTAAACAGTTCATGGGATTCAAACCTTAATCACCCTGACTCCGTTTAATGAAAAAAACGCCTGAGTAAAGAAAAGCAATGTGTTCTTCACTGACTTGGCCAAGAAGAGATTAAAAATACATCTGGCTCCAGAATTTCATTTATACCATTTCTGTGGTGAGTATCTAGATGGATTACTTGCAGTCTGTAGCTCCAGCTTTTGCTATGCTATTCAGACTAATTCCTGGATATATCAGCAATATTTAGAAGTACAAGAAAAGAATGAATGCAAATGTAATTTGTGTACTTCAGTTTCAAAGGAAAACAAACTGAAAGGCTAACCCAGTTTGTTACTGTTTCTTTTACAGTGTGATCCATTAGCTCCACCTCCTGTTAATAGAAGGTAGTGGTTCTGTTTATGAAGGGTGAATGTTTCAGAAACACCGAGTAGTGGCTAATGAATCTAAATCCTACTGAAAGACAATGAGACAAACTATTAAACTGTCAAGGGATATTTGAAAATGTTATTCCAAGCATCCTGTACAGAAAAAAGTAGAAATTGAAAGCCACAGTATACATTCTGCACCCACTGCTATATCACTTTTACAAAATGAGAAGTCTTGTGCATTTTGGTGCCAACCTTATGCTAGTGACAAAGTACTTAACTGTGCAAAATATTTCAGCAAACAAACGCAGTAGTAAGTAATCTGGTACACAGGGAAGGCATTCCATTTGATACCAGCAAGGAACAAAAACCAAGAAAATGGACATATAATTTGAGAAAAATGCTAAATATTTTCCTATTTCACAAAAGCCAGTCCAGACTGAGGAAGTGCACAGGAAATAGCTATAGGTCACAAAGATGCCAGGTAATCAGAGGAGAGGGACATGTATCTACAATCTGAGCAGGTTCAATTTCTGCTGTGCATTTGTAAAGTAGTAGTGGTAAGACAATCTTTTGTTGAAGCTGGATACAAACTTCTTTGCTTCATCTGGATATTCACAAGCCTTCTGGACAGCTGTTAGCAGTGCTTTTGGGGTTCGCTGAAGTAATTCACATCGAGTTGGTCCACATTACAATTTTTTTCCTGCATAACTATATTGGATGGGGGGTGGCGCATGGGAGGAAAGCTACAACTCTTAGCTAAATGATCAGTGTAGACCAGTGGTTCCCCACCTTGCTTCTGCTGTGGCACACCTTGATACCTTAAAATTTTTCAAGGCACACCACCATTAAAAACTCATGAATATTCAAATTAGCTCAAAATAACATGAATATTTACAAACCATAGCACAGTGGTTCAGAAATGCTGCTGTGTGGGGTAGTAGAGGTAACAGAGCAGGGATGGCAAGACAGGGGAGGTCAGGAGTTACTTGCAGTGGCAGGAGTGTGTGTGGGGAGCAGGGCAGGGCAGGGGCAGGGCCGGCACAACCCAGTAAGCCTGCTAAGCATTGCAGGGGGGCGCTGGCACCTGCTCTGCTTGCAGGGGGGTGCCAGAAAAGGTAGGGGCAGGGGTGGCCAAAGAGGGCAAGGGCAGCCATGTGGGGAACAGCACAAGCGTGGCAAGAGAGGAGAGGGGAAGGGAGAACAGGAGTGGCTTGGGGGGGGGCAGGGGGAACCTGGGGAGTGGGAGGGTAGGGCAGGAGAGCACAGCACAGCACCCACTTCCCCCTTCTCCACAGTGGGTCCCTGCCACCCAGGGCAAATCCTCACCCCACTGCTGCTCCCTCCCACCCCAGTGGGTCCCATTCCCCCTCCCCCAGCTGCCTGTGATAGGCCCTCCTGTCACTGCAGGGGCCAGAACTATCCCTCCAGGCCCCAGCTCAGCCCCCTCCAGCTACACACACCCCAACCAAACAGCCACCCCACAACCTCAGCTACATCCTCTGCTACACATCCACTCCCACCCACCTCTGCTACACACATACCCCCTGCCCCCCCACGGTCCCCCTCAAATCCCTTACCCTGGCTGTTTGCAGGCTAGCTGACAGGCTGGGAGCTGCTTCCTTGCCACAAACTACTTTGTGGGGCTCCCTAAAGGGCTCACTATCGGCCCCCACTGCTACCTTCTCTGCGTCCCCAGTCCCCTCCTGCAGCCCTAACCACCCCACACGACCCCCTCCCCCAGGACTCCTTTTTTGTTTTGCTGAACTGAACTAACATGACTATCCCTCTAGAACTCGTAAATTATTCTTGCATATGGTATTTTTAAAGATCTTCCCCTCATGAAGCTTGTAAGTTGATCATCTTTCCCTTAACATAAATGAGCTAATGCTGAACTGCAAAGTTAAAATGAATATTTGAAATTTTTAAAAAAAGTATAAGCATTAATAAATAAAAAGTGGTAACATTAATGATGGCTCAAAAATAACAAATACCACATTTAAAATGTTGGTAGTCAAATCTTACAAATGTTTCATATAGGCTTGGGTTTATGTGCACTAGACATACACATAATTATAATAAATAAAAATAAGTAAAAAAATGTTCCTAGTGTGTAGCTATAAATGAAAGACACCAAATTTCAGTGAAATTCTCTTTAGTACTCAAGTTTATAAGACTCTTGCCCCCTCAAAAATATTAAATAGGAAGTACAGAAGAAGCTAAAAAATTACTTACCAAAAAAAAGATACAGTACAGACATCACATACAGCTGTAATGATTGTCTAAGAGGGCAGCACTGTATTTATATGTAGCAGCCTAAATGGACCTAACTGGTAAACTGATCAAAAGCTCATGTGAAAAATAAATGTTAGTCTTAAAGTGCCACACGACTTTTTTTTTTTTTTTTTTTTAATCTAACCAAAGCCAAACTAAGAATAGTCACAAAGTCAAAGGAAAAGGCAAAAGAACAGGTAAAGAAAAAAGACAATATTTCACAAAATTAGAAAATGGCAGAATAAATGGCCACACTGAGGAATTAAAAGCTGAGCCCGAGGGAAAAGTTCCTACTATTGTGCTGTCTGTTGCTTGCTTCTGCTTTTTTAGCATTTCAGTGTGAAGGTGATGGGCAGATAATGGTGAAATCTGCAATTCAGACGAAGCACAGATCCTAATGATAGTTTGCTTTGATGAGCCAAGAGTGAAAAGTGCTTAGGCTTCCAGCCCTGCTAGCTCTGCTAGATGGGAACAATTTCTATATTTTCATTTCTGTCCACCAAATTGAGGACGGGACTCCTTATTGCTTGGGGCCCTAGGCAGCTGCCTGCTTCTCCTACCCCAAAAGCTGCCACTTCTTTTTGCCAGCCCTGCACAGCCCACATGGCTGGACTGAGCAAGGAGGGAGCTCTAACTCTAGCTCTCTCAGATTCTCATGGCACACTTTGGGTGTTGCCACAGCACACTGGTTGGGAACCACTGGTGTAGACACAATTTTATGCCAAAAGAGGAGGGCTTCTGCCAGTATAGCTGAAGGTGGCATAGCTGTACCAGCAGATGAACTTCTGCAGACTTACATTGTATCTACACAGGGGGCTCTGCTGCGATAACTATGCTGGTCAAGCCTCTGTAGTGTAACCAAGTCTTAAGGCTCTAAAGTGGACATGGACAGTCTTTTACTAGCATCCTTTGCTAGTTAAGCCAACCTCAGGATGACTGTTGGTCATTAATAAATTCTAAAGGTTAACAGAACCTTGAACAATAACCTTAATGGATTTATAAAGAATACATTCTACCTCTCACCAGACAACCATTCACTTTTATTAACAGAAACACATAATAATGGAGTAAAGAAACAAGTAGATAGTCATGTTTTGAGGGAGGAGTGCCCCAGACTGAGCAGAGAGGCAACTGACAGCAATGGCTTTGAGAGGCCTGGACAGAGATGAGGATACTACAGGGAAACATGCTCCTACATTAGTTAGAGAGACTAAAGCAACTAAAATTCTTTAATGAAATAAATCACTAAAAATTGTGTCTTCTGTTTTAAAGAAGAGTAGAGGTAGCATGACCTCCTGTCCACTTAGAGAGAAAGCCCAGCTTAACTATGGCTAAATGAAAGGTTTGTGAAAGCAGGGCATGGCTCTTAAAGCCCAAGTACAGCAATTTGAAGGCAGCAGTGGTGATATGGAAGAGTAGAGAGAAACAGAACTATGTATAGGATGGCAGATAGGGGACCCACCTCAGAACTAACAACTCTGGGTGAAGGAGTCAGTCACCTAGTAGGAAGGGAATTAAATGGAATTAAAGAATACACCCCATAGATGGGTCACCCCTTCTGAGTGAGATAGAGGCATCTTTCACACTGGGGAGGCTGCTGCTGCAATGGATGGTGTCACATTCCAAAGGAGTAGCCATGTTAGTCTACGTCAGCAAAACAAACAAAGAGGCTGGTGGCACTTATCAAGACTAACAAATTTATTTATCGCATGAGCTTTTGTGGGAAAAAAAATCACACTTCAGATTCTTGAAGATGGCACTTACAGAATGGGACTGTAAATTCCCCATCTTCAAGAGTCTGATGAAGGGGGAGTTTCTCCCACGAAAGCTCATGTGATAAATAAATTTATTAGTCTTTATAAGTGCCACCAGACTCCTTGTTTGTTCCAATGGATAGTGTTCCAGTTGAGAAGCAAGCTGATGGGGGGGAGGATTCAATTATAAGGAATCTAGAGTGATATGTGGTGACAATGATACTATGAACCTTGCACTCACATCCTACACAGTATTCTAATTTTTATTTATTTATTTAACACAAAATATGCCTTGAGGCATCTTTTGAAAACTAAAACTTAGTGACAATATTCTTGTGATGTATGCATGCAATGTGTATTAAGAGTTATGGAGATATTCTGGAATTATGATTAAGTATGTGCAGCCAGGTACATTGAAGAAGTTGTTAAGCAGATCTATTTTAGACAAAAATCTGTATTTGATTCTTTCACTCACCCAGTATGTAGCTAAACACAATGAAAGCCCACATTTACATGCAAGTAGAAACAGAAGAGCTTCCACTTTGGCAATCACAAGTGTACCAGAGTTGAGGTGCTATCCTCACATCTTGAATAAACTTTACTCTGAGAGGCAATCCCCAGAAGAATCCATGTCAAATGTTTACTACTCTATAAAAACAGGGCACCTGAACCTCAAGTGATAAGCAACTGAATTATCAGAATATCTATCTATCTTACTGTATTATAAAAGTATATGAAGTAAGGTCTTTACTGTTAGCTACCACCATAATGGAGAGGAAAATCATTGTGAAATGTATCAACAAAATGTAAGGAATTATGGATACTCATTCATACTAGGCTGTACATTCTACCCAGAGAAGAGGGATTGTCAGCTACTTACCTGTCTCCTGTGTCAATTAAGCATGGCAGAATCAGAAACAACCGGAGCCTTGTTTACATAGCAACCCTCTGAGCGGATGGGAAGATAACATGAACTCAGCTGCCCAGTGGAGAATGGACATGGCAAGCAAAAAGAATGGAGGGCTTCCTGCCTCTCAAAGCAAGATAACTGAACTTTAGAAGATACAATCAGGGACAGAAAGCCATTTTAGGTATCTGTCAATTGATGTACATGAAGAAACAGAAACTTTGCAAGATGACAAAGATAGGTCCTTCAGTCCAGGGTGGCTGAAGTTTCTGGAACTGAATATAGGTGAGAAAGCTGCTGATGTAAAGATCTTTCACCTCAAAAGACAAAGCCAGCACCTTGTACATTCTTCTTGAAGGCCCTGGCTGAGGGGAAAAAAATCAGCCCTGGCTGGTACAAGGAAACCCTCCTGAACAAAAATTGTACCTTGCTAGATTAAGTTTTAGACTTTCAGAAACAGTTTGCTTTAATTGCAACTCTATCTTCATACCTTATACTTGAACTAATTTAATCCTACATATTTTATTAAATTATTTCATTTTCACCATAAACCAACTCAAGGCTGAGTTTAAGGGAATGGTACATTTACTCCCCTGGTTAAGTAATATGCAGTCATGCTGTAATATGGTTACATGAACTGTATTATTTCTCTGAGGGCATGTACAGCTTCAGCCTCTCCTCCCGCCAGAGCCAATAGCCTGAACTAACAGCTGGAGCTGACACTGAGTATGTAGGTAAAGTAGTATGTGTCACCCTAGCTACAATAGACAGAGATGAGTTACCAGGTCGATGCAGGAGCAATGCTATAGTGTAGAAAGTCAGGTTGACATAAACACCCTTATTTTGACCTCTCTCTAGCCTAAGGTGTAACTAATAGCACATCAAGGGAGGCAGAATGTGGCTCACTCACTCCCACCACTCTGCTAGTAATCTTGTTTTCTCCACGGTACAACTAAGATACTAATCAGCATGGTAACTTTGTAGAAACTGGCCTGATACTGATATCTGAATAGCAGGTCGACTGTCTTGGGAGTAAACAACTTGTTTTACTGTACAACATCTAAATCTTTGTCTTGTACTAACACAGAAGCCATTATTCAAATTATGTTGTGTGTACTTCGCTACCCTGTGTTGTCCCTAAGGTTCAACTGGAAATGATACTCTTACTGAAGAACAGAGGGCAAACTTGGTTTTACTGTATAAACATAATTTTAATTAAGATCAACCCTGTACAAAAAGCTGTTAGAATGAATGCTAAATAAGAGTATAAACCACAACCACGTCCTCAGTACACAATGCGTATTATAACTCCTAGTTTCAGAAGCAGTAACTCTAAACTGTTCTCACTTATTGGAAAGTGAACTGGAGCAAGTGGATTTTTAACCACTTAGTTCATGCCCCATAAAACTGATCTCAGCTCAGTTTGTACTGAACTGTAAGGCTTACTCCTTCTAAAGAAGCTTGAATCTGGAAAGTTCCTCTCACCCCCCCCCCAACTTTATATTTTATTTTAGACATTAATTTTATTCTACTCCTTTGAGTCATGTTTGCAGACAATACTCTGCTACTCGGCTTTGGCAGAATGGGTGACACAAACTCTGATGAGCTTCTGTTAGATAGCATTACTGGGTTATTAAAAGATGCATAAAAGATATCATGGAAAATGATGCAAGGATAATCAAAGAGAGTGAAAAAAAGCCATGTTAGAACACCCATTTTAAAGATTTTATTGTATCATAGTCACTTCAAATGTTGTGAAACAATTTTCTACAATCTTGAGCTTTTCTTCAGAAAGCAGATTTTCCTGTTTTAGTTGTCCAATAAGAGCTTCCAGGGATTTGAGCCTATTTAAAGTTTTTCTTTCCTGTTTCTCAAGAAGTATTATCTTAGAATGAAGCTTTGCAATTTTTTGCCAGAGATGATCCCTGTCTATGTCTTGTCTGCAATAGGAATGCTCAATTTGTAATACGTCTGTTTCACCATAGTTGTTTATATATGCCGATTTTTCAGTTTCTATTTCTTCTGTGTCTATAAACTCCTGTTTAATGGGAATGAAAGAACTACTTATCACAGAAGGCTCTTTAGAACACTCAGCAGGGACAAAGATAGCAATGACAGATTCTTCATTTCCACTGATCTCTTCAATAGTTCGTGTGATTGTACTGAAAAAAACTGCATTTTCACTCATTGGCTGTACTTCCACAGAGCAGCCTGCTATATGAGAGCTAGAATTTTCAGCTGGATGGTGAATAACTGGCCCACCTGTATATTTAAATTTCAAAGATGAATCCAAGCATTCAGGGTCTGTAACTTGCAAAACTGTGGCTGTACAACTTAAAAGATTCTCTACAGATGTATGAACATTGCTTGCTTCTATATTCTGGACAGGTCCTGCCATTAAAATAGGAGTTTGTTGAACATGCTGCTCAGATGAACTAAGAGTTATCGTGTCTGCTTGCAAGTCTTCTGTGTTTTGCAGTTGCACTTTCTTCTGTGGAGGGTTGCTCAGGGTTGATAAGCAAATTGCTTCTGCTTTTTCATCTAGACTTTCTGCAGTTATGACACTTTTCTTTGGTGTACAAGGTTCAAGTGATGTAGATAGACTATCTGATTGTACACGCACACTGACTGCCTCCCCATCCTCCGTTTTTATCTCTTGTGGCTTGTGCTGTGATGAGTCTTTTTCCTAAAGGAGAAATGACACCTTTTAACTATAACTACATATAATACAAAAAATTTCCTCATTCTGTAATGTGTTCTTGAGCAACCTTTATCATTAACTTTTTTTTTTTTTTTTTTTTTTTTTTAACAGTACTGCTCAAAGATTAAACCAGCATTTCACCAACAATTCATAGTTATCTCTAAACAGAATGTTTTTCATGAACTTTGTACATCACCTGAAGTATTCTCAATAATTAGTCTAAAAACTCTGGTTAACAGTTTTATAAACTTGATGTTTCTTTATGATTTATTAAAATTGATGACACAATGCACATGCAATAGAAGCATCAAGTTACCTCTTTCTGACAAATGGGTTAGTTTTTCTTATTCTACATCCAAAAACATTACTAAATACCAACTTAACAAAAGAGTATGCCATTTTTGCATTATGAATTTTTTTTGGCTCAGTGTGATTCACTGGACTGCTGGGTCCTTTCGGTCAACCACCAAGCAACTTTACTTTCACAGAAATTTAGTACAATGATAAAAAAGAAACCTAGATTTTCAGTTTGTATTTAATTGCCACGGGTTACATGGGTAAATGTGCACATGCATGCATTGTGCACATGCACACCCATACATTTGATTTTTAAACATACCAGCAAACAGCGTTGAAACTTTGAACACTTCATAAGGATGGAGACATTTCTTTTAGGACTGATGGCAAGTTAACAAGTGGGAAGATCTTAGATTGATACTACTTCTGTTTTTAATACCATCTTCAAGACTCATCCTTTCCTGGCTGCTCTCTTTGGTCCCCATCTACACAAACCATATCCTCCATGTGTAGGATTACAATCTAAGCAAACTTTTTCACATTTTGGTCATTAACATAAAAATATATTAACACTGTGTGGTATTTTTTTTTGTTTTTTTTTTTTTTGTTTAATAGGATTGATTTTGAAGAAGGCAAGCTGTCATGCTAGGCCAGTAGACTAAGAAAAACAAAAAAGTTATAAGCAACTTTAACTTAGTTAACTAAATAGAAAAATAAAGATAGGCAAATGAAAACAGGATGTAAAAGTGGTGTGTAGTGGAAAAAGACAAGTCATTTTAAGAAGTGTACATTAATAAAGATATGGTTAGTTGAGATTGCCCATAGTGTTGACTAATCAAGTTGTTCATTGTTTTCTATGCCCTTAGTAGATAAGAATAAAATACGACTTCAACAGTCTCTAAAATGGATTTCATTGCACTGCAATTCAGTTTTGTAACACTTCAAAGTTCAAATTATTGAAAAAGTTACATAAATAGAAAATTAATTTAATTATTTGTTCTTTTTACCACTTTTGAGCTGATATCAGCCAATCCTAGAGATTTCAAGAAAACAGACTCTCTCCCCTTCCTCAGGTCTATCAGCAGCTGAAACAGGACTTCTTAGATGGAATTGCTGGGTTCTGCTTCCTCTGTCCAGAGAGCTGAGGACGCACCCAGATTTTTCTTAATCCTATCTTTAGGTCTTACCAGAATTCCTGCTGGCTGGAGCAAGGGACAGAAAAAGAAACCCAAAATGCAATCTGGGATTATTTGTTTTGTGCAGAGGCAGAAGACTGAATCTCAGTATTTAGCACCAGTACTGTAAGCAGAGGAGCTGTAATATGGATTAAGGGATAAAATCCCAAATCACAAGATGTCCAAAGCATGGAGTGAAGACAGAAAGCACATCACTTACTTGACTAAGCAATGGATACCTACAGGAGCAAATAAGATTTTAATACAAATTTCTGAGATATCTTTTGTATATATATGAAAACTGAAAAACTGAGTTAAGCTAACTACACATCTGAAGAGTTTTGATTGATCTTGCTCTCAACTGACATGTCATCTCAACACTGAGCTACAGAATGCTTGCTGAAGACCTGTTAAGAAAACTAGGCAAGAGGCCCTATGAAGAAAAAAACTCCTAGCCCTTCTCTTTACCAGGACAACTTTAAAAACATAAGCCAATGTAAAAGGATCACTAGGGTTGAAAAGAGCAATCAGCTAGGCTAGTTCTTAATTTCCCCTCTTGCACATTTTTCACATACAAAGGATCAGTTAAGTTTGGGATGTTCTCTAAAAAATTATCTTGCATTTCTCTGAGTGTCTGAAAGATGCAGACCATATACCTATGGGGTGCTCAAGTAAAAAAAATAAAAGCTGGGACTTAGATGCCTAAGCATCTTTATGGATCCGGATTTCTGATTCTACAGTAAGTGGGTCACATACATGTCTAGGAAGAGAGAAGAGGAATAGATACTGCCTGGATTGTGTTACCAGAAACAACTATCAGAGTCAGTGTAATGAGCCTCCATGAAGTGCTGGCTAAGCATACAATATTAAGAGGTCCAGTGACTTGAATGGAGGTGGAAATACTACCTCCCCCAACCCCTCCCCCTTTGCCAGTGATGGGAAGAGAATATAACATTGATGCTGTCCACCTCCACCTGTTTTGGGGACTGTAAAACATACTCTTATCTAGGTAATATTTCACATATGGCTCACTGGGTAGAAGATGTAAGGAAAATTGCAGCTAAAATTTTGGCAGCATATAGGTTTATAGATCAGTTATCTATGGAACATCTTCTCTGTAAAGGTACTGCTGCTGGACTATGGATACAAATATAAAAAAGAGAGGCTATGCTTCTGCTGAATGCAAATCACTACCTTCCCCGCCACAGTTAGAAACAAATTTATGTTAAACAATAGTAAGTTCATCAAGGTAAGAACTATTCTTTTGTTTTGTGTTGTGCTGTGCCTACCACAATGGGGCTTCTAGTGGCTATGGTAATACAGAGAATAGTAACAATTTCTTGAACATTTTTAGGTCATTCCAAAAAAATTACTATTGCTTTATAACTGCTGGATTTTATTTCCACATTTAAAAAAAAAAACAACTCATCATAATTAGCTTTAGTCTTGAAGAATGAACACCCATTTACACTAAATTCACCTGCCATGCAAAAAATCCACATCCACTTCTGGAATTCATTTAATATATTTTAATCATCAGTCTATGCTAAGTATTTGCTTTTTCAATGTTAAAAGTAGATAGTCACAAATTTCAGTGTTATAAAATTAAGCTACAGTTGAGTCTAAAAATCCATCTAACTCAGTATTCTGTCTCCAGTATTATTTTCTATTAGATGCTTTAGAGAAAAGCAGAAAAGTCCTGTAGTCTCTATCAAAGCATTGGTAATAAACAACATTATGGTATCTGTGAAGCACAGTGTCTTTGCCTAGCCAACTGTACAATAATGTGTAACATAATAAGGAACTGTCTTCAATGACATGTGGATGAAATAAAACAAGTCTAATATTTTTTCATTTTTTTTATTTTTTAATGGTAGCGCTTTTAAAGGAATTCTCAGTTCTTATTGGTACAAAATATAAAACGACTCTGTGTCTGTTACCATTTACAGCATGTAACCATCATTTATACTTGTGTGTAAAAAATATCTGAGAAAGCAGCTCAGAAAATTTTAACTAAACAGGATTTGAGTCTTATACTTCTGAGAAAGTATACAAAGTATATCTAAGTTCGGAAAAACTTGCAAAGATGTTGGTAACAACCCTTGATAGTATATAATCCATTATATACTCTGTGGTGATTCGCTCAGTATTTCATCGGCATTAGATTTATAATTTGAGCCTGAATTCCAGGTCCTTTAGCAAATTATACATTAGAGGGAGGACAGAGTCAAGACAAGAAAGACAAATGCATTTTAAAACTAAAGACATTTTTAAAAGCTAATGTATTATATCATGTGAATACGCATATTGCAAATAGAGAGCCGTAACAAAATTAACTATTTGAAGCAAAATAATAGTGTTAAAGAAACATCAGTATTTGAACACAAATTTCTTACTAGGAATATTTACAAGACTGGGAGTCTCTATATAAAGTATGAAAATATTAGATACTAGCAGAAATACCCGATATTGCTCCAGGAAAATATAGTAAATGCTGTGATGAATGAACTATGTCAATTAAATTAACACAGCATCTTTTATTGGAAAAACTTCTCATATATCACTTTAAGAAATTAACATATCTAGTGATGTGCTTATAAAATGCATTGCCATTTAACACACTGATAACAAAAGGTGCGGCAAATGAACTAGGTAAATTACTTTAACATAACATTATTGGAAATACTTTTTCTTATCATATTACTTTAAACATTTAACACAGATAGTGCTGTGCTTACAACACGCACTTACATTTAACTTACTGCCTGACAATAAACAATATTTTTTGTTTTTCTTCCTTGAGCAAGAACATAAAAACGTTTCCCCCTTTCCAACTCGAAGTTGCAACACATAGTTGACCATGACTGAAGCAGGCGAACCTCAAATCTACTTCACCAACTTTGAATGTTTGTCCTTGTGATTTGTTAATACACATGGTAAATGCTAGGTGGAGAGGGAACTGTAATCTTTCAAAGTGGAATGGTATATCTGTAGGTATCGCTGGTATTCTTGGTATTAGTCTGTGACACGCGTAACAGAAGAGTCCAGCAAATGCCTATGATCGGGTGCTACTAAAAGCTAACTATCAGTGGGGCCAATTGGAGCTCTAGGGGGAACTGATTTCAAGATCTGACCTACCCAGTTATTTAAGTTAGGAAATCAGTAGTATCCATTCAAAATTTTTGTGTTTCTAGCTCTCACCATTTCGGAGATCTTTCAGGAAAAAAAAAAACTTTCTAAAATATTTACAATACTAAAAAACCCCCATGTTCTTCTTACTGTTTTTACACAATGGAGTTTAATATTTGCTTTTTTATCCATCTCCTATTACAGTAAATCTAATGAAGAACTAGAGTCAGTTTTTCAAAATATAAAGTTAAACAAAACATTTTTCTTGAGTGCTAATGTGTATGTATGGCTTTGAAAATTACATTTATATAATGCCCAGCCAGCAGAGCTCTGTACTAAATAATAAAAACAACACATTACCTGATCATCAGGCAAAGAGAAAATAGTTGGAACTGCAGTATGCTTCAAATACCGAATTCCCCATCGCACATCAAGGGAGTCCGGGGTAAAATGGTCACTGCACAGGACCTGGTGCTTACTTGGGGTCCACGTGTCACGTTTCATATTCCGTAACCACTTCTCAAGTCTCTCTTTATCATGAAGTGGAAACCTGGTTTAAAAGATAAGCACAAAATTAGTTTCATAAATCTTCTTTTACACACAAATCTATCTTAGGTTTTTTATATAGCACTTATTACCATGGCATACAAGGTCTAAATCGGAAAACCAAGAAACTTACACCTACATAATGATGAGAGGTGAAATCCTGGCTCCATTGAACTTGGTGGCAAAATTCCCAGCAATCTCCTTTCAGGTTCTGGGATGTCAATTAAAACCTCTATCATGTGCTGATCCTGGAACCCTGCCTCAAAAAATGAGTTCTATTGAAGTCCGTGGGAATACTTGCTTCAGAAGGAAAGTTGGAGGATGTGATCCTTATTTTGTTTTAACAAATAAGCAAACAATTCTGAAGTTATTGGCTTGCACTTATTACTTTTATTTTGTATTATGTATATTTCTACTAATCTATGTAAGCATATTCCTTATTTTTTGGTTTTCTAGTTTGAAAAGTCACTCTACTAGTTCAGTTAAAAAAACTGTATAAAATCTAATATGAAAAATGTTTCTTCCCTCCCAGCAAACATTTTTTTGTGTTGTAAACCCAAACACTAATATTGTTTAGTCTAATGCAGGAGTCTCAAACCTGTGGCTCATGGGCCACATGTGACCCTTATAGCTATTTCCTGCGCCCGCAATGACACTATCATTACTGTTATTTGCAACATGGTTGCATGAAAAGGTTTCAGTGGTGCAGCCCTCAGGCTAACATACTAGCCCTCATGTGGCCCTTGTGGTGATTCGAGTTTGAGACCCCTGGTCTACTGGTTCTCAGCCACTGTGTCAGGACACATTATTTTGTCAGCACACAGTGGTAAGTGGGTCGTGAAGAGCCAGGACGATGGTTGAATTTGACATGGTGGGGTTGGCAGGCTGATGTCTTAGATAGTCATGATATGCCACCAAATGTGTCATGGCCTGAAAAAGGTTGAGGACCACTGGTTTAGTCCATGAAATCTAAAAAGTGAAAGACTAAAGCTAACAAAAAGAAACTGACTGGGATAGTTTTCATAATCCCAACTAAAGGAAAAGAAAAAGAAAAAACAAACATTGGCAGGTCTTCTAAAAGTGTTTTTTTTTTTTTTTTTTTTTTTTTTTTAAAACTGCTGTGTAAAGTGACAGGCTAACCCCATGGGCAAGAGAATAGAGAAGTAAACAAAAACAACTTAAGCGAAGCAATGAGTGAGTCTGTTTCCTGCATGCCACATCTGCATGCCACCAACATTTTTAGGCAGTATCAGTGTGTTTTCAATGCAATTATTAAACAACAAAAAACCCACCAGTTCTATGTACTGTAACATTATCATTCTGTTCAGCCTCAGCTCATGTCTCTCACCCAATGACCAAAAGCCCCAAAAGGTTAACATTACCATCTTTTTCATTTTGACATATAACCAACTCATAATACATGCATCTAATCACTGAAAAGTTCCAAAGGGGCAGCCGTGTTAGTCTAACTCAGCAAAACAAATAAGTAGTCCTGTGACACTTATAAAGGTTAATTTATTTATTTGCTTACGTACAGGGCTACCAGATGTCAGGCAAAAGGAGGACACGTCCTCCTTTTTATCTGCACATCTTCTGTCGAGCAGGCATTTTGAAAGTACATGGTTTCATCTGGCTTTTTACTTACAGGGGTTAAAGTATGCTGGAACGCTCTGGAACACCCTATTTTTAGGGGGAAGCATTCATGGGTATCGCAGAAACAGACGACTATTACATTCATACTACATTTTCTCCACGTATTCTCCAACGTCCTCCTTTTTGTACTTCCCTGTCCTCCTTTCCAGGCTTTGGTATGTGGTAACCCCACTTATGTAACACTTGAACCATACTGTTAAATCCAGTCACCACGCTCCCTAAAAACACTTATGCACCGAGAGAAGCCTGTACGTGTTTTTGTCCATTAAAAAGCAGAAGATTAAATGTCAAAGTGTGTGGTCACAGAGCCCTGGGGATGTGAAGAGGATTACAAAGGTCAGTGTTGCGGTTGGGACGAGTGGCAAAACTCCTCAGAGCTTCTTCAAGCTTGCTGAAGAGCCGCCTACAGCCTTTTAGCAGAGCCCACCCTATCCCTTAACGCCCGTGGGCACCAGATCTCCAGCCTCCTGCGGCTCCCCCGACGCAGACCCCTCCCCAACCCTCGTGTAGAGCCCCCCAGGCTGCTTTTAATAATGTTTGTTTCTGTTTTTAGCTGAACAGCGACCAGGCAGAGCCCCCGTCAGGCGCAGCAAAGCGCCGGCCGGCCTGTGCTAGAGCAGAGCGACGCCGGGGAACCGGAGCCCAGCGGCCGGGGAGCGGGGGCGCGTTACAGCCCCCCCACAACAGGGCGTGGGCGGTGGATGCGGCCTCAGGGCCCACAGCAGGGGGGCGGCACGTTTCCGCCCGCGCTACAGAAATGCCCAGCGGCCCGGGCCGCCGAGCGAGGGCCGCTGCGGGGCACGGCGCGCTCCCCGGGCGACGGGCCGCGGCTGCTGCCTCCAGGCGCCCCGGCACTCACGGGTAGAAGCTCAGCTTGCGCTGGTCCCTGGCGCTCTGGCCTCCCCGGTTCTTGCAGCAGGAGGCGGCGCAGTACCGGGGCATAGCGCGCGCTGCCGGGCCCGGCCCGGGGGAGGAACCATCCACACAGGCGGCGGGGCCGGCGGCTCGCGCAGCAGCCACTCGGCGCGCTCCCCGTGCCCACGCTTCCGCTTCCGGCACACCGACCCCGCCCCAGGCCGGAAGTGGCGCGCGGCGCAGGGGAACACAACAGCCTTCCACGTGCGCTAAGGGAGCGGCGTCACGTGAGGCAGCGCGGCCAATAGCGGAGCGTTTCGTGGAGGATTCGCTGTAGTCTCCAGGTCTTACGGCCGCGTCGGGCCGGAGCCCGCCCAGCTCGCGGAGGAAGGCGCGCGGGACAGGTGAGGGCGGCGGGGCCCGGCTGCCTTGGGGGCGCACGGAGGGTGGCGGGGCGGGAGCTGTGAAGTCTCTGCCCGTCGGGCTGGGCTGGGTTCGGTTTGTGTGAATTTGTCTCGGGTTCCCTCGTCTCGCTTTTCCCCTCCTGTCTCGCCCCAGTGGCGGGTCCCGTGCGACGTGTTCAGCGTCCCCTGTGCGGTGCCTTGCTGCTGCCTTCTTGTTGGGCCTCTGGCTTTATTTAAACACCTAGATTTGATGTTTTCATCGTCTCCGGTCAGTGCAATGAGGCTTATTCGGCTAGGCCGTGGGAAAGGTGGGCTGGAGGAGCGGCTGTATTTTGTCCTCGCAGACTTTGTCACTTGCCTGCATGATGAATTCTCTAGAGTAACGCTATAATTGTACTTTACGGAAGGTTGTGGGTGAGGAGCAGTAATTAAATGACAAACTGCAGATCGCAGTGGTCTGTGGGAGCTGCTCCTAATAGAGTGGGTGAGGAGGTTTTTAGTTTACTCCCCAACCAAGTGAATTTTCCAGAAACAAAATTATGGTGCAAAACTACTATAGCAGGAGTAGCCAAACTTATGGCTTTTTAAAAGGATAGCCGTGTTAGTTTAGTCCAGCAAAAAAATCAAGGAGTCGTGTGGCACTTTTAAGACTAACAGATTTATTTTTTGTATCATGCAAAAAATAAATCTGTTAGTCTTAAAGTGCGACACAACTCCAAACTTATGGAACTTAAGAGCCACACAAGATGATGATTAACCCTTCGAGAGCTGCAGTGAGGCATGTAGCCATATACTTTTACCTGCTCCAAAATTACGAAGTTTAAACATTCATTGCATACTTTAATTTTATTGTAAAAAGAAGACAAATATTGATCCTACTGATGTCAGAATCTAATAGTTGCTTAAGGTTACCATGAAAACTAGGCCTATATGGTAAAAACTTAGCCGCTGTTCAATGCAGAAGACTGTAGGCTAGTGGAGTTTTTTTTAAAAATCCTGACCACACTGCACTTCTCCCCACCATCCCGACCCCCAACTGAACTTCTAGGCTGGGGCTGCTTTCCTAAACTGATTTGCTGACATTCTTCTGGGAGCCACAGCTTTTCATTCAAGAGCCACATGAGGCTCCTGAACCGCAGTTTGGCCACTCCTGTACTATGGTATATTTCCGTTTTCCCCTTCTAAGGACTTTGTACTATGGACGTGAAGCTTAGCTACATTAAGTCACTGTTATGTTTAAGTCATAAAATAGGATGGCGCTGTGTTGCTGAAGTTGAGTTAAACCTTCCTTCTATATTTCAGTTTTCAAAAGAAGAGCAGGAAGTAAAAGGAAAGTTCTCGGCCTCAAACACTGGTCACTTTTTTATATTCCACAACGTAATTTTCAGTTTCTCCATAGAGTTTCATGGAGTAAGACCTTTTATGCCCTCAAAATTAGGCATTATTTCTAAAACTTGTACTAATAGGTAACTTGTAAGAGTAGTTTGAAAAAGTAAAGGTCTTGGACAGTGCATTTTTTTGTTATTAGTACAGTTATTCATAGACTTGTGTGTACATTGTGTTTTACAAATGTAGAGATAGTAACTATTTATTCTTCATGTCTCATGAATGTGGAGCAAGAAGTAACAGGCTTAATTTGCAGCAAGGAAAATTTAAGTTAGTTATTAGGAAAATCTTTCTCATGATAAAAGTAAATAAGCTTAGGGTTAGGCTTATGAAAGGGATGTTAATTTGGAAGTTTTTCAGAACATATACAAACACCAGTCAAGGATAATCTAGCTTTACTTGGTTTTGCTTCAGTATAGTGGACTGGAATTGATGACTTCTCAAGGTATCTTCTACCTTTGTGTCAATGATTCTATTTGTAACAAAGTCCCTACTACTTTTAGTTAGAAGAGGGTGGAGTAAGAAATTTGTACTGTTCTTGAAATACATAAACATGCACAAAATAAAATGATAGAAGCATGCTTTGAGGATTCTGTACTAGCCACTAGTGTAGCAGTGACTTCTTATTGGCTCAACATTTAATAATGGATTAAAAATTAGCACTGAATATTCTCTCTGTACTATTAATTCTAATAAAAAAATGGTGCGTTTAAAATTCAAAACCAGAATAATGATGCTGTGCAAATGCTTACTGTTCAGCTAATTATGAAACAAGGGTTTAAATAATTCTGTTTGTGTCCTTAAAGCCTCAAGTAGTGTGGTGTCATAGGGGCCTAAATGTAATACTGAGACTAGGTTCCCTCACTGATCCTTGTTCAAAATCACAGAACTGTTTTAAGGGACTGTGTCTAATAGCTACAGTCTAATAGGGATTATTTTTTGTTAAGAACAAATATTTTAAAGGTCTCTCTCACTCACTCAGGCAGTTTGAACCTTTGAACACAGCGTTTTGAGAACTAGTGTAGGAAGGCCAGAAAGTGAAACTCTTCTATTGTGCTTTGTTTCCAAACTGAAAGAAACAAAAAGTAAAAATGGTTGTTATAGAGAAGGTGCAGATACTAACAGATGACTGCTTAATTGTATTTAAATAAAGTTTTAGGTGCTGAGAAATAAAAGATGCATCTATTTTGCATAATGCTATTTTAGTAAATTTATATTGTAAGAAAATATATTAATCCCTATTAATAGAGCCAATCTAATACACAGTACTTGCTGGTCTTTTGTGATAGCCTTTTATCAATTACATGCTTTTAAACAAGTGCTGCTTTTGTGTATGTAAATTCAGAGTCTGAATAGCATAGGGATGTTGAAAGAAGCCGATTGTTTACGTAATTTTTCTCTTGTTGGAAATACCGTTTTCAGGTATTTTCTGTAAACCAGTGGTTTTCAAACTTTTTTCCTTGGGACTCAGTTGAAAAAATCGCTTATGGCTGCAACCAAACAATTACGCTTTTCAGCAATGCTTTCCAGTCTTCTGGCAGTGACAGCAGGTCATTCGGCAGCCTAGTACCTGAGGGTCTGCCACCCAGTACTGGGTCCTGACTTATAGTTTGAATACCGCTGGTCTAAAACATTCAGGTAAAGTTGGTTGTTCTTTAGAACTGGAGTTTCTTTTAAAATATGATTCATTTTCGGTGTGTTATCTTTCACATAAAAAATTAAAAGTGCTTTACAAATTCCATAGAAGTCAATGGACAATCTGTCGTATAAAACTGTTTTGCAGGAAAAGTAGTGGAAAATGATTGAAATGAGTGCATTCAGTAATAGTGAGAGATGTTGAGAAGCTTAGATGGAGTGAAAAGATTTGCAAGTATGTGTGGAGAAATTAAAGTAGTTGGCAGTAGATTTTAGGAACTGCAGAGGTGACTTCTGGCCTAACTGCAGCTCAGTAGTGGGAATGACTAGAGGAGTAAGGTGCTAAAATAAGCTGGTGGGCATAGTCTGTCTATGACAGAATGGCGCAATCTTGTAAATAAGTAGGATACTAAAGGCAATAGAAGCCTGTGGAAATGTTTAGAGGCACTTCTGTTTCTGGATATGTATGTGAGACTTGCAGCAGTGTTGTGCACTTGCTGGCTTCTGGAAAGCTGATGTTTTTGAGTCTGTGGAGGACACAAAACTCAAACAACAAACCCCACCAAGATGCTAAAACATTATTGGGGAAATGTTTTAGCATAAGTGGAATAAAAGGCTTTATCTGAGCGGTGCAGTAGCCCTGGTATTAGGAAGACACATATAGGCAGGATGTGGAGATTGGGGTTCAAGATGATATCAAGGTTATGGGATGTAATGACAAATCAACATTAACAGCAGTGGGTGGGTCTTGTACTCAGGAAAAACATTCCTTATTCTTGTGAGGTTGAGACAAGAAGCCACAAGCTTACGTCTCTGAAGGGTGAATGGGAAGAAAACACCTACAGGTGAATAGTATTCAATGTCAGAATGGTAAAATTGAGATTAATGAACCAGGAAAGGGAATAAATTAAAAAAGAAGGAGGTCTAGAAAACTTACTTGTTCTAAAATATGTGTTTAGTGTGGGGCAAGAGATGCCAGAATGAATTCTACACTTGGTATCTAAATATACTAGTAGCTACATGGTAGCTAAATACATATACAATAGAGTTCAGTTTTGAGACTAGTCCTTGCAACGCTTTCAGAGGGGGTAGGTGTGTTAGTCTGTGTACAGCAAAAATGAGATCCTGTGGCACCTTGAAGACTAACAGATTTCTCCGGGCATAAGCTTTCGTGGGCTCCAACCCACTTTGTCAGATGCATCTGACTGTTTTGTTGTTCTTGGAACACTGATGCTTGACATGCTGCAAGCCACACAAATGTTTAGGAGCGCATTGGATCTATCCAGTCTCCAAAGGATTGGGTAGTAGGTTGTCAGAGCATACAAATAGTATTAAACATACTTTGTTTCAGCATTAGTATTTGCTGAACATAATTATTTCAATAGGTTCCTTAGATCTGGTCTTAAATTTAAAACCAAAAGGAAGTTATTTAAATACAAATGAGTGTAAAATAAAGCAATGTGTGAAGTCTTGTCTTATCACTACTAAATACTGGGTTTGATCCTTAGCTGTGGATTTACTTTGGTGGATATTTGTATGCTCTTCTTAATCTTTTGTCATCAAGGAAATCTACAAAACAAAAAGTTTGTATAGCAAATGGTCCAGGGCCCATATCATTAAAAAATAGTCAGTCATCAAAGCCATATAAGCAGAATTCTGACTTGTTCAAGAGAGTTAGACTGGTGCTGTTATCAAAGAAGAAATATATTGGACTTCTGCTCAGATTCATTGTTTTTCCCTGGCTGAGTTAGTTAGTGATTCCTATCAGAACTATTGTGTCCACTCCCTCACTGCTCCCTCCCTTCCTTATCCTGCACTGAGAGATGTTATTTTCTGACTATGCTTAGGGCAATCCCCAGGCTGGGTGAAGTCCAACTCTATCTTTAGGCTGTCTGAGTCCCCATTACATATCTTGAATGTCCCTTGGAAAAAGAAGAAGCTTCTAAGATACTAGTGGTTTGTGCTGCTTCTGGAAAGGATTCCTAATATGCTGACTAATTGAATGTAGCATGTGCCAGTTTCATAATTGGTACCATCTGGTTAACATCAAGTTTTTCTTTTTTTTTAAATGGCTAATATGTGTAGAGTACAGATATACTGGTCAGCATGTTCTTTAACCTGGCTCTAGCTTATTTTTAACTCCAAACTTTTGTCTTCATCTCTGATAGACTGTAGAGATTCTTGACTGTGATAAAATGAAGACCTTTTTTTAATGTCCACAAAAGCCACAAGTCCAAAGTTGTCTTGTGCACTTTAATCTTATGTGCTAAAGTTGCTTCAGATCTTATGGAAGGCTGCAAACCGGAATCAATTCCAAGAGCTTAGTTCACTTATTGGAATATCGGGGGTTTATGTAACTAATGATACTGATTGCAAGCCTTTTGTTTCAAGGGTACTGTAGATGTTTAGTTTTCAAAACTGCAATTAATATTTAATTAATGCCAAGCTCGTGCAATGTTTTCTGTCACCAGGAAAAGAGAAACGTTCACTGCAGGGGTAATCAGTAGGTGGACCATGGGCCACCTGGACCACTAGATGCTTTTAATGGACTCTGAAATCATTTTATTTATTATTTTTAGATTTTTTTTTTCCTTTTGACTCTGGATCTTGACTGTATCTTGATCAAGAAATTTGGTGTTTGGCTGAAAAAAAGTTGACTACCCCTCCCTGCTGAACTGTGTAATGGGACTTTGTGGTTAGTAGTCTCTTGTTCCACCACAGTGTGGTTAGTAGTCTCTTGTTCCACCACAGTAATTTTATGTCAGTCATTTTACCCTGTCATATTGGAGTTTGGGGGGGTTGGGATTCAGACTCCTCTCTCTTTTGAGATCAGCACTGGTGCCTGTAGCAGCCTGGTGTCTGTGAGGAGAATGTCTTGCTTTGCCCTTCTGCTCAGTACAGACAGGTCTTTGGGTAACTCCAGAACAGCTGTTTTCTTTCTTTGGAATGCTGCTGCTCGCTTCTGGTGACTGACTGACAGATTCCTAAAAATGGTGTATGCAGCTGTTGGACAAAGTACAGAAAGCAGATATTGGGCCTTGCAGTAAAAATGACTATTCAGGGAAGCCCAAGAGTTGGGGCCAGCACTGTGGGGAAAGAACATGTGACTGTAAATGGGAATAAAAGAAGAAAGTGTGGGTATTTGTAGCAGGTTAGAGGCGGGTGTGGAAATAATTAAATTCCCTCAAATCATACTGAGAATTCTGCAAAAGCGAGATTTTCCAGCAAAAATGAAATTAAACGTGATTCCTAGTTTTAGATGGTATAGTTCTAACTTTTAATTAGCATACTTGCAATTGCGTTGTCTAAAGTTGTTATATAACTTCCTAGCAAATAAAGGCGATCATTTGTATTTGTCGTGTTCTGTCTTTCCAGGTGCTTCGGAAATGGCTACAACACAGTCTGTCTTTGCATTTGCTCTTTGTATTTTAATGATAACCGAATTCATACTGGCTACAGAAAACTACTATGACATCTTAGGAGTTCCCAAAAATGCATCTGACCGCCAGATCAAGAAGGCATTTCACAAACTGGCCATGAAGTACCATCCAGACAAAAATAAGAGCCCTGGTGCAGAAGCAAAATTCAGAGAAATTGCAGAAGGTAATGTAAATTATGTAACATTATTAAATAAGTCTCTGGGGCATGAAAATATCTGAGTTTTCTGAATGCGGGTTAAAAATCACACCAGTTCATGACATGCAAATCTATCTTTTCAGCTCTAGCGTAGGGCTACGAAAGTCATCCTGCTCAGAAGTATCTGTGACAGTGTTTCTGTGTACCAGAATTAGCTTGAAATTTCTGGTCTTAAAATACAGTTTGATGATAATTTTGACCCCCCTCTCCCCCAGTTGAATTCTGACATGATTTCAGTGGCTGCTATGGATAACAACCTCAGCTAAAACCAAATATTTTAACATTTAGCCTTTGGATGGATTTTTCCATAATGCAGTTACTAATGGCTAATTCTGTTTAAAAATTGAAATGAGTGGCAAACATTAAGATGAAACTGGAAAGTGGGTTTGTGTCTGTGTGTAAAGATACCATAAAACATAAATATAGCTTCACCCATCTTTTCAGAGGTATTTGTGAAGCTGTTTGAATTGCTGACATCAGTAATTGCTTTTTGATCCAAAAGGGTAGCTGTGTTAGTCTAGTTCAGTAAAACAAACAAACAAGGAGTCCTGTGGCACTTAAAGACTAACATTTTATTTTTTGCATGTTGTTTAAGTGCTGTTATTGGTTATTTTTATGTCTTTGTGCACACTCATGAATATTATGACAAAATAGTGCATTGTCTCATTTCTCTCTACCTAACAGCAGAGTTAGAAGCTTTCTTTGTATAGAACATTTGAAAGACCTTTAAAAAGGTTAAATAGAGGAATAGAAATATGATTGAAAATGTCTTAACTGGAAAAGGCACAGAAGCTGAAGTTCAGTGTTTTGTTGTGAGGTAGATCTATATATTTTTACAATATATGGTCCTGGGCCACAGATAAGGTAGAAATTTCATTTGCTGTTCTGAATATACCCAGTACCCACATTTAGGTTTATTTAATTCATCCATGTGGTATACCACTAATTTGTGTATAAACCACCCTTGTTTCCATACTGTCTGTCTGCATTAAGCACAGTTTGGTTTAGTGAAGTGGGCTGCAGTACCTCTATCAGAGAGCTTATTTCCACTGCTTTGTTAATTAGCAGATGGAAAGTTTATCTGAAACCTGTTACAAGATGACAAAGTTCTTCTGGCAGGAATGCATTGAATAGTTTAAAAGGACAGGAAAGAGCTTGGCTTACTTGAATGTCTTTTTACATTCTGCTTATTTCACTACCATTTGAAAAAAATATATTTAACTGCTGTTCTTTATGAATGTGCCTTATAAAATTACAGGCCACATTTTTATCTTGACCTCTTGTATGAGAACACTTAAAATGACATGAGTGTTTAGCAGAGTTGTGACTTACTTCCTTTACATGCGTTATTGCTAATGTGCTTGTTGCTTGAGAAGAGAAGAGTGAGTGTGGGTTTGACAGAAAAAATTAACTCAGACTGCATGTGAAATTCTGACCTAATTTCTCATTCCAATACTTCTACAGCATATGAAACGTTGTCAGATGAAAACAAACGGAAAGAATATGACCAGTTCGGCCATAATGGAGGACAAGGAAATAACGGAAGCCCATTCCAACAATCATTTAATTTCAACTTTGATGACTTGTTCAAAGATTTTGATTTTTTTGGTCAAAATCAAAACTCACGGTCAAAGAAGCATTTTGAAAATCACTTCCGGGGCCATCGGGAGGCTCACAGTAGACAAAGACGTTCTTTCCAAGAATTTTCTTTTGGGGGTGGACTGTTTGATGATGTGTTTGAAGATATGGAGAAAATGTTTTCTTTCAGTGGCTTTGACAGTGCACACCAGCACACAGTACGAACTGATGGTAGATTCCATGGATCTAGCAAGCATTGTAGGACTGTCACCCAGCGCCGAGGAAATATGGTTACAACATACACGGACTGTTCTGGACAATAACACTTCCCTTTTCTTCCATCTCTTCACTCCCTGTTTCTTCACCTTGATGATTTTTTCTTGTTTAGTGCTAATGTGGAATGGGAAATCTTCCATGAACTTCCTGAAAAACTATATTAAAGTACTTAACATAATTACAGTAAAGAAATTCTAATTAAATGAATACTTGCAGCTGAAACAGCATGCAACAAAGAGGGAAATGAGTGCCTCTGTCAAGAAAGAGTGGGGAGAGGGAAATAAATCCCATATGATAAAATAAGATACATATTCACTAAGTTGAGACATATTTCAAACTTTAACATACGATGAGTTTTTCATATTATCTTCAGTGTGACTTTTGTCTATAACCCTGGTAGGGATTTTGAGTTACTGATGCGTGTATGGCTACAGATATTAAACTATCTTATTTTGAAGTGTTACTCACAAATTTCTTGTCCCCCCCCCCCCCCCCAAAAAAAAAAAAAAAGAAAAGAAAATCCTCACAGAATTAAACTTTCAGTATTTAGGTGCTGTAGACTACATTGTGAGAACTATGTAAAAATTCACATACAATACAGCAGGGAAAATTTAGGTCATCTCTGTTTTAACCTGCATAATCAGTTCTCAAAATGTGAATGTAGAAGATTTTTAAAATAGTGTGATGAGCAGTTAGGGGAAGAGATGCATTGTTTGAAGTTTAGTAGTTCATATTTCCAAATGTCCTTTTGTTGGCCACAAGTCTTTAGCTTAAGCATAACTTTGCATACATCATTTGTCTGGTCTTCCACATGTACACAACTTCACATATCCTGAAGTCACCTTAGGAACCTGGACCTTATCTAATTTGAGACTCGGTATTATTGCAGTACACATTTATTATTTAGTTATCATATTCTATGGAAAATGGATTAGTGACAGTGTGTTTTATTCTCAGATTGTTAAACTTTTTAAATACTCCTCAGATACAGTAGTGAACTTCAAACTAAGTAAAATTAGATCCCTGTGTCTGATGTGACTTGTAGGTCAGACAAGTACATTTGTGTAATAAATAATCTGCAAATTCAGGAGGCAGATGTCTTCATTTATAAGAATTATTGGCTTAACTTCACAACACAAAAAGTTAAACTCTCTCTTCCCAAAGTGAATAAACAGCAAGACTGAAAGTTAGATCTCCTGTGGTATTGGTTTAATTACATTTGGCATTTAAGTCTGTGTAGTGGTGCCATCAACCTGAAGCCAGCAAGGAAGTCAATTTAAATTGGAAGGAAAAAGTTCAGTGTTTATTGCTCCAATAAATCTAGATGTTAATCATTGAAGATCTCTCAGTATTAATATAGGTTACCTTGGACTTCCATGTAGTAACTATATCAAACTGCATCTTCTGAGGAAGATGAACACCACCTGCAACCAAGAATTGCTGATACTAACATAGCTCACTTTCAGAAATACATTTTACTTAATTTATGTGAGAATTTAACTTTCGTGTTGATTGAGTGAGCCAATGAATGTAGGCTTCTGTAAGCTGCAGTGTCCTAAATAGGTTTCATCTCTTTAAAATGCGCTAGACTTTTTTTTTATTTTTAAAGATCATGAGTGCTGAAGGACATTTTAATATTCCTCAGCTACATCCTCACTCATCTTGCTAAACTTCCCACACTTGTGTTAAATTTCACTCACTTAGATGCCTAGGAATGACTTTTGTATTATGTTAAGTGCTTTCTCTTTTGTTCTTTACCTATTTTATTTATAAATTGACTAATACCTCATTCTGTCTTTATAAAAAGCCAGTAATTTGTGAAAACTTATCAGAATGTGCAATATTCTTATGGTAAAAAGAAATGTGCTTTTTGTTTTTATGCAAGTAGATAATTTCTGTTGTGTACTTTGAAGTGTAGTTTATGTAAATTTCTGCACTTTTTCGCGTAACATACTCCATGTGGATATTAATCCTATGGATAAATGTAAGTAAACAATAACACCTGTTGTCCATACAAAATGGATATGTAAGTAAACTAATATTTACAACCTGAGTGCACTCTGGTCAAATATATTTTGTTCCTAGCATCAGGGTTACAAACATCTTAGTACTGTTTGGGAAAAATTTCCTTTTCTCTTGAAGAAAAGTTATATACTCTAAAATGTTGTCATAGGAACAGGATGCCAACATGTGTTTATGTTAAGTGCTCATCAATGATACAGAATGCTAAAACTCATCCACATGAGAGGTATCTTAGGAAAGCATGGAAGATTTATTAATATTTTCATTTAAAACAGTGGTAAACCACATTTTAAGGAGTTCTGATTGTTGATTCTCATGGGCTTAAAGTTCTTTATCAAAACCAGACTTCTACCAAATCCCTTCTCTCTCTGTCAAGGCCCATTTTTTGCTTTTGACCTAGCTCTGTTGCTTAGAAGTGGTCCTTCCCATAATTCTCCACCTACAAGCCAAAACTGTCTCAGTGAATTGTATTTGCACTTGAAATAGGTGATCCATTACCCCTCTTAAAACAAAAGAACAAAAAGCCACCCTTAGTCTTTAGTTCATCCAGTTATAAGCAACTGTAGCCCTGTATTTTCCCTGGATTTCTTTAATTTAATGACAGGGATCATTTCCTTTTTAAGGAAAGAGAGTTTAAGATGCAAATTTCTGAGTCTGCTCCAAACTGCTGGGGACACTTAGAGCAGTGGTTGTCAAACTTAGTGTCAGGACCCAGGACTGGGTTGTGGACTCTCTGGCACTGGGTTGCCGTGCCCCCCCTACTGCCACCACAAGACTAGAATGCATTGCTCAAAGATGTAATTGTTGGGTCTTGGGCATACATTTTTTTTTTTCAACTCGGTCCCGAGAAAAAGTTTGAAGACCACTGATTTAGAGGATGTCCACTTTCCCCAGCTGTCAAAAGTCAGTTTGTGAAAGAAGCACACATTTGATGTTGCTGATGGTGAATAGATAGTCCTTAACACAAATGTTGCCTAATTTAGCATACTCAATACTGGATTCATTAAATCTTTATCTAATTTGTCCTTAAAAGCACATCTAATATATCCCATAATTAAAGAACTATGCAAAACAACTTTCTTCTACTTGGGGTCCTGGCCCCCAAAAGGACCAGACTGGCAGTGGGCATAGGAGGACTGGAAAGGTAGAGAACTGGTAGAATATAGGAAAGGGAATTGATGGATTTATGGGAGGGGTTTGTATTGAAGAGGCTGCAAGGACTTTACATTTGACTTACAATGTAAATTGTTCGTTTTTTTTATTGAACCAATTCAGGTGGGCTTGCTTATCTTCTTCCCTTAAGAAGGCTCCTGTTAGGCCCATGTCCAGAAGCTTGTGAAACATGCTGCTCACTTACTCAGAGCCCTTGCACATTCTTTTCCTATTTAATAATAGCATTTGCTTTGTGGCATGCTCTGTAACTGAAGTCCTGATATAACCTTACAAACTTGTCTCTGGAGTTCAGTTACTCAGTTTCTCCAGCTCTCATTTTGGGCTGAAGCTTTTATGCTTGGTCTCTCTCTTGTAGCAAATCTCTTCATTTGTGCTGTGAGCATGAAAACTTCATTTTTAGTACTCTATTAAAAAATGAACTTTTATGAATGAACTCAGCTGAGCTTTAAAACGTAAAAAGCTAGTGCTTTGGTCACAAATTTCTCCTTTTGGTACTCTTGAAATAATAGCAGAGACAAAGATACTGTTGACTTAGTAAGCTATTACATTAAATCCATGGGACCACACTAATTTCATGGATGCATTTTTAAAAGTTGCCTTGCTGAAAGCCATGTTGAAATGGTTTATGTAGTATGTATGTGGTTAATTTTAACACATTGAGCAACATAGTCTTTTCTGTGAAAAGATCTATAGCAGGGGTTGCCAAACTGTTTAAGGCTGGGGACCCCTTTGCAGGGGGAAGGGAGTCTATGGCCCCCCTGGGTGGATGAGGCGCCAGCACGCAGCAGCAGCACCTCCACGTGGGGGCAGAATGTGGACCGCTGCTCCCCACAACCGCAGTCCCCCTCCTCTGGGCTGGGAGCTGCCCACGGCCATGGCCCCCTCCCCCTGCCTGGGGAGCAGGAAGCTGCTTGCAGCCTAACTGGTTCCTTTCCCCAACCCTCCTCCCCGTGGTCCCTTCTCCTGCCTTACCTGGTCACTGGAGCTGGGGACACCTGGCTGCCCCCACCCAGGCTACTCAGAGTATGCTTTGCATGCTCAGGGCGGGAGTTTTAAAAACTCCCAGCCTGGGAGAAGCTCCCTGCTGGCTGGCCGGAAGCCTGGGTCTCCGTGACAATCGGAGACCCAGGCGGTGTCTGGCACCAGCTCCCTGCCTGTCTGAAGCCCCCTGGAGCCACTCTGTGGCCCACAGGTTGGGAACCACTGATCTATAGGATCATGGGGGGGGGGAGGGCAGTACGCTAATTTTTTTTTTGCTTCAGAATTTCCTCAGTATGATTACTTTGTATGCATGAGGCTTACTCTGAATAGAGTAAAAGGGTCTTCCAGGCAAAGTGTTGGCACTGGGGGTAGGTTTTTGTAGCCCCCTTCCTGGTGGGTGTGGGTCTGCGGCTTCCTTCCTAGCTACAGCCTATCAGTTGCCAGTTTGGAGCCCACCTCTTTCCCCCCACTTTTGGCAGCAGGTGGAGCAGAGAATGGTGGAAGAGAATGTTATTTCTGATGTTATTGTCCATTCATTCTTTTGTACAAAGATTGTCCTGTTTGTCCAATATATAAGATGTTTGGAGGGAATTTCTGGCACATGATGGCATAAATCACATTGGTGAATGATAGAAGTGCCCCTCTGCCTTATATATTGGACAAACAGGACAGTCTCTGTTCAAAAAAAATAAATGGGCACAAGTCTGACACCAGAACCAGCAATATTCAAGAACCAATAGGGGAACACTTCAATCTCCCTGCTTACTCCATTGATGATTTAATATCTGTGCTCAAACAAATGGATAACAAATCAAAGCTTCAAAGAGAAATGACAGAATTGGAATTCATATGCAGATGTGACGCTGCTAAGGGTTAAATAGGGACTATGGATTCTTATTACAACAGGTGTTTGACCTCACTTTCCTCTGTGTTCTGTTTCTTGGTGTTTGAATCTTAACTGCTTTGATTTGCTGCTACAATATGACCTGATCCTGTGACTTACACTTCCCCGCATTTATTTTCTTTCCGTTCTGTAAGTTCCCCCATCTTCAAAGCATATGACAAAGTGAGATTTTTCTCCCACAAAAGCTCATGCGATAAATAAATTTGTTAGTCTCAAGAAGTGCCACAGGACTCCTTGCTTGTTAGTATTCTGGTAGTGGTCACAGCAATACCAAATACAGAAGTTAAAAAAAAATTCCTGGTTGAGATTTTCCTGCTTATGCATCTCAGATTTGAATTAGCTCTTTTGGCCACAATATCACACTGGAAGCTGATGTTCAGCTTCTTACCCACCACAATCAACAAATCTTTCTCAGAGTCACTGCTTCCTAGTGTACAGTCCCCCTATGCTTTCCATCTAGTCATAGACCAATACCATTTTCAGGATTCTTTTTGTTATTAAGATATTTTAAAAAGTCTGCATGGGCAGACTTCCATGTCATACATAGGCAACTGGAGCTCTGTGTAGATCCAGGGGTCCACCTGCATGCTTATTTCTGCAGGATCAAGGGGCTGATTTCCACCTGAACATGACTTTCTCATGACCTTGAGACCTTATTAATGGAAATTCAACTATACATTGGTTTAGACCTAGTACTCTATTTACTTGGTCTCTTCCTCTCTTAGTGTTCTTATATATTTAGTTCTAATACAGCTAGTTAGGTTTCAAACACTTAAAATCAGGCCCAAGGTGCCAACAATAGAACCTTTTGCTTTCTTTCTCTCTTACAGAGCTTTTCTACACTAATCTATCTGTAGTGTGTATGGCATATATGATCATTGCATGAGGGTAAACATGCTGACCTCTGCTTTCACAATTTAAACTGAACAATCTATTTTGCAGATTATTGATGCAAAGTTACAATGTTCTGAAGCTGCATTCTACATTTTCATATCAATCTCCTACAACCCTTTCTTCAGGCATCACTGCAGTTAACAGAACTGTATCTTAGGGATGAATGAGAAGGAGAATGCTTTTTAGCCGGTGTCTTGCTGCCTCCATCTGTCCTTCATCTCCTGCTGCCACAGAGCTGGATGTGATAAATGGGAATAAAGGAGAATGGAATGTGGTAAGTGAGGCTTGTCTGAAGAGCCCTATGTGGTTTTTATTACTTTTACTTCAATACCTGGTATTTGCAAGATTTCTGGCTTTGAATGTAGAGTTTTATCTACTGAGCTAATGAAAAGTGGCGCTTTATGCCCACAAGACAAGAGAAGCATGAGGTCCTCTTCTGCCATGCAAGAACAAACACTTCTCTATTCAATGGACTCCATCAGAAGTATAATGTGGAGCTGAAATATCTTTCTTGTGTTAGTGTTCTCTAGATTCTGAGTAAGGTGTGTGTTATGGTTGCATGCCACAACAGGAAGGATAAATATAGCTGTGTGAATGTCATACATAAATTTTCCTAACAGCAGGAGTGTTGCTGGCGCTGGGCACTCCGGGGCAATTGGGCCGTAGATCCGGGGCCCAGCAGCCGTGGCGGCCCCGTCCCCAGCCAGAGATCCGGGGCCTGGCCACCGGCAGCTGTGGTGGCCCCGTCCCCCACTGGGGATGTGAGGCCTGGCTGCCCACGGCTGTGGCGGCCCCGTCCCCAGCCGGGCATGTGGAGCCTGGCTGCCCGCGGTGGCGTGGCAGCGCCTGGCCCTGTCCCCGTCCCCGACCAAGGGGCGGGGCCTGCAGGCTGGGGGCGGGGCCTGTGCCTGTGCCCCGGACCCTCCCCCAGCCAGTGATGCCTCTGCCTGACAGGCCAAATTCATCATGAAATCCAAAGGATGAATTTGACATAGTTAGTTCTGAGCATAAACATTTGAATTGTGGTCGTTTAACTCAACCTAAGAGAATGTGGATTTTGTCTCTCTCTGGTGGTTGATCTGTATTAGAGATTAATGAATTTGCTACAGCTGCCAACTAGGGTAAAGGTAACCAGCCAAAGAGAAGTATATGCTGTGTTATGTGGGGTCAATTTAATCTACAAATTTTGTCACTTGTATACAAATGAATGAAACAATAATTCATACTAATACAGCAAATTTCAGCAATCTGGTATGTCTTAACTTATGCACAACCTTCATTTTGACTTATTTAGCAATTTTGAAAAATAGAACTGGATTAAATTCCTCTTCAGGGAACAAGATGTCTGCTAATAAATGTATGAAAGTGACTATTTCTCACACTCCCCATTCTATCTTCTCTCCTTTCTCCTCCCTGTGTTGTGCTCTACACTGCCATTCAATGGTGATTGGACTTAAAATGTTTCTACCTACCTTGGAGCGTGTACCAGTGCTGTCAGTATTCTACACTGCACAAATTTGAAATATTTTGCACACAAGTGAAATCCTTCAAAACAACAGAAATGTTTTCAGTGTGATAATGGTAACTTCCTTCCCTCTTTCCACTCTCTGGGCCAAATTTTAGTCGCAGTTGCATTCACAGGTGCAAGACAAGAATTGAACCTAAGGGCAAAATCCTCCTTTGAGGCTTCCACATACATTTTGTATGCACTTTTGCAACAACATCTCATATGTGTTGTGGTTTATATTCATTAATTTGGCCTTGTAGAACTCCTGTGAAGTAGGTTTATAGTGTCCTTCTTTAGGGAAACTAAGGCAGGGGAGTTGCCCATGGTTATACAAGACATGTGAGGCATAACTGGATCTCTGTACTCTCAGTGCTGTGTCCTAACCACAAAATCATTCTTGCTTTCCTCATTGCACTCTTCATAGATTCATAGGTTTTAAGGGCAGAAGGGACTAATATGATCATCTAGTCTGACCCCCTGCACAGTGCAGGTTTCAGAACCTTCCACCTCCTCCTACTATAGATCCCCAGACTATGATGGAGTCAGTAAAGTCCCCAAATCATGTTTGCACATAAATCCAAATTAGGTGATGAGGGACATCTGATGCATTTTTGTGTTGATACAAGATATGTGCATTTTATGAAACCTTTTAAATTAAGAACAGCATCAAGGCTCCCAAAATATTTCATTGTGCCCATGGAAGGAGAGACAGGCACTAGGTTTGAATTCTATTATATTGATAATAGAACTTTTTCCTTTCTCATACACAAATCTTTAGTAAAGAAGAAACTGACAAAGTTCACATTGGTGAGACAGTCACACCAGGTTTCATTCTGAAAAGCATTGATGTGGAAAGGCTGAATGCCACAGGAATGCCCATTTGGGAGAGGAAGTGTTATTTCATAAACAGTATGAAAAACAGGCAGTCGTAAATTGGTCCTGAAACTTTGCATTGCTCAAATAACAGTTATTGAGATCCCAAGGAGAGCAAACCCAAAAGACATGGCCATCAGGAGTGTTGCTGGCGCCTTGCACACAGGGCATGAACCCCAAGTCCCAGCACTAGTGCCCCAAATCGCTTTCACATCCCCTGCCTCTCCCAGCCCCTTCTCTGTTTGGGTCTCTGGGGCTGGGCTAGGCTGGCCACGGCAGCTCCTGCCTCTCCCGGCCATGTATCCAGGGCCTGGTTGGCCATGGCAGTGCCTGCTTCTCCTGGCCAGTGATCCAGGCCGGGCTGCCTATGGCAGCCACTGCCTTGCCCGGCCCCAGCCCCAGCCCTGGCTGGGGATCATGGGCTGGGCTGGCAGCTGCAGGAGCCTAGGGCCCTGACTCTAGATCGGGGCCAGGGCCGAGGCCCAGGGTCTTTCCCCGGGCAACAACACTCCTGATGGCCATATTTATGTTTGTAAAATTCAGGAGTCATGCAGATACACATTACTTATTCCTATAATTGTTATTTCCAGTAGGTGGCTGTCTGTCACCTCACATGTTGTAAGTACTGTAGAATAACAGCTGTTATGTCTCATAAGAACAACAGAGTCTTTTTAAATGGTATGGTAAATCTGATTACCTATGGTATGAGTGGGAAAAATTCAGATGTTCACAGAAATACTATTTTATCTAGCAGTATTTTTATGCTTAGCCACACAAAGCAGAACAGAACATCCCATAATGATTACATTCAGTTTTAAAACACAGTATTATATTCCAAAGGCAAAGAAAGAAACTAGACTTTGAAAAAGCTGCAAGTCATCTAGTACTTCCTTCTGCAAATGTGAGTTTATTTCTTATAGAATGTGTTTAAAGGTTTTGTTCTGATTCCAATTACCATAAACATGCAAATAATGAAACTTTCACCACTTTTCTTGGACAACTGTTCTTTGGAAGGTGCTTCCCTTGAGAAAATCCATTGGGACTCTTTTTCTTATATTCACTGAGAATTTTTTTTTGCTGGACCCTCATCCCTCCTACCAAAAGAAAAAAGGTGATGGAAAAATGTCTCCAAAGTACAGTTAGTTTGAATTAATAACTAAAAAAAATAATTATAAGATTGTATGTCTTGTGGTTGTAGCCACGTTGGTGCCAGGATAGTATAGACACAAGGTGAGTGAGGTAATATATTTTATTGCATCAGCTTCTGTTGGTGAAAAAGAGATCCATGTAAACTTCTCTCTATCATCAAAAGAAGTTGGTCCAATGAAAGATACTACCTCACTGACATTGTCTCTGTAGCCATTCTACACGAGCCCCTACTGCTGGTTCACTCTTCCTCTTCCACAAGGCACATGCAGACCACAGATTCAGATTTCATCAGTATTCTTTATTTGTGTGTCTGTAACCCACCACCAACTATATTCAACAAAAACAGGCCAAATGAACCCAAGAACTCCACCAGCTCAGTCCAATACCAGGGAAACTGAGCCTCTGTTGAAGGCAGCTTAACTGCTGACTGTTCTCTTTAGTTTCCCTTGATGCTTTTAGCCTGGAAGTTTTTATGGAGCTTCCTTAATGAGTACACCACCCTCTTCTCATCAGCTCCCTGGCCAGCCATCTTGCCAGTCTGGCTCTACTCCATTTTTAATTAGGGCTCTGTAGTAGACGCAAGCCCAGCACCCTGCTACACACCCCTGCCCTTAAGAACCGGCTGGTCCCTCTTCTTGGCCACTGGTACTGACTGCTGTGAGGCAATACGCTCCTTATCATGACAGACACAAATTCTGCCTCCAGGATCTTAAATCGTTTATGGACCAGACCAATCTCTACAGGGGCACTTCTTTCTTAGGTGTCCTGTGAGCTCATAGAGCCAGCATACAATCTCCCATGTGCTCAGGGCCTTCCCCAACCCCAAGGGTCCCTCCCTGGGTGTTGCTGCCTTTTGTGGAGATCCAAACTCCATCCTAATCTCCACTAGGCCCACCAGTGTCTCTGACTCCCAGTCCCGATTAAGTGGGACCTGGGGCCTGCCTGGTAGGGTTCTTCTGGCTCCCTTTCCCCTCCTGAGGGGTCTAGGTAGGCCCTGTCCTTTCTGACTTACTTTGGTCTTCCTCTGCTCTGTTGTCTATGGGATTCACTTTTATTCTCTGCCTTTTCTGGGTTTGGGTTATAAGATCTCCTTTGCTGCCTTCTTCCCTTTCTGTGTTCAACAGTGCAGGTGCTGCCCCCTCTCTGAGATTCCTCCATGCTGGGTTTCTACCTCCTCTGTCTTGGAACTCCCCAGTCTTCCCTTTTTACTGCCAGGGCCTCACCAATGATCTTCTTTCCAGAGTGGGAAGTGTTCCCAGTCCATTTCCAAAACCATTAGATGAAGTAGCTAGACTACCGTCCCAACTTGGCTCCAATCAAACCATCCCTTCACCTCTAGGTGCAATTGAATCACTGGACAATACTTTTTCCCCATGGATGCACAGCAGAGTCATTTCTTCCCCTGGGAGGAGTATCTAATGGGGCTTCACCAGCTGTCTCTTAATGATGGACCAGGCAGAGGTGGTCTCTAATCAGGCCCTCTGGGTCTTTCAGCCCACCTTCACTGAGATGGTGGAGAACTTTGGCCCCCTCCTTTTTTTTGTCCCCCAACCTTGATCCATCCACAAAAATCGGACCAACCACAATCCATATGCTAACAGCCTGCCTTTTGGTGCCCCAGTTTGCCACACTACAAGCAGATAGCCTCCCCCTGCCCTGGTCCTTCCTGAAGCATCCTGGGGTTCCTCTGCAGGGGCTGATCCTCATGGCACTTTCCCAAAGTCTGATCCCATGGAGGCTTGCCCCTCTCTCCAGGAAAGGTCAGTTTCCACATACTCCTCAGTCAGTTTTACTACTGCTTCTAGGGTGCTCAGTTGACACCTTCTTACCCAAATCAACAAGGTCTCTGGCAGGCTATGAATAAATTGTTTGAGCATTAATATATCCATTCTCTCTCCTCCTGTGTGGGTATCCAGTCTCAAACCAGCAGGTCCCTCAGTTCATGAGTCTCTGGGCAAATGCCCACGGCTACAACTCCTCACCCACCGAGCAGTACGTCTATCGATATTTCTCTGCATACAACTCCATCCTGTCAAGGACTCAGGGCTGGTTCTTCCGTAAAGGTGACCTAGGCAATCACCTAGGGTGCCAAAAATTTGGGGGTGCCAAAGGCAGGGCTGGTGCTGTTCCACTCTCCTCCTGTGGCCAGACCCCCAGCCACAGTGCTGATCCCTAACTGGCAATGGACCCCCACCTACGGCTGGACCCTAGTGTGCCACTGGGAGGGTGGTGGTGTGCAAAATCCCTGCCAGCCTAAGGCAGCAAAAAGCTTTGATCCGGCCTTGCAAGGACCACCACTTTTATGGCATAATAGTCCTTGGCCTGTGCCTCACTGAGGGCCACATAACACACCCAGGCCTCACCAGTCAGATATGAAGCTGGCTGCAACGCCCATGTGGACCTGTCCCAGTCCATGCCCATGGTTACTCGCTCGATGGCCCATCTCCAGGGCCCATTTTACAAAGTCTGTGATCCAGGGTGTGACTGTCTTCCCTCACTGAAGGGCTCACCACTTGTTGTAGGATCTGGTACTCTATGTTAGCCTGCTCCCTGATGAAATCCTGCAGAGCCTTAGTTTGCTCAGCCTACTAGGTGAGCAGTGCCTGTCTCTCCACCTGGTGGGCTTGCTGGAAGTTCTGAAAGGTCTGCTGCATCTTTTCCTGCTGCTTAGCAATCCATTGCAGGGTTTCATCCACCTTGGTCTACCAACCACTGTCACTAGCTTCTGGGTCCTGGACAAGTCCATAAGTCTAGCTGTGTCTCACAGCACTCCCCTTCTCCCCCACAAGGCACATGCAGACTACAGGTTCATGCTTCACCAGTGCTCTTTATTCACATTAAGAAACCCACAACAAAGGCAGACCCAGGAACTCTACTAGTTCAGCTCCAGATCAGCCTCTGCTGCAAGTAGTTTCACCCTTTGGTTGACTCTTTTCTCTACATCCCCTCCTCTGTTGCTTCCAGCCCAGAAGCTTTTATGGAGTCTCCCTGACAAGTACTCCAGCCTCTCCTCATCAGCTCCTCTGCCAGCCAACTCACCACCTGGTTTCACTACCTTCCTAATTGGGGGTCTGTAACAGGCACTATACCACCAGTTTTTTCAGTTAATTTGGTAAGATTAGTGGTTAAGATGCCCTACAAGCTTCTTCAGTTAATCAATATATTAGGTCCTTAAGGTACTTTCACATGATTCCAGCAGTTATAATTACCTGCACATAGTACTATCCCCTTTTGGCAATATAATTAAAATTGTATTGAGAAGGCAACTTTGTGGATCAAAAATTCAAATATATTTGTAAGAGATGCAGAAGATTCAGGATTCCCTTTTGTCTTGTCCATTTGTCCCTGTCATTATTGCAGCCAGTTGGTTGGACAGTCTTTTCAGGATTAAATGGTCACACCTGAGGTCCTGATCATACACATAATGAGTGTACTCAAGCAGGGCTGGCTCTTGGGGTGGGTAGTAAAAAAACATATACCAAACTAGTATGTTTGTGGGAGAGTTAGGACAATAGTGAATGGAGATTTCTCAGTGCACAGAAGGAGGAAGGTATCTGTGATATGACCCATCCAGGCAGGGTGAAAATAAAGGAGTAGAACAAATCCACATTCACCAGTGTAACAGTGGCCTGTCAAACAGGATCACTGTGAAGAAACTGATATTTATTTTCTGCTCCCAGTTGCCTGAAGTAGGCAAGGGAGATAAAAGGTTACTATCTCTGTCATCTGATGGGGTCAATATCAACTGATTTCAGTAATGTTATACCCAAAGAGGCTCAAGGTATTATCACCACAGAGCAATTTGTCAGTACCCAGCAGCTAGCACACAACAGCATGTGGCCCTACAGCACAACCAGCAAAGATTAATTCTGATGGGAGTGCTGTTGCTATGCAGGACTGCCCTTTTAATACATTAATCCAGCATTTTTTGGGTTGTGCTTAGCAAAAAGCAACAATGCTTAGAGTAGCACAACCTGAATTTAGACAACAGTAGAGTCTCCAGGCTTTTATGCTTCCTTATAACTCTCACTGGATCTATTTACTCTCAGGAAACTTTCTGGGTGCTGGAGAGACTTCTAAAGGCCATCTGGCTGCTCAGGGATTACATGTTTCCCCTGCAGCTGGGATGCTTTTGGCTTTCCACTGCATGCACTGAGTGTTTTCTTCCTTTCCAGGAGCATAGACATCTATAGTTTGGTAGCCCTGTGCTGCTGCAAGCTTGACAGCACTGGGGAGTTTGGGGACCTTTCAGGAAGAGTACAGTACCTTCTACTATTGAACCCTGGGATAGGATCAGGGCTGGATTAAGGGGCCTCAGGGCCCTGAGCTGCCCACAACTGTGGGCCCCCTTGGCTTGGGCTCCAGCCCCATCACCACCCTGGGTTTCCACCCATCTTGAGTGCCAATCCCCTACTACAGCAGTCTGTGGATGGTCTTGTACTGGCAGGGCCCTGGGGCCAGAGGCCAGAATCCTCAATGCTCTCACCCTGCCACCACTCTTTCTGGTTTCCCCCCTGGAAGGCTGTACTAGAGGCCACACTGTGCACCAACTGGCCCTGCCCCTAGGTCAGAACAAACATGCACCAATCCACCCTATTCCTGGGGACAGACCGGCCAGCTCAGGATCAGGCTGTGAGCAATGTGGAGCCTGAGCTCCACCCCCAGTGGGACTTGGGGGGGGTGGTTCTGGGAAGGCCCATGCCAGCCCTGGGGCTCTAGCCCATACTGCTCCTCCTTTACGCTGGGGATTCAATCCCTACAGAGCCTGTGCTGATCCAGCTCTAGATAGGGTCTATTCCCAATGTGGCCTTGAAAGAGTTTAAGTAGGCCTGGTGGGTCCTATCTGTCAAGTAAAGTGCAAATGGGGAAGATTTAGATTGAGTGGAGGGTGCTAATTAGAAGGAAACTCACCTGTGAGGGAATAGGTGGGATTTCTGTAAGTCAGAAGACTGGTGACAATGTGGGAGATGGCAGGGAGGAAGTCTATAGTCTGTTAGTGGCCTAAGGGAGATGGGAGAGGGGATAGGAACCCATGAGGAAGGGTTTACCTAGTAGGCCTAAGAGAGGGGGGGTCTGACTAGGAAGGCTGGTGAAGGAGAAACTGAAAGAAGCACAGTAGGAAGAATTCCAGGGAGGAGAACACCTAGGTTGGAGACTACCCAGACCTTAACTTTTCCCTGTAGTGCCCTGGACTGGATTCCAGAGTAAAGGTCAGGCCTGAGTTCTCCTACCCCTCACTTCAGAGTTATGTTGCTTGGGGTAGTGAATGGAAAGCCTCCAGAAACTATGACACTGTGGGAGTAACATAGTTAAAGGCAACAGCTGTGAGAACTGCCTGATTCTGCTTCTGCAGATAGGCTTTGAAAGACCACCCTTCCCAGAAGGGCAAATTGTGCTGTGACTTGAATGGAGGACTGAGTCATGGACTGGCAATACTGCAACTCCATGAGCAGAAGCAGAGGTAGAACAGTGGAGGAGAAGAAAGCAAGTTCTGAACCTGGTGGAGTTAATCCTTGAAATTGCCAGAAAGGGGTGCCAGCCCCTGGAGAGCTAATAATCCCCATGACAGTTCCTTTAAGAAGTAAAACTTGCTGTCAGTCCAAATTCCACTTCCTCTTCAACCTTCCTGAAAAGAAACAGGCTCCATGTCTTACTGTTGCTTGATAAAGCAGTTCTCTTGCCTGTTTCATCCAGCTCCCTGACTAAAGAAGCCCTGCCACACTGGAGAGGCAATTGCAGATGTGCACATTAATTTGTTCCAGCAATCACTCCACACGTTAGAAAAAAAAATTCTTTTTAATGTCAACTAAATTTCAAATGTTTCCATTTTTAAAACTTGGGATGACTCAATCATTTTAAACCTGATTTTAAAACATAATTACTGTTGGTAGTTGTAGCAGCAGTGGCTACTGACTGCTGTCATGTAATAGGAATATTGATCTTTGTCAGCTGTACCCAGATCAAATGACTGAACCAGGAAATAAAGTTGATTTTCTTGTCCCAGCTCTTTCATACAGTAGCACATCCGTGCGATATTAAGTTTTGTGCATGGCAATTTACCAGTGGCAATATTTTATCTGTAATGAAAGTGCTGAGTGCTTTAGAATTTTCCATGCAATTCTACTGTCATGATGGATGGGATTGAGAAATAGGCAGACACGGCATAGGCTGAGGAGCTACGAGAGTTGAAACATACCCAGTAGGCCTATAAATCCTTGGCATTTGCACTAATATTTTAAAAGAATCAGCTGCTGCTTAGTTGCTGTTCTTTTCTAGAGCTTTGAAAAACTTTTGCTTGAATAAATATTTTGATGTGAAATTACCAACGTCCTTAACTTTTTAAAAATTTTCACACACAATATTTTTTAGTCTGTACTCAAGTAACTCTTTGGGGATATAGAAACCAGAGAAAAATAGTTTATACATGTTTATAGGCTGCAAAGTGGGAGATCACATGGTTTGGATTAAGTTTCATGTGTTCAGTAGTGCGTAGGAATAGGCAAGCTGCAATAGCATGCCCTAAAGCTAAAAAGAAACAAGTTTTAGACAGTGATGAGTGAAATAAAAAAGGTTCAGTTTGCTTGGTTCAAATCACCCAAAAGTTTGAAATCGGATCTCCAGAGTTTACAGAATGGGTCAGAAGATCTCACAGAAAGACTTGCTGATATGATGATTTATGTTTCCTGCTTTTGTTCCTTGCTAGAAAAAGATATGCACATGGACTTTTTTGATTTTCCTGTTCTTTTTTAAATAATTAAAAGAATGTAACTGAATATCTCCAAGTTTTGATAAGGTTTTGGGTCAGCTGTGGTTTTATTCAAACTGGTTCACCAAACCCTGGGGTTACTGCAATGAGTCATAGTATCCCTCGTTTCAGATGGGGTGATGCTGTGTTTAGGAAGTGGGTAGCATCCCTTTAAATAGTCTGTGATCCCTTTAGTAGCTCTGTGTTCTGAAACCTGACAGCATAGTAGTGTGTGTGTGTGTGTATAACTAAGACCTGCATGTTGTGTATATATTTATGAAACATGATTATTTGTATACCACTGTTAATCAAGTGGTTTCTTCATAGTATGTTATGGAAAGAACAAAAGACACAACAGGTCACTATCCTCTTGATTTCGTTACACACAGGAGACTAGTCATGGATGTCTTGGACCACTAGAAATGTGCACTATGGAAATTTGCAATGTATGTTCTACAGTAGGATTACAGTTTTCATTTAAAAATACAATTATTTCTAGCCTTTCTGCTTGATCTGAGTCACTGTGGGAGTGACATAGTCAAGGCAGCAGGTGTGAGGACTGCCTGATGCTGCTTCTGCACACAGGCTTTGAAAGGTCACCCTTCCCAGAAAGTTTGACATTTGAAAAGCTTGACATATATAGACAGACAATATGAGACATGACTATTAGGAAGGTGTAAACCGCAAATATCGCTGTTCAGCCCAGCGAGGTGTTAACTCAGCAGCCCAATAATAATATTTTAACTTCCAATATTGTGTACTACCAGACTGTTTATAGTGAAAGCAAAACCTGCTTGTTAATGTGCTTTGTCCAATGAGATTAAATCAATGTGAAAGGACATTTCATAAGAATAAAATTGCAAGTTCTAAATTCAACTAATTAAATGCTTTATTGAATATTTGAGGCCCACGTTTTCAGTGCTGTATAGCATAGTTTACACCTACAGCTACTGCAGCTGTAACTGTACATAATGCAAATTATGTCCATGGAATGCTGAAAATGTTGGCTTTTTAAAAATCCGCAACATAGGTTTTAGGGAGAGGAAGAAAATTAAAAAAAATGATAGCAATGGCTAGGCATAGCTCTCTGAGAGTGACATTGTAAAATCATAGGGGATTGGGTGAGCTCTTGGACAAACTTGAAGAGGTCGATGATCGTTCTCAAGAAAATCAGGGAGCATTTTAAAATGAGAACTGTGTATTTAATAAACCGTCCAAATTATTTAATACTCAGTAAAATGACAACTTAATTAACGAATTGTTTCCCGAATGAACTTGCTTTAAAAAAAATCCATGTTTTCTTAAACATTTGTGTAGCTTTTGGGTGAAAATAGCCTCAGAATTTGGCAAAATGTACTACAAATTTCTATTGGTCCTTCTGCAGGGTAAAGGCTAGATCCTGCAAACATTTACAGATGTACCTTTGTTAAGTAATCCAGCTCAGTTCAACAGAACTGCCCATAGAAGTGAAGTGATTCACTTGGTTAAATTTCTTAGGAACAGACCCAAGCAGAAGAAGATGACTGTTTACAATTGCACTTCTTTATGGCCCCACTAGTTTTCAAAACTGTCTGGAACCCAGGACATGGCCTGGCTGCCAACGGGAATAGTTACCGAGAGCTCACAGGTGAACATTTTCAGCATGTGTTTCAGCCACAGTTAAGCTGACAACTTTGTACCAGCTCTAATCTATGTCATCAAAAAGGTGATGGGTCCACACATGGTGTTAACATGCAAAACGATAAACAAAAGCAACTGATTTCTATTTAAATCCCACTATGCAGCCCTGCAGAGGCAGAGAACACTTATGGTCTTGTCTCTATTGACTTCAGTGGCAGGCACCTTCAGAACACAAAAGGCCTCGATTCTGAGTTGTGTGAGAGCTGTGTTTAGGAGAGAGGATGGGAATGACTTTAGGTTTCTGCCTCTAGTTTCTGGGATCATCCTGGGATCCATACCTTGGCATGTTTTAGACCAACCCAAAGGTGCAAGAGCAGATCAGTGGAACTACACTGATTGGAACTATACTGAGGATTTGGCACAAAACATGGAACTACACATGGAATTACACTGAGGATTTGGTACAGAAATTGTTTTTTTCAGTATTAACTGGGCTATGTGTTGTGAGATCTTTTATAGTATGTTGTCTTAATAAAGCTGCTATTGAAGTTTTATCCAACTTGTGATCTTGGACATCTAGGTGTAGATAAGACTATGTATGATAAATTTAATTCCATCAGAGACCTGATTCATTTGTGTTCCAGACAAGTTATGAGTGTTTACAAAATAGTTGCATCTGATTTCAACCTGAAATGATAAGTTTGTGGTAAGACAGAGAAGAAAGAAACCCCCTTGAAGCATGTGGGAAAATCCAGGGACAAATGGTCAAAGAGGCCTGTGCAGAAACAGAATTGAAGTCAGAGATATGGCTAGACAAAAAACCAGAATGCAGTCAGAGTCAAAGTTAGGATTCTTATAAGAGAGATTTATCACATAGCCTAATCTGGGGTGAGGGGGAAAAACTGTCATTTGGGCCTTGGTATAGAAGAGGCTCAAGTCTACAATGAGTACTATTACCCATTTCAGCTGCAATTCACATGGAACAAGAAATGCAGTAAACAAGGAAACTTGGCTGGCGCACAATGGGTACACAATCTTATCTATGGTTTAATGGAAGGGAGTGTGAAATCATTATCCATTGGGTAGACAGGTAAAGCCTCTCTTTGTACCAGCAGATATTATCCATCCTCAGAACATCACTAGGTACTGCTCTGGGCACCAAAGGAACTTCACATGAACAAATAAACAGGGTGTGGGCTGGACCCATGCTTTAACCTCCTCCTGTGCAACTGGCTGGCAGGGCATGCCAAAGAGAGTGTGCTAAAAGTTTGCGGATAACTTTCCCTGTACCAAGTGCAGGAGTAGAACCGTGGGAGGATCTCTCTACACAGCTCTTTCACAGTGTTCCTCCTGACTCACTGTAATTACATGTTGCTCCATTCTCAGGGATGAGTGGTAAGACTTGCTTTAACCCTGGATGAATGAAATGAAGCCGAGTTGCAAGATTCACCACTAACTTTGCAAGATATGCACTGCGGAAGATGAGCTCTTTCAGAGTTCAGACATGTTCATTGGCTGGATTTACTACTTTTTGGACCATGTAGCTAATTAGCCTTAGTTGTACTCTCATAGACTCTAAGGTCAGAAGGGACCAGTATGATCATATAGTTTGACCTTCTTCAGCATGCAGGCTACAAAAACCTAACCCACCCACTCCTGTAATAAACCTCTAACCTATGACTGAGTTCATAAAGTCTTCAAATAATGATTTAAAGACTTTAAAGTACAGAGAATCCACTAGCAGGTGTGCTGTAGCCCATGCTACAGAGGAAGGTGAAAAACCCCCATAGCCCTTGCCAATCTGTTCTGGGGGAAAATTCCTTCCTGACACCACATATGGCAGTTAGTTAAAACTCTGAGCATGTGGGCAAGTCTTGCTAGCCAGACGTTCAAGAAAGAATTCTCTATAATAGCTCAGAACCCACCCCACCTAATGTCCCTTCTCAGGTCACCAGCATATCTACCATCATAGTCTAAAAACTGGTCAGTTGCCAAATTAGGCCATTTCATCATACCACCCCTTCCATAAATTTGTCAAGCTCAGTTTTGAAGCCAGCCAGGCTTTTTTCCCCCCACACCTCTCCTTGGAAGGCTATTCCAGAGCTTTATTCCTCTGATAGAAACCTGCATCTAATTTCAAGCGTAAATTTCCTGATGAATAGTTTGTATCCATTTGTTCATGTGTCCACATTGGCACTGTACTCATATAATTCCTCTCCCTCCCCTCCGATTTATCCTTCTAAGAGCAAAAATATTTCCTCTCAACCTTCTTTGGTTATGCCAAGCAAGCCAAGCTCTTTAAGTCTCCCTCCTCTCATAAAGCACGTTTTCTACTCTGTGGATCATCCTAGCAGCCCTTCTCTGCACCTGTTCCAGTTTGCATTCATCTTTCTTAAACATGGGGGACCAAAACTGCACACGATATTCCAGATGATGTTTCACCAGCACCTTGTGTAACAGTATTAACACCTCCATACCTCTCCTGGAAATGCCTCTTCTGATGCATCATAGGACTGCATTAGCTTTTTTTCATGGCCACATCACATTAATGACTCATAGTCGTCCTGTGACAAACCAGTATGCCCAGGTCCTTCTCCTCTGTCACTTCCAACTGATCCAACCCCAACTGACAGGAAAAATTCTTGATATTAGTCCCTAAACACATGACCTTGCACTTTCCATTATTAAATTTCATCTAATTCCTAATACTTCAGTTTATAAGGTCATCCAGATGTTCCTGTATGATATCCCAATTTTCTCTGTATTGGCAGTACTTGTCAACTTGGTGTCATCTGCAGACTTAATTAGCACATTCCCTCTTTTAGTGCCAAGGTCAGTAATAAAAAGGATAATTAAGATTGATCCCAAGACTGATCCCTGAGGAACTCCACTAGTAACTTCCCTCTGGCTTGACGGTTTACCTTTCAGCATGACCCATTACAGTCTCCCCTTTAACCAGTTCTGTATTCACTTTTCTATTTTCTTATTAATCCCCATCTTTTCTAATCTGACTAATAATTCCCTATGTGGAAATGCATCAAATGCCTTGGTGAAATCTAGGTAAATTAAGTCCACCAATTTCCTTTATCCAAAAAATGTGTTATCTTCTCAAAACAGGAGATAGGACTGGTCTGCACAATCTATCTTTTGTAAAGCCACACTATATTTTATCCCAATTACCATTAACTTTGATATCCTTAAGTATTTTCTCTTTCAAAATTTTCTCCAAGACCTTGCATACTACTGAGGTCAAACTAACAGGCCTGTAGTTGCCTAAATCACTTTTATTCCCTTTCCTGAAAATAGGAGCTATTTTAGCAATTCTCCAGTCATAAGGTACAACCCTGGAGTTTACAGAGTCATTAAAAATCCTTGCTAATGAACTGGCAATTTCATGTGCTAGTTCCTTTAATGTTCTTGGATGGAGATTATCTGGGCCTCCCAATTTAGTCCCATTAAGCAGTTTGAGATTAGCTTCTACTTTGGATATAGTAATTTCCACCTCCATGTCCTCATTCCCATTAGCTACCCTACCACTATTCCAAAGCTCATCATTACCCTCATTAAAAACACAGTCAACGTACTCCATTTAGACAGTCAGTCATGCTTAGCTTATCCTTGACCTCCACCCATTCTTAGTGTTTAGTGGTCCCACTTCCTTCTTTGATTTCTTCCTATTTAAATGGCTAAAGAACCCTTTACTATTGGTTTTAATTCCCTGTGGAAGGTCCAACTCTGCTTGGCTTTTGGGCTTTCTCACTTTATCTCTACATGGTCTGACCTCCAAGAGGTAGCTTCCCTTGCTGATCCCTCCCATCTTCCACTTCTTGTAGTCTTTGTGCTTCCTCTTAATCATCTGTCTGAGATGCTCACTTATCCATTTGGTCTACAGCTCTTGCCTATGAATTTTTTCCCCTTCTTTGGAATGCAGGCTTCAGATAGTTCCTGCAGCTTTGACTTGAAGTGATTTCAAGCCTCCTCCACTTTTACATTCATGAGTTCTTCAGTCCAGTCCACTTCTCTAACTAACTCAGAATGCAGCCTATCTTTGCCCCAAACAGTATTAAAAATTGGGGGAGGTGGAGAGGAGAAGAAATTCAGAGGCTCCTTGCACAATTATTCTATAGGCTGGAAATTTGCCATTTGTTGTCCTTTTGCACTTAGTGCATTGTGGATGTTGCTGGAATAAATGAGTAGTAATATATCATAAACTATTTTTGGTGGAACACACATAGGTACTTTACTTCATTAAGTGTTACTTCAATCTCCATCAATTTGGATGCTGATGTTTTTTATTTTGTTTTAAGGTCCTAATGTATTTTTCTTATAATGGGAGTTATCTTTTTTTTTTTTAAGTCTCCCTGCTCTCCATGACAAGTGGACCCTCTTTTGTGCAATTTGTAAAGGGAAAGAATCCCTTTGGGACAGAGACTAAGGCAGGAAAATGTCAGACTGAATAATAAAAGTTATAAGCACTGAAAATGGAGATGCTGAAAGGCTAGAATAGAAATGCTTAAGCAACAGTAACTATTGAGGTTGTTGCTGCTTCTGTTATAAAGCAAAATACAGTAGTTAAAGTATAGTTCAATGGGCCCCGGAACCCTCCTAAACTCCAGGTCCCCTTCATGCATGCATGGGTCCCAGCCCAGGTAGGCATTTTTGAGCCCCACCAGCTCCTTCCTCATAAATGAAACACAGCCTCAAATCTACAACATCACCCCAACCTTGTCCAGTAGTGTCCACATGAGACTCCTCTTTCCCCATGTCCTTTTCAGCCCAAACCCCATTCCGTTAGCTTCCTGCCCTTAAGTCCCCTCTTCAGCTCTCCTAACCCTCCAGTCCCCAGCTCCCACATCTTCACTCCACCCCTTCAGCACCCCAACCCCCTACAGCCCCCTCTGTCCCTAGCCCCCACTCCAGACCCCCAACCTCCTCCATCTCTCTCCAGCCTCCCACCCAGTCCCCACTCCAGCCCTTCATAGTACCGTCCACCACTATCCAGCCCCCACCAGCCCCTATCCAGTCTCCTTGTCCCCAGCTCCTCCAAGCCCTGACCCTTCCCCAAGCTTCCCACCTGGCTGCCAGCTTCCCTGGGCCCCTGGACCCGACTCGAACCCTTCCCTAGCCCAGCCCCCGGCTTCCCTGGTCTCCTGCCCCTCATCCAATCCCATTCCAACCCCCCTCCCCACCTGGTTGCCATGCTCCTGGCACCATGAAATCCCTGCTCGTGGCCCTCACAACATCAGTGCCTGCTGCCCAGGCTCCCCTCCCATGGGGGCAGGGCTGCAGGAGGGCTGGGGCTCATCCCCTGGGAGCCGCCTGGCACCAGAACTGGAGGCTTGTGCTCCTGCCTAGGAGAGAAGATCGACCAAGGGTACAGTCTGATGTTCGCTGCCACCTGGTTGGGCTGCACCAAGCAGGCTGGTCACATGGTGCTGGGGCAAGTGCAGAACTGGGCCGGTGCCTGGGGTATCTCTGCTTCCTCTCTTCACTGCCACTGGGGCAACTGCCCTGTACTATGTGCTGCCACCAGCTCTGTGCTCGATGCTGGGTGCTGCCACCCTTCCTCTGCCTTCTCCTCACATCACCTGCAGGGGGAGAAGCACCCGCAGCTGCAGGACCATCGTGTCCTGTTGTGTGTGCAACATTGTTTGCTGTGGGAGGCATGCTGGCCACCTGGCTGGGTGTGCACAGGTGGAGGGCTCTGGTCCCCAGGCTGGGAAGGGGGCTGCCACCCGGGTTGCCAGAGCAGCTTGGCTTGCTCGCTCCTGGAAGGCGGCTTGGTCTTTGGAGGGCAGGTGGCCACATATTTACCTGCTTAAAACTCCAGAGAGCTAGGGGAGGGACAGGGGTTAGAGTAAGGGGGAATGCACAGGAATGCTGTGTTCCACCTCACTATTCTATTTTTAGGGGCCCCAGAAAGCTGGCCCCTAAAATTTGTGGGCCATGGAACGGCATTCCAGTGCATTCCCCCTTACTTTAACCCCTGGCAAAATAGCACAGTTTAAAATATATAGAATGTTCATATTTAGGTACATGATGTAGTGATTTTGTTCACAGTTCTACACCTGCAATTTAGGATCAGTACAAGCTATCCAGAGAGAAATATTTAACATTTATACAACAGTTCACTGAAAAATGGAAGGTGCAGAAAAAAAGGCCTTTTATAATTTCACCACTAGATGGAGATAGTACATTACAATTTGTGGAAAGAGCTTATTAAGGAACTGTTATGAAATCTCTCCTGAAAAAGGTTTGTATGGAGAGAATCCACATACTGCAGCAATAAGCAGTGAAATGCCTGCTAGATTTTTATGCGAAAAATTCATTCATGGTGACTTTGTAAATCATGGGTTCAAGCTATTTTTATACTAAGCGATAGGATTAATACCCCCGGCCCCTCATACAAAAATCCCTGATTACGCAGAGGAAGAGACACAAGGAAAAATAAAGGAAAAAGCTGTAAAGTCCTTCCTTCTTCTTCCCTAGTGTGAAAGCGGGACGAAATATACTTGCCTCTTGTGATCACCATGTGGTTCCCAGACCTAAAGAAGAGCTCTGTGAAAAACTTGTCTCTCTCACAAACTGAAGCTGGTCCAGCTAAAGATATTACCTCACCTACCTTGTCTCCAATATCCTGGGACCAACATGGCTACAACATCTCTGCAAACAAGATGTTCCTTGGCACTTGAGGATTTCAGGCTGAGCTGGAATAGATGCTGCAGATCTGTTTTTAGTGGTTAGATGGAGGTCAAGGCAGTCTGAGTTGTAGATACTGAACTTCAGTTCAAGCTGTTACCAACAATGGCTGCTGCAGCACCTGTTTTCTGTTGGACCTGTTGTGTTTTCTGTAAAGAGCAGGGACCTGCAGCCTGTGGAGCACTAAGGCAGCACTTTCTACTTATCAGAGGCAGATTATGGGCCTCTGGGCCTGTCCCACCTGGGGCCCACATGCCCTTGACTGGGGCTGCAGTCCTCCCTCCAGTCCAGGGCGCTGCCCCTCTTCCAGTTCTGGGGCCCTGGTGGATGAGAGGGGCCAGAGGTTGGCCCTGGCCTGCTGATTGGCCCCCCAAGGTGGTGGAGCCAACTGGTGCATGCAGGGCGGCTGGGCTGCACGCCAGGTGGAGGCTGTACTGCACAGCAGTGCTCCCCTCCCCTGCCGGGGCAGACTTGCTGGCTCAGGGGTGGGGCTTGAGAGCAGAGCCCAGACTCCAGCTCAGTGTGGCTCCACTCCCCGCCCAGCACTGCACAGCAGAGGGTCCCCCACATTGTGTGAGTCCCTGGCTACGGGCCCCATAAACCTGTGCATTAATCCACACATGCTACTTATTCCCTTTGTTCTCTATGAAGTGCTGTACTGGGAAGGAGCAACAGCAAGCAGGCTGCAGTCTTCTTCCTGTCCACTGATGCTGAGATCATGAGGCAGTCAGTTAGCATATGTGGGGAGAGGTGACTAGGCTGATAAGGGAAAGCAGGTGAAGTTGCTGTCTGGGATGCTGCAAGGAGAGAACTGGGCCTATGAAGATCCGGGAACGCATCCTTGCCATTAAACAAAAGTGAAAGGTAAGAAATTTCCATCGTGTGTCTTTGTGTTTTTGATAGATTTCAGGGGTGTGTATTAAAGTCTGTGGTATCTTCAGTGCTAGTTTTTAAAATAGGCAGCTGTCCATCTCAGAGGCATACTAGAGCTGTCTTGATTGTCATTTCTGTCTCAGTCGCAGAAAATAACACCTGTTATAGCAGTTACTATGTGTGACATGCAATAAATACAGTTTTAGACTATTTTAAAATTTCCTAGTGGTGAAAAGTCCTTTGGGGGAGGATGTTCTATGGCTTATGCATGATAGTTGTTCGTCGGTCACAAACCTCAGATTTTTGTTCTCCAACTACAAATGCTATTAGACCCACTATGGACTAATGTGAAAACAATTTGTCTTAAACTGAGGTCTTGAAGATCTTTCCACTAACTTCATCAGGTATAAGATAAGTTCTTAAATGCACAAATTCTCTTAAAACAGGGCCAAATTCTGAGTCTTACTCCTCCATGACTCCCACCCATTGACTTCAGAGGGATCACTTGTATAAGTACAGGCAAATAGCATTTGGCCCTAAGGATCTACTTTGTCATCATAATGACTGTGGAAGTGGTATATATTTCAAAGGCTGAATGGCTTATAATGATCAGATTGACTTTTTAATTGTAAGAACTATAAAAACAAAGCCCACACATATAGCAAAACTCAGCTAGTTCTATTTATGTAGATCAAGTGCAAGTTTTTAATATCAGTTTTAAACCATTGAATTTCCATCAGGCTTAAGCAATGGATTTTGAACACCCAAAAGGTCTGTGATGTTCAAATCCAGAATTTTGGTTTGCTCCATTATGTAGCATACTAGCTGTAACCTGATGGGAGAAAATCAAAGGGGAATTTATGAAATATTTATTTTAATGGATTAATAGCTCTTTTTCATTACAACATGTTTTGCAAAAGTTCTATGGTCAGCTAAAACTTTTCCTTGGTAGTTTATTTTCAAGGTTTCTTCCCTGAGCGAGCACTACATACAACTGTCTGAAGAGTCAGCGTGAAATATTGGAAACAGCTAAGCATAGCTGAGAGCTTTATAATTTTGACAAGTTCCAAAGGGGCAGCCATGTCACCAGCGTGAACCATCCCTGGGTTTCACTGGCTCTTACTGTCCAATTTTTAAATCCTCAGCAATTTCACTTTTATGAATTACAATGAGGTATGCAGCTACAATAAGATAAATATCTGTGCCGTGCAAAGACTCCTAGGCAATTGTGATGTTAGAGGTGACTCAACCAATTGCTTCCAAGGAGCTCCTTGGGAAAAATTGGCTGAGTCACCTCTGACATCACAGTGGCCTGTCACATGGTACACTTCACATCACGCACGCACACATATAGCAAATTAGTATAGTAGATACCTATGCATGTTATTATTTTGAACACTCCCAAAGCTCAACAATATTCATGTTTGGAATTCTGGCTTAGATGAATCTTGACCAAAAGCTGTGTATGAACTTGTGTTCTATTGAACCTTGGCCTAGGTTCCCTGGAAAATTCCCAAATTCATTTTAGCCATCTTGCAAGTTTAGTAGGAAAAATTCATACTATTCTATTCAGATTCTCTATGGAAAATTTCACCCTAAAAATGGTTATGAAATCTTAAAAGTCTGAATTGAATATATAAACACAGACATGAATTTCCTATAAAAGGAGTGGGTGGCAGATTGAAGGAATACAAGCTAAAGCACATTTGTGGGGCACTGAAAGCACACATACTTCCTTTAAAATAAAAAGGTTAAAATTAACACAGAGAAAAATCTTAAGATATATGTAGGGGTAAGTATATAGCACGATAAAAACACAATCAATTATTTCCTTGATTAACAACAAAACAAGCACCCCCCTCTCCCAAACTGCTGCATACCTGTGTGTTTCCCATATAAGGCTAGCTGGTGGTAGTGCATTTCAATTGTTATCTAAGACTCCGTTTGCATTAAGGAAATTTATCTACTGTTGCTCAACTTGTGCAAACCACAAATATAATAGTGCAGTCAGGGCTTTGTTTGTGGGGGGGGAGAGAGGGGAAATCACCCCTAGTCCTGCAGTTCTGTGGGCCCTGCACTGTTCTGCTGTGAGCAGGGCAGTGTGGGGCCCACCCTACTGTTGCGCTGTCCTCCACCCCATCCCGCTGCCTTCTGTGCAAAGTCAAAGGACCTCCTGGGCCGGCCCACTCCACCCCCGGGGGCAGAGTGGCTTGTTGAAGGGAGGGGCGGGGGCCTCGCACAGGTCGATTGGCCCCAGGCCCCCCCCCCCCAGGCCCACTCTGTGTGCAGTCCTGGTGCACTTACTGTCCTGAGGATACAGCCAAGGTGCCTTTGTGGAAAGCTTATGCCTGTGCTCTATTTAATTATTTCATTGTTACCACTTAGTGCAGTAAGAAATAAATCTACCCCACCCTACACCTTTCAGCTGACTAGGCAAGTGCTTCTCCTCTAATGCGAACCCAGCTGCTTGTGGGCCTCACTTTTGTTACTTCCAGGATAAATAACTGCTACTGTAGTAGGGGAAGAAAGGTGAATCTATGTGGAAACAACAACTGTCTAAAATGCAGAAGCTTGGTTCCTAAGCAATAAAGACAGGTGAGTGGACGTGACCTCAGTTGTCAGCACTATTTGCCCCATTTGATGCCTAGTCAAAAACTAGGTCCAGGTTTAAATTTTTAAGACCACTGAAGCTGAACACACTTAGTGCTAGATTGTGCCTTCTACATGCAGCCTTTGTTAAGGGCTGGTGAGGAGATGTGCCACTTCAGAAACAAAACTTTTGTTACAAGCCTCAACAGGTTACTAACATCCTCCAAAATAAAATCAAATGTCCCCAGACTGGAATTCAGTTCCTGCTCTATAAAACAAACAGTAACTACAAATGCCTGCAATGTCTTTAATTATAAATAAAAAGAAGCAGAAAAGAGCTTAATCTAACACAAGAACAATACTAGAGCAGACCAATGATACATCTAATTCAGCATCCAGTCTTCTGACAGTGATTGGTGTCACAAAGTTCAGAGGTAATGAACAGAACAGGGAAATTTATTGTGTGATCCAGCCTCTGTTGTCCAGTACCAGCTTCTAGCAGTCAAAAGTTTAGGGGAACACAGAACATGGGGTTGCATCCCTGACCATCTTGGCTAATAACCACGGATGGACCTATATTCCATGAACTTCATTCTTTATTTGATCACAGTTGTTCTTTGTGCCCTCACAACATACTCCGTCAACTAGCTGCACAGGTTAACTGTGTAGTCTGTGAAGACTTCCTTATGTTTGTTTTAAACCTGCTGCCTATTAGTTTCATTGGTGACCCAGGTTCTTGTGTTAAGTGAAGGAGTAAATAATACTTTTTCTCTGGACCATACCTGATTTTATAGAGCTCTATCATATCCCCTTTTAGTTGTCTCCTTTTTCTAACATAAATAGTTCTACTCTTTTTAATGTCTCCTCATATAGAAGCTGTTTCATGTACCTAATAATTTTGTTGCTCTTCTCTGTGCTTTTTCCAGTTCTGATACCTTTTTTGAGATGGGGTGACTGGAGTTGCATGCAGTATTCAAAGTGTGGTGTATCACGGATTTAAATAGTGACATTATGCTATTTTATAGCTTATCCATTTTCTAATGTTTCCTGATGCTCTGTTAGCTTTTTTTGACCAATACTGCACATTCAGCATATATTTTCAGAGAACTATCCTGAAGACTTCAAGATCTTTCTTGCATAGTAACAACTAATGTAGACATCGTTATTTATTTATAGTTGGCATTATGTCTTCCAATGTGTATTACTTTGCATTTATCAACATAGAATTTCATCTGACATTTTGTTGCCTAGACACTTAGTTTTGTCTCTGATCTCTATGGCTGTGTTCACACACCACTTTTGTTTCGAAACAACCTCGCTGTTTTGAAACAAAAAAACCATGTTCACACGACACACCGTTGTTTCGAAACAACGGGAACCGTTGTTTCGAAAGAAGGGCGTTGTTTTGAAACAAGTTAAACCCCATTTGGGGGCGAAATAACTCGTGTGAACATGTTGTTTCGGAACAAGACATTCCGAAACAAGAGGTCAAGGGCTGCCCCTTCAGCACCCTGGCCAGGGAACACTCAGAACCCTGGCCAGGGTGCTGAGGGGTGTCCTCTGGCCAGCGCCTGCAGAGCCGGGCTGCAGGTACTGGTGGGGTTCAGCGCTGCCTGGTGCTGCTCCCCGCAGGTGCCTGCAAAGGGGGGCTGCGGGCACCGGCGGGCTTCAGTGCAGCCCAGCGCTGCTCCCCTCCAGCTTTTAAGCCTGCAGGGAGCAGCGCTGGGCTGCGCAGAAGCCCGCCGGTGCCTGCAGCCTGGCTCTGCAGGCACCAGCGGGGAGCAGCACTGTGCAGTGCTGAACCCCACCGGTGCCCGCAGCCCCCTGAGGAAGCGAAATAGCAGGTTCACAGTGTGAACCTGCTATTTCGTTTCCCACTTTTTTCTTATTTCGAAGTAACATTTTGTTAATTTGAAATATGTTTTTTTGAAATAAGGCGTTATTTCGAAACATGTTGTTTTGACACAACTTGTTTCGAAATAACCGTGTGTGTGAATACAGCCATAATGTAACTTTGCATTCAATTTTGGACTTACATATCTTGAGAAATTTTGTGTCATCTACAAATTTTGCCTTCTTAATGTTTACCCCTTTTTCTAGAACACTTATGAATATAACAAACAGCACTGATTCCAGTACCAGTCCTTGAAAATTGACCATTTAGTCCTTCCCTTTGTTTCTTATCTTTTAACCAGTTATTGATCCATGAGAGGACCTTCCTTCCTACCCTATGGCTGCCTACTTCACTTAAGGGCCTTTGCTGGGGAACTTGTTAACAGGCTTTTTGGAAGTCCAAGTACATTGTGTCTACTGGATCACTCTTGTTCCCATGTGTGTTTGACCCATTCTGAGAATTCTAATAGATTGGTGAGGGATGATTTTCTTATACAAAAGCAGTATTGATGCTTCCCCAACAAGTCAGGTTTTTCTATGTGTCTGATAGTTCTGTTCTTTAGCAGTATTTTAACCAATTTGTCTGGTACTGAAGTTAGCCCTACTGGCCTGTAGTTAACAGGATAGCCACTGGAGCCTTTTTTTAAAAATCAGCATTAACATTCACTATCTGTCAGTTATCTGGTACAGAGAGTCATTTATGCAATAGATTACATATTATCTTTAGTAGTTCTGCAGTTTCATATTTGAGTTCCTTCAGAGCTCTTGGGTCAATTCCATCTGGTTCTAATGATTTATATTGTCTCATGTATTGATTTGTTCTAAACTAAAACTGATTTTAAAAGAGAAAAAGTCAGAATACATTTTGGAACTCCTGGGCATGCAGTCTTCCCTTCATGAAGTGCAGCTTAGCTGAGTGGCCAGCCTTCTCTGTTGACTGCCTGGGCTTGCTTTTTCCTCATTCATCTTTGCCTCCTTATAACCCTGGAAGAGTTAGAAGGAAGCAGGGTGGCCTCTGCAAAGTTGGGCTGTACCTGCAAAGCCAGTGGTGACACAACTTGCTAAATCCAGCTTGGTCCTTCTTTGTTATTGCTTTTTCCAGTGTTAAAGCTCTACTCCAAAAACCCTTCTAGAAAGGAGAGTAATGTAAGTTGAGTGTAAAGAAGTTGAAGGTATAAATTGTAGATCGTTTCAATATTTGCAAGCATAAAGTTTTTGCTCATGTTTACCAAATCACCACATACAAGCAGATGTTTTTTGTGTCTGTAAAGTGGATAGTCAGGTGTCTGACTACTTGTTTTGTGTCTGCACATAACCATTTACACATACAAATAGGGTAATTGCATTTGCAAGCTACTGCATCTGCTATTATGTACAGGTGAGTTTAAAGGCCATTTGTGAATATGGACCAACAATCACAGTAAGGAACAATTATATCTGGAAGTGTTAAGGTTTCATTTTCTGCAAACCAGGGCCAGGCTGAAAAGGTACAAGATGAAGGCTACATAGTAACAAAATCAGCCTTTGAGTAAGCAGCCATAACTCCACTGAAGTCATTGGCTTTATAACAAGACTGAATCTGGAATCCAGTATGAAGGGATTGATGCTGTATGCCAGGGGTGGCCAAACTTACAGAACTCAAGAGCCACACAAGTTGATTATTAAATCTTAGAGAGCTGCGCTGAGGCATATAGCCATATACTTTTACCTAATCCAAAATTACTGAGTTTAAAATTCATTGCACACTTTAATTGTATTGTAAAAAGAGGGCAAATATTGATTCTGCTAATGTCTGATTTTAATAATTACTTAAGGTTACTGTTGTGGTGCAGTGGGGCACAAGGGGGTGCGGACCCCACACTGGAGAGTATGTCCAAATCGAGAAGCAGGAGACCAAACCACTATTTTTTGGGTTAATCACTGTTTATGTGACCTTTACTGTGATTATAGAAAAAAAACCTACTAAATGACATATTACAAATAAAAACTTTAATACATAAACTCTTTACTACTAAGCTAAGCTAAGCAAACTGCTAAAATTCCTATGACCAATGGTTGAACACCCCCTGCCACCCTCTATGGATGTGCCAAGGGCCATGGCCCCCCACTCCGGGGTGAGCAGGTGAAAAATGAATACTTAGTAAAAGAATTTAAAAAGGAAAACGAAAAAAGATATGCAAAAAGAGAAAAAGAAAACTGTAGGCTCCCTTGGTGATCAGTCAAAGGGGGGGTCTTTAATGCCTCCCATGTAAGGGGGCAGGGAGAGTCTCGGGGTGGTCAGATCCTGTGGCGACACGATAGACTCCTAACCCATCACCTCTCCAACCTGCCTGGCAACAGAGCCCCCTTTTTATGGCTGAGACCCCAGAATTAGCATATCACCTGTTGGCATGGAAACTCACTGACCTTGGTCAGTAGATCTTTCTCATGAGCTCATGGGCTCTGCAGGTGTTCTTATCACTTTCCAGAGTCTAGTCTGAACAGGTTTCAGGTTACTTGCAGTAGTTTCTTAAAAACCTGTTACTGTCTGTGGTTTTCTGGCCTTCAAAGATAACACCACATAATTGTTTCTTTTCCCAATTAGAGGCCTAACAAGCTACGTTTCATCCCAGGCTGGAGTTTAGCCATAGTAAAATCCAAGTGGAAAATTCCACTTTCACAGTTACCATGAAAATTAGGCCTATACAGTAAAAACTTAGCTGTTGCTTGATGTAGAAGACTGCAGGCTAGTGGTGAGTTTTTTTTTAAAATCCTGACCATGCTGCACTTCTCCCAGCCATCCCTGATCATGCCACACTTCTCCCCACTGTCCTGACCCCCTCCTGAACTCCTAGGCTGGGGCTGCTTTCCTAAATTGATTTGCTGATGTTCTTCTAGGAGCCACACTTTTTCATTCAAGAGCCACATGTGGCTTCTGAGCCACAGTTTGGCCACACCTGCTATATGCTGTAAGGCAATATACTTAGCCTTACATATATCTTAAGATTTCTCTCTGTGTTAATTTTAACGATTTTATTTAAAAGGAAGCATGTGCACTTTCAGTGCCCCAAAAACCTGTAACTGTGCAATACACATTGCTATAATAAAACCTCACTGTTGCTGATCTATTTGAAAACCACTTGCAATAATACAGTGAGTCCCATCTGTCTTATTCTAGAACCATGTGACACACTGAGTGTTATAGACAATGTTGTTGTAGCAAATAAAGATTTAGATTTTTACGTGCTGTCATTGTGCTTATTTATTTTTCTAAAGCTGTGCAACAGTGCTTTCAGGTGCATTAACCTAACACTAAGAGTAACTTTGTGACACAGAAATCTTTGATAGATAATAACTGCAAAACACACAAATGTAAATTGCATCCAGTGTCAAAGACCTGAGCTGCTCATGACAGTCAACAAAGTGAATTTCGCCCTGACTGAACTTCAATTGCATGTCTGATGTTACCAAGACAGTTTTATTCTCTGGGGTTCCTAAGACCTGAAGCTGCCAAATTAAGTGTCACTTTCTATTGAGTTCAGGAAGTGAACCTCTACCTTTGAATGGACAGTGTGAGAAGAACTCATTTTCCCAACCTTGGAGGTGACAAGTTTTTTGCTCATCAGTTTTCCATTGTCTGAGGCAATGTTCCAACATAACAGAGAGAATGCAAACTTGTCACTAATGACTGTGACATGAGGTTTGAAACCTTGTGGTTTTTTTCCGGCTGCTTCTTTCATTTCAACAAACTATGTTTGAGATGCTGTTTTGGAAACATTAGAACCCACCTTCATCTGTTTAAGCTCGTATGATCTGACATTGTAATAACCCACATTTGATTCATGTCCCAAGGTTGTAAATCTTTTTTTAGTGCACTGATTTTTAATACTTCAGGCATAATTGAACAGAAAGCATTAACGCTGGAAGTTTGTTTTCTAACAAAAATGAACCTGAGTTTGAGGAATGCAGATGGCAGCAAAATGAGCCAGGTGTGCTTTCCAAGCAGAGAGGTATAAATTGATTGAAGTGTGCTCTGTCTGAAATTAAATTTTTTTGTACATGATTTTTGCCTTCTCTTTGAAACCTATTCATGTCAGATTTGTAGGCAATTAATAAGGGATTTTGCAAGTGTATTCATACAATATTTAAAAGGAGAAATGTATATTAAATCATAATTGTTAAAATGACAATTGAGAAACAAAATGACAAAGTCTGTTCTTGCCAAAAGTGAACTTAAAAATAAACAGGGAAAATCAATTAATCTTTTGAACCTTAATATCATTTACTAAATGTACTTCTCCCCTCACTCGCTACCCAGTGCTAGAATTCATTGAGGTAAAGCACATTGTAATGATTTGTGCAGAAAAGAAAACTTTCAAAAAGGGACTGATTGGCATAAAGTAACACAATTAGAATAGTTTTTGCATAGGCTGAATTTGACAATTAAATAAGTAATGGATGTTTCTTGAATGAAATTTTCCTTGATTAAATTGTTTTTGTGTCTCTTGTTAAACAGTCTGTTAAACAGCTTATTTTTTCATTAAAAAAGAGGTGTACAAATGGTAAGAGTTCACTTTAGAGCCTAGTGGAGAGGGCTAACTAAGGATTTCCTGAGGTGGTATATGTACCTGCTAGGAAGATTATATTGCTGCCTACATTGACAACAGCGATACATTATCCATAATGTACTTGGAAAAGTACTAGAACAAAAAGACTGGGTTATTAATTTTAATTATAAAGGACCTATGATACAGTTTAATACTTGCCTTTAAATAGAGCCACAAGTAACTAGAAATATAATGTATATTTACATAGGATAAATATTACTAGTGCTGTGTATGTAATACTCCATACATTTGCTTATGCTCTGCTCTTGGTCACATCCATGCAATCCCATTGACTTCAATAACACTTGAGATGCTGTTTCAGAAACATCAAAACTTTCCTTCATCTTCCTGTTCAGCTTTTTCAATTTGACATTGTAATAACCCCTGTTTGATTCATGTCCCAAGGTTGTAAAACTCTGTTTTTAGTGCACTGATTCAAATTCAGTGGAGTCGGGGAACTGATAGCAGAATTTAGCAAAATGTATTCTGTACCATATACTGCCTTTAACATTTGGCTTGTTACTGTAAGTGCTAGTGATGCAATTTTATTCAGCATAGTACTGTTTCATTCTTAATGCAAAATCTCATGAGATGCAAAAGACGAAATATACTGAGAAGTAGTACAAACAAGGAGTCCTGTGGCACTTAAAGACTAACAAATTTATTTATTGCATGAGCTTTCATGGGACAAAAACCCACTTTGTCAGATGCTTTAACAATGGGGGAATTTATAGAATGGGAGGAAATAAACGCAGGGAAGTATAAGTCATGGAACAGGTCACACTGTAACAGCAAATCAAAGCAGTTGTAAAGATTCAAACGCTGGGGTTCTTTGATTTGCTGTTACAGTGTGACTTGTCCCCTTGACTTACACTTTACTGCATGTATTTCTTCCCATTCTGTAAATTCCCCCATCTTCAAAACATCTGATGAAATGGGATTTTCTCCCATGAAAGCTCATGTAATAAATAAATTTGTTAGTCTTTAAGTGCCTCAAGACTCCTGGTTTGTTTTACTGAACTAGAGTAACAGGGCTCCCCTTTGGAACTATGCTGAGAAACTGTCTGTTTTTAATTATTAATGAAGGATTTTTTTTGTTCGGTTTTGTTTTTGCAAAAATGACGCAGAATGAAATAAATCTACATGACAATGAGAGCCCAGTCCCTGAGAAGTAAAAATTTCCAGTGAGAGTTTTCTGAGTAATGAAGTGCAGTTGGCCATATGTAACAAATGCATGGGCAGCTCCTCAGCTAGTGGAAACTGCTCTGGCTCTGTTGAAGTCAGTGACGATTTATAGCAGGTGATAATCTCCATCCTTCCCCGGACTTTCATCAGAAAGACTCCGTCCTCACCACCCCTGATCAGGAAGTAACTTGAAGGCAATAATTGCAGGAACTGCAGTACTGAGTGGGCAAAAGGTGAAGACAGAGCTGGAGATAAAAGGGGAATTCTAGTGAATGTGAAATGCACAGTTGCAGCCTTGGTATTCTATACGTATTATAGTACAGGTGTTTATAAGAAGTAGAAGACAGTATTGTGAGAATACATCTTTCAAAATGATATAGTTAGCATACATTTTTAGTTCAATAGCGAAACAGGATTAGGCTTTACTTACTTAGGAATCTATAGAGGAAAAAATAAAAATAGAATGGCACGTAGTTTCTATAGAAGTACAGTGTCCATGCCAGGGTGATATTAAAAGGTACAAAATACAGAGGAGTTAAAGTACTGGAGTACTAACTGGAGGGTTTTATTAGCATGTACTCACAATTACTGTACCTGTAGAAAGGATATTGGGGGGGTTCTATTGGCGTGAGGTTAGGATGGTGGCAGCCTAATTAAGATGAAGCCAATAAAATCTTTAGACCATATGATGCCGTCACATTTTCTTCATATGGTGAATAAAAAAGAAATCCAGAAGTCCTTAGCAAGGTTTAAAACCAACCGCACGCCACTCTGTTTTGTATCCCCTCTCTTGTCAAATCAGGTGTCTTTCTTACTATTATGAGAATATCTGCACAGCATTTTGAATTGAGCAGGAGCAAACCTCCCAGCCTGAAGTGGCAGACAATGTACCAGGGCTCATGACAGCACTCTTTTGAAGTTGTTGGTCTGGATGAAGTTCGGTCTGTGAAACCGAGGAAGGGGATGTGGGCAGTCAACTGGGGCCAAGCCCAATGAGGGAGGGGAGGCAAGGGGTGCAATTGCTCAGGGGCCCAGAAATTTTGAAAGGGCTCAGGCCATGGGTGGCAGGTGATGCTTCACTACAAGGAGGCTATCTTCCCTTCCTGCCTCTTCCAACCATAGCCCCATCCCCAGGCACCCTGGCCCCACCCCATTCCTTGCTCAGTGTCTTGTCCCTCCTACATTCCCTGCTCAGCCACCCTGCTGTCACTCACTACCTGGAGATAAAGAGTGTGGAAAAGAGGAGTGGGACTGAGGGATGCAATGGGGAGGAGGCAGGGCCTGAGGTGAAGAGTGAGTGGGGCCACAGGTGGACGAGCTGGGATGGAAGCTTGCCTCCCTGAGGGGACGTTTCAGCCACCATCCATGGTTGTAAAACTCAGTCATCCCTTTCTAGAGTGGACAAAGACTGCTATGCCCCAGGCCCTGGAATTGCTGTTGGCAGGCCTCATTCGGACCAGTAACCTCACTCCAACTCAATTCAAAATACTCTGTAGACTTCTCTATGATTCCAACTGTGCAAAACAGAGAGGGAGAGAAAGAAAATAAGATATTCATTTAATACATCTCTGAAATGATTTTAAACAGTTTTCTGCATACAAGAAGGAAACCACTTTAATGTATCTTCGAAACTTCCAAACAAGCAAGTGTTTTGTTGGGAAGCTGAGAATCTTCATTCAATAGACTAAGGTCTTTTTTCTAAGCCTGGAGGATTTTAAGATACTGAGCCTTAAATGTCCTTTGTGTGGTACAGCTTTCCGATCTTGGGTCTCAAGCAAGAATTTTTCAATTGGAAATTCCACCTTTAAGGGAAAGAGGGAAATATTTCTCTGACAGTTTGATTTGAAAAGGGAAGCAGTGTTTGGATCTGCTCAGAAGGGTTCAAATACTAGGGAAGGTCCTGGGTCAGGAGATGGGTTACCAGGAAGAAGGCAGGTGTGGCTGGCCAAGGTGCATGATAAATGAATGGAGACCACTTATGTGGAAGTTATATCAGGGTGAAACTCTGTAAAGCTATGTGAGAGAGGAATTTATCATTCATCTTCTGACCACTCATCAGTGGGACATGGGGAAGATGATAAATTGAGGATTGTGTCCTCCCCATCCTCAGAATGGATGAATCCTTGGAAGTTAAAGAAATTAATGATAAAACAACATATTAGGAAAGAGATCTGACTCATAAGAGCAGTGGATTCACTACTCTGCTGTCCAATAGAAGAAATTTTCTGATTTTACAGTAGAAAAATGAATTAATTGGCAAGAGGTGATTTCTGGTTTGCTCTATGTCAATAATTTTGGCTTGGTTCAAAGCTTGATTTAAAACATATTTTCAGAGAATATAGAAATGCACCAAGTTTATTGCCTGTTGAACTCCATTTACATGCAATTTGAAATATTGTAGCTATATGTATTATATGTATGTCATGCTCAATTAAGGACAGTAGTCATGTTGAGATTTTTTTTCTAGCAGTTAAAATGGAACCTGAGGAATTGGTTTGATCCCCTCACTGACCCATATATATATTGGTAATAGACAAGGACCAGAAGAGAGTGGTGGTAATAGACAAGGACCAGAAGAGAGCAGTGGTGATAGATGTAGCAGTGCCAAGTGACAGCAACATCAAGAAGAAGGAGTATGAGAAGCTGGAGAAGTACCAGGGCCTGAAAGAGGAACTAGAGTGGATGTGGAAAGTAAAGGCCAAAGTGGTTCCAGTGGTGGTAGGAGCACTCGGGGCTGTGACGCCTAAGCTGGGAGAGTGGCTCCAACAGATCCCAGGAACAGCATCAGAGCTCTCTGTCCAGAAGAGTGCAGTGCTCGGAACAGCTAGGATACTGTGCAGAACCCTCAAACTCCCAGGCCTCTGGTATAGGACCTGAGGTTGAGGAAGACACATACCACCCATAGAGGTGAGAGGGGAATTTTTTTTTTAATAAATATATATATTTATAGGGTGACTGGATAATGTAGTGGTTAAGAGCACCGTAGTGGTTAATAGCAATGCCCTTTGATATGGGAGACTGGGGTTCAAATCCTGGTGGGTACCTGCTTACCTTCCCAGTAGGGGTCCTTGGGCAAAAGACCCCCTAATGCCTCACTTGCCTACCTCGAATATGAGAGTGACACGAACTAGGAGAGTCATGCCGGCTCGGATATCGGCCGGATTAACAAGGTCCGCACCAGATGTTGGGGAACCAGGACAATCTGACGATGAGTGGGCTACTGGGACAAACCATGCATGGACGAGACAAGAGAACCTGGAATTGATGGAATGCTACTACAACAGCAGACCTAATGAGAGGGGATATATGAAACGTATGAGGGAACTATGGATGGACAAAAGACCTACATCCACACTAACTGAGAAACAGCTAGTTACCCAATGCTTCAACATAGTAAAGAGGCAGCTGCTCTCACAACTGGAGATAGACCAATTCCACATTACCTCCCGGACTCAAGAAGAAGCCCCAGAAGAACAACTAGATGTGCAGCTAACACCTAAAGCTGGAACTTCACTGCCACCCCCTTCATTACAGAACACAGCAGCTGATATGACGCACAAGATCATGGATAAACTAGCTACAGTCAACCCTCGAGACCGATTACCAAGGCTTGTTGGAGAAGTACCATCAGATAGTATGCTAGAAGATGCCAATAGAGCCCTAATGACAATTCCTACTACCACCATCACTGAAACCAATGAACTGGTATACGCTACAGCCTCTGTAATCCTGGAGATGCTTGGCTACACAATCAAGAAGAACAGCAGTACGTACATACCCCCCCTGGAAAATGAGGTTGGAGGATAAGATCAAGGCAACCCGGAGAGAAGTTAGCCGGCTGGTGGAACTACAGAAGGGTGTAGAGATTAAGGATAAGACTCGGCTACTGATAAAATACAAGGGCCTGACTCCATCTGAAGCTCTAGAGACTGCTAAGCAAAGGCTCACAGCGCTGGCCACCAGGCTAAGGAGATACACTAGGGAAGCAGAGGCCAAAAAGATAAATGCCCTGTTCTCCAAAGAACCATCCAAGGTGTACTCCCAACTGCAGTGCAACAGCACAATAACAGCAGAGCCACCAACAGCAGAAACTGAACAGTACTGGAAGAACATCTGGGAGAAAGAGAAGACTCATAACACCAGTGCAAAGTGGCTGCAGGACCTGAGAACAGACCACAGCAATCTCCTAGAACAGGAACCAGTCACCATCACAGTAGCTGACATCCAACAGCGGGTCAAGAACATGAAGAGCTGGACAGCACCTGGCCCGGACATGATCCACACCTACTGGCTAAAGAAACTAACAGCAGTGCATGAATGCCTAGCAACACAGATGAACCAGCTGCTAGCAGCAGGCTCCCACCCAGACTGGCTAACACAAGGAAGGACAGTGCTGATCATGAAAGACCCCCACAAGGGAACAGCACCATCCAACTACCGGCCAATAACCTGCCTCCCCACAACATGGAAAGTCCTATCAGGCATCCTAGCCGCCAAGCTACAGGACCACATGGGCCAGTACCTGAGCACAGCTCAGAAGGGCATTGGGAACAACACCAGAGGCTCAAAACACCAGCTACTCATAGATAGAGCAGTCGCCCTGTTACCAGCTTTGCCCACCAACTCGGGGTATGCTCATTTATTAGGGTTGCTTTCTCTATGGGGAAGATGGTACTTCTATTAGTGTGCTGCTTGTGTGACTTGTGTTTCTATAGAGGTGCGTCTGAGCGGACTGGGTCTATCAGCACTCTCAGCTGACCCCTTATGTGTCTCTGAACTCAGTAGGCTGGGTCACACAGCACTTCTCTGCTGCTACCCTTATGTGCCCCTGTACCGCACCAAACTAGGCTTGATTATGGATCTTGAGCAGGCTGGGTCACACAGCACTTCTCAGCTGCTACCCTTATATGCCCCTGGACTCAATCAGGCTGGGTCAAAACAGCACTTGTCAGCTGTCACCCTTATATGCCCCTGGACTCAATCAGGCTACTATCCCTATCAATGAGCAAACCTTACAGGGTTGTGGGCATTACAGGGATCTTTGGCTAGGTAATAGAAGCGTTGCTGCAAAGTGATATAAAGAAACCAAGACCACAAAGGAGAGGGAATGATGTCTTAAAAGAGTCTGGAAACTGGCTTAATAACAAAAGTCATTTTATTGCTAGGTATCTAAAACTTGTACTACTAATAATAATTACAAAGGAGAGAAGAATACCCCAAAATACCCAGTTACAGCATTGATAAACATACAGGGAAAGAAGAACACCCAGCTACAATATTACCTAGATTCTACTGTATCAGGCCGAGAGAGAGAGAGAGAGAGAGAGTCATAATTAACACAAAGGGAGAGAGGTTGGGGAGGGGGGAAAGAGAGAAAGAGAGAGAGAGAAGTTGGGGCAGGGAGGTCTCTCCACTCTGTGTAGCAAAAAGGTTTCCAGGTTGTGCAGATCAGGGTCAGAGGCTGGATGGAAACAAAGCTCCCACAGCAATCAGCAAGGAAGAAAAGCCAAATCCCAGTGGAAATGATACAGCTTTAGATCCAAGCATCAGGAGTCAGGACTCAATCCAGACTCACACAGGATTCAGAAAGGATCCAGTCAGGACTTGCATAGGACACACACTACACTACACTATGTGGGTAAAGGTTTTTTATAAGGACTTGTTTACGTGGCCAATACACATTCCTGGCTGGGTGTAATGGTTCAGAGAAGCTCACAATACAGTCAGGCAGACTCAGTATTTTGGGTATCAATTATCATGTCTGTGACTAGAATGGTCTGATAATTGCTGAGTTTGTTTGTTTTGGTGTGAGATCCCCCATCAGGCAATGGTTCTCTGCTTCTTCAATCCCAGAGTTCAGTACGGCTTTTGCTTCTTCAATCCCAGAGTTCAGTGCGGCTCCTGCTTTGGAGTCTGGTTCTCCATAGTCAATGCAAATAAAGCTCCCTTGTGCTGATGGCTTTTGGATATGGGTAGATTAGGAAAAGGATGTCTCCCATTTCCTACTGTTTTTGGTTTTCAGTTCAAGCAGAGGTTGGGGGATGTGTGGGGGGAGGGAGGCAAAGGCTGGATACTGTGCTCTGATTCCTTGAGAACAGAGAGCTAACACGTAACAGCCCAAGACTCAAGGTCTAGACAGACCAATCTGAGCACAGCCTGGATTGACTACAGGAAAGCCTACGACTCAATGCCGCACACATGGATCTGTGAATGTCTGGCGCTATACAAAGTCGACAGGACACTAAGGACCTTCCTCAAGAACTCAATGGGACTGTGGAAGATAACACTGGAAGTCAACTGAAGACAGCTTGCACAAGTGGCCATCAAGTGCAGCATATACCAAGGTGATGCGCTGTCCCCGCTGCTGTTCTGCATTGGCTTGAACCCCCTCAGCCAGATAATCGCAAGGACTGGATATGGATACAAGTTCAAGAGTGGAACTACCATCAGCCACCACCTCTACATGGATGACATCAAGCTGTATGCTAAGAATGAACGAGACATCGACTCGCTAATCCACCTGACACGGATCTACAGTGAGGATATTGGGATGTCATTCGGACTGGGGAAGTGTGGCCGGATGGTAGTAAAGAGAGGAAAGGTAGTCAAGACGATGGGGTGGAACTACCAGCAGGCCACATAGCAGACATACAGACCAGCTACAAGTACCTTGGCATCCCACAGTCACATGGGAACCACGATGAGGAGGCAAGGAAGACAGCAACATCCAAGTACCACCAGAGGATAAGACAGGTCCTGAAGAGCCAGCTCAATGGGAAGAACAATATCCACGCCATCAACAGGTACACCCTGCCAGTCATCAGATACCCTGCCAGTATAGTGAGCTGGCCAAAGGAGGACATGGAGGCTGCCGATGTGAAGACCTGGAAGCTCCTCACAATGTACGGAGGTTTCCACCCCAAGTCCAACACCCAGAGACTGTACGCCAGCCGGAAAGAAGGCGGGTGGGGTTTGGTGAGTGTCAAAGCCACTGTCCTGGATGAAACCCAGAGCATCCAGGAGTACATCAGTAAGATGGCACCCAAAGATAAGCTGCTGAGAGAATGCCTGAGGCAGCAGCAGACATGGGAGGAAGATCAAGCAGAAGAAGTGCCATGGCAAGACAAGACCCTGCATGGGATGTACCATTGACAGATAGCTGAGGTGGCTGACATTGGGAAATCCTACCAGTGGCTGGAAAAGGCTGGACTAAAAGACAGCACTGAGGCACTGATCATAACATCACAAGAACAGGCCCTGAGCACCAGATCCATTGAAGCAGGGGTCTACCACACTAGACAGGACCCAAGGTGCAGACTGTGCAGAGAGGCCTCAGAGACAGTCCAACACATAGTGGCAGGATGTAAGATGCAGGCAGGGACAGCATACACTGAATGGCACAACCAAGTAGCTGGCATTGTGTACAGGAACATCTGCACAGTGTATGGGCTAGACCCTCCCAAGACCAGATGGGAGATTCCACAGAAGGTCGTGGAGAATAACAGGGCTAAGATTCTGTGGGACTTCCAGATCCAGACAGACAGGCAGGTACTGGCCAATCAACCAGACATCGTGATAATAGATAAGGACCAGAAGACAGCGGTGGTGATAGATGTAGCAGTGCCAAGTGACAGCAACATCAGGAAGAAGGAGTAAGAGAAGCTGGAGAAGTACCAGGGCCTGAAAGAGGAACTAGAGCGGATGTGGAAAGTAAAGGCCAAAGTGGTCCCAGTGGTGGTAGGAGCACTCGGGGCTGTGACTCCTAAGCTGGGAGAGTGGCTCCAACAGATCCCAGGAACAACATCAAAGCTCTCTGTCCAGAAGAGTGCAGTGCTAGGAACAGCTAAGATACTGCGCAGAACCCTCAAACTCCCAGGCCTCTGGTAGAGGACCCGAGATTGAGGATGACACATACCACCCATAGGGGTGAGAGTGGAATTATATATATATATATATATATATATTTTTTTTTTCTTCAGTAAAATTGATACTGAACCATTTGTTTGGTGACCTTTTAACAATAATCTGCTCTCTGCAGTTCTTAACAGCTGGGCCTGCTGCTGCACATTAATATGAAAGAGTAGTTTTAGAAATAACATGTCCCTTGCCTTCCCGGGCTGATAAGTGTTTCTAAGTAAGAGTTGAGATAATGATCTCAATTTAGTAGTCATTTTCTACTGACACAATGAGAACAATTTGATTAATCTGATCTTTGGCTTTTTTGATCATTCGTTACTCAGAAATGTACAAACAATTGAACTGTCATTGCTAATATGGCCAATTGTGTTATGCTATGTGCTGTCAGTTATATGTAATTTTCTATCTTTTTTTCATGAACCTCTTACATTAATGCATGTAGCCATCTACTGCAGGTGATGCAGTAAGATTTAATTGAAATTACATTTCATTTCCTGTCTTGTAGAACTTTTTTTCCTCAGCCATCATTTCTCATTCATAAACAAGGTTTAGTGAGTCCAGAAATGGCTTAATCAGTCCATTTTAAGACTATGTACTCTGGCTGCCTTGTGAATGATTTCATTTTGCTTTTGAAGATCTGTAGAGCCCTGCACGGATACAAATAAGTGGATCCATATCCGACCTGCATCCACAAGAAATGGTCCGCGGATATCCGTGTTGTATCCACGGATGCAGATATAATGCAGATATCCGCATATTTAAAGGGCTCTAGCTCTGTGCAGATAAAAATATGTGGATCCGTATCCGATCTGCATCCACAAGAAATGGTCCGCGGACATCCATGTTGTATCCGCGGAGGCGGATATAAGGCGGATATCTGCGGATATCCACGGATTTGCAGGGCTCTAAAGATCTGAATTTGAATGGGCTAGAGGCACAAAATAGGAGCATGAAAAAAGAGATGGTTTACTACAGGAGTTGGCAACCTTTGCTGACCACCATGCCAGCCCCTCCTCCTTAACTTTCCTTCTGTGCTGGTGGCCCCTCTGCCTAGAAAATCTGCCACTGGGAGGAAATTCTGAGGCACCTCAGCTTACTGCTCCCCCCCACAGAAATGGGGGGGATGCTGAGGTGCTGATGGCAGGTTTCTTGCCTCCCTCATCTCCAAGAGTGGTGCTGCTCTCAGGGGCGAGGGAGCATGCACCTCCACTGACTGCCCTCAGCCCCCATGGTCAGTAAAGGTGCTCCTCTTGGTGTCACCTCTGTACAGCCCGCTGCCCCAAGAGTGGCACTGTTCTTGGAGTCCAGGGGCAGTCAGCGGAGGTGTCTCCAAGAGCAGTGCTGCTCTCAGTGGCATGTCCCATGTCCCCCTGTCCCCGAGAGCAGCACTGCTTTTGGCAGTGGGAGACTGTTAGTGGAGGCGCTGCTGAGAGCAATGCTGTTCTCAGTGGTGGTGATGCCTTAGGGCTGGCAGCAAAGAAGCACTTTCAGTGGTGCTCCAGAAGGTGATGTGTGCTGCTCCAAATTTTTTAGCATGCCAGTCTTGGCACGCATGCTGGGGATTGCTGACCCCTGGTTTGCTAGTTCACTCTCATTTACAAGAAAATATTCTGGACTAGAAAGCAATCTGCTTCTGTGCAGATGCACAAGATGGGGTGGTGGTGCAAGGAGCCTGAGTACTCCCCAACACACAATTCAAGCGCACCTGATGTCCTTGTACTCACTTGAGTAAAAAAAAAACAGCATGAAGGTAATGTGTGGTAATAATAGCCAGCTTTAAGGGGAAAGAGGTAGGTGGGAAGATCCAAGAGCTCAACCCTGGGGTGATGCTGCTTTATACCACCCTCTTTAGGCCTCCACTTCCTTGAAAATTAGGTCGTGTTAGAACCCAAAGTTAAGGAGTTGTTTTAACTGATATGAAGTTAAATATGATGTAGGGCTTGTCTTCACTAGAATTTTGTACCTCATATTAAATGATTGCCAGTTACCTTGAGGTAGTTAATACCTTTGTGAAGTTTAGTGTAGACATGTTTCATACAGGCTCCAAATGTTTCTTCTTTATGCTGGTGATAAACATAGGCTAAAGAACATGGTTTAGAACCTGGCTAAAATGTACTAAGAGTTTAGCGAAGAAAAATTCTTTACTGTTAGTGGAGACAAAGACCACAAGTGTTTTAATATCATGTCAGCTAGTCATGCATCATAGGTTTGTTCCTGTCCACGCTAACTGTATTTGTAGTGTTTAACATCTGTTTTTCACAGGGTGTAAGCCATTGAAGGTTCTGGGTCACTGGCCCAGATCCTCCAATTCAGCTTGGTGCAAGTGAGGAGAAGGGCAAAAATTACATATGTGAGAGGTATGCTCCTTGGCCTCTTGGGCCAAGCAGGGGCCCATCCAGTCTTTGGCATAAGTTTGTACAGTCTAAGATCTGCTGTAACTTAAACCAATTGTCAAGGGCACCAAGGGGCTCCTTTGGCAGTGAAGAAGTGCCAGGGCCTAGGGATAGTCAGACCATGCCCATTTTTCTTTTCCATACTCCCAGTACCAGGGAAAGTGGGAAAGTGATGACATATGAACTGTTACAATGCCTCTGTGCTATCTGTGGGTTCCCTTGCATAGAGAGAATACTTACACTGTCCTTTAAAAGAGGTTTTACTGCTTAGTGTTGCAGAGTGGTGCATAGCAGCTGTTGCAGGGCCCCTGAATTTAGAGGAGTTATTCCTTGTGTACAGTGATATATCTGAGATCAGAATCAGGGCTTCTGAATCTGCCAAATATCCTTACACTCATGAGGCATGTGACTATGTTCTGAGTATGCATCTGGTTCTTTACCAGCAAACTTAATGTCAATCAATTGCAAAATAGGTAAGAAGCCTAAATAGCCATGGGCCTTTGCTACTGAGCTGACAATTTTGTTCCAAAGGACAGCCATAGAAAACTATAACTTTATCTTTTTTCCTTTCTTCAGGAAAACATAGTCATTTAGTTACAACAAGATAAAGATTGACATGCAACAATTTATAAATTGCTTAACACAGAACCCTGGAATGCAGACAAACATTGTGTAACACTTCTGTCAGGTAAAGATGGCATCAACAAGCACGTGGTGCAATATTTAGGGGTTCCTCTTTACAGAAAAAATGGAGTCAGTTTAAACCCATGAGTAATCTGGGGAAATTTACTGCCATCCTTGGTTGCCTCTGAAGGGCAATACTTGCCCACTCACAAGCACTGAGCATGCGTGTAACAAAAGAGAACTTTTATTTAAAGGGAAGAAGAGCCAAGCATTGGTTTGGGAAAACATGTCAGCCATATTAAAAAGCATGTGAGGATAAGCAAACATGACTCCACAGCATGTTGGGCACTATCCTTTGTCTCAGTTTCCCACCTTGTGGTGGGAAACTCTGACAAAAAAATGTATAACATATTAAGTGGCAGATTAATGCCCTGCCTAGAGTCCTGGCCAGTTTGAGAGCCCAAAAGAATAGGCTCCCTGAGTCCTGACAGAAGCTGAAAGTGGAAGCCCCGAGTCCCAGCAGACAAACAGCAGAAGCCACAAGACCCAGGCACTACAGGCCATCTTGCTTGCTGGCAGAAGCCACATGGCTCAAGCTGTGAGCTGTGACAGAAGCTGCAGGCTGGAGGGCCAAAACCCAGGCACCCCAGGCCAGCCCACTTGCCAGCAGAGGCCGTGGAGCTGAAGTCTGCAGCCCTGGCAGAAGCCATGGAGCTGAAGCCCTTAGCATGCCCTGCTCCCCTCGGATGAAACTGCAGCCCCTCACTGCTGCTGCTGCTGCCACTGTAGTTTTTAATACCGTGGGCTATGTCTACACTACAGGGCTTGGTTAAGCCGGCTTAATAAAGTCTGCTTAAAGTAGACTTTATTAAGCCAGCTTAGCACATCCACACTCAAAATGCCAGGAGACTGCCCATATCCACACTGGCAGCTGCTAGGTCACCCTAGGAGTGGTGCATTGTGGGTACCTGGCCCCTCTCTTCTGGCCACTCCTTTACTACAGGAAGTGAGTGACCACCCCACCCTCCATACTGTGTGTGGCAACAGGGAGCCCATGGGGCCAGGGAGCCTGATGTAGCCCAGTGATGTGCCAGCGCAGCACTCCACACCCTCCCTGTGTTGCCCTGACTCCTCTGGCTCTGGACCAGGTGCTGCAGGGCAACTGCCAATGCAGAGGCAGGGCGCAGCAGGGGTTAAGACTTAAACACTGGGAAACAGCACATAGAAGAAGGTGAAGTCAAATCACCTGTTGTAATGGGGACAGTCCTGCTTTCACCCAATCTAATCTAAAAGAAATAGCAACTTTCTTTCTTCCTTTCTTTCCATGTGCTATTTCCCAGTGTTTGAATCTTAACAACTGCTTTGATTTGCTGTTAGACTGTGACCTGAACCTATGTCTTACACTCCCCTGCATTTATTTCCTACCATTCTGTAAATTCCCCCATCTTCAAATGATCTGATGAAGTGGGATTTTTCTCCCATGAAAGCTCATCCATTAAATAAATTTGTTAGTCTTAAACAGTGCCTCTGGATTCCTTGTTTGTTTTACAACAATATCAGGGGGTCCTTTGAGAAGAGGAGACACACAGGGTTGGTCAGAGAGGGGGAGAGACAGGCAGGGTCAGGCTGAAAAGGGCAATGGGGAGACAGGGTTTTGGGCAGAGAAGGGGGAGACACCAAGGATTAGGCTGAGAAGAGCAAGGGGAGACACGCAGGTTTGGGTAGAGAAGGGGGAGACACATAAGGTCGGGCAGAGAAGGGCAGGGGGAGAGACACACAGATTTGGGCAGAAGAGAGGGAGATACCGAGGATCGGGCTGAGATGGGTGGGGGGGGAGACACACAGGTTTTGGGGGGAGACACACAGGTTTGGGCAGAGAAGGGGGAGACACCCAGGGTTGGGCAGAAAAGAGCAAGGGGAGACACAGGTTTGGGTAGACAAGGGGGAGACACATGGGTTTGGGCAGAGAAGGAGTGAGACAGGCAGGGTTGGGCTGAGAATGGGGGAGACGTGGGGTCAGGCAAAGAACAGGGGAGACATGCGGGGTTGAGCTAAGAATGGGGAAGATATGCAGAGCAGGCTAAGAATGGAGGAAATGTTGGGTCGGGCTGTGATGCCCCGTCTGTCTCAGAACAGGGGCGATCAGTCAGGGAACATGGGAAGTTTGGCTGTGGTCCACACAGCTGGGAATGCTCCCAGCTGTGTTGTGCCTTCTAGCCAGCCTCAATCCCCATGTTTTCTGTGATTGGGAGGCCAATTAAGTCGACTTAAGGCAACTTCCCCTCCACATTGCCTTAAGTTGACTTAATAAAGTCGACTTAACTGTAATGTTGACTTTATAAGTGGAAGTAATAAAGTTGACTTTAGCTGATGCTAAAGTTGACTTTATTGCCCTGCAATGTAGACAGGACTTTGTTTAAGTCGACTTCAGGGCCCTTAGAAATGGCAGACAGAAAAAATCTTACTGCCACTATATATGTTTATAAAACCCACAATATGAATTGTGATTACTTAGTGGGAGTTGTAAGACAAAGCTGCAACAACCAAAAGAGGTTAAGAAAAGTTACTTTACTACAAAAGATATTTACAGTAATTCAGCACTTCAAAGAAAGAGAGAAAGGAGAAACAGCAGACAAAGATGACGAGGCTGGTTCAGCAAACACAGTTACTGCCCATGGAGGCTTTGGCCTTCAAGAAGCAGAAACTTCAGATTCACATCTGCGTGGAGCCAGGTAAGTTGGGAGAGTTATATTGGCAGGGCCGGATTTTGGTGTTTGTAGGCCCCAGGCACTTTCACTCCGAAATGTGCAAAAAGAGGGATGAATGCCAATTGAATTATGTCGATTGACAAGATGCACTTTAAACTATCCTAATGCTAAACCATGTGATTTTTCTTATTTTTCCTTATTTTTTCTGCTTTTTTAATTTTTCCCCTCCTTTGTAGGCCCTAAAAATTTTGTAGGCCCTAGGCACTGTCCCTACAGTGCCTAATGGGAAATCCAGCACTGTATATTGGTGAGACAAATGCAATGCAAGCGGATGAATTTAGCAGTGATCCTGCATTGTGGAATAACATCGAAGAATGTTTCAGGAATTTTTTGATTGCTGTGGAGTTTTTGGATTCAGTTGCTTGTCAAAATAAAATATTTAAAATTTCTGTTTTTTGCTCTGGTGATTGGGGGAAGATGTGTTTGTTGCCTGATGATCTGTTTTCATATTAGCTGTACAATGGTGAATCTGACACAGCACTGGCTTATTAATTCTCCATCTTCTGGAAGCATTTACTGCTTTTCCTGCAAACTTTTTCAGTCAAAATGTATGCCTTTATTGAAGGATGCAGTGATCAGAAACACTCTGAATGTTTTTCTGAATATGAGAAAAGCTTGGACCACAGAAACTATGCTGAATGATAAAGCATGCAAAAAGCAACAGGTTTGGCTGATGTAGGCCTAGCTCAGCAATTTCAGGAAGAGCATCAGTACTGGAGAGAAGTTTTTAAATGGGTTGCAATTGTGTTCCACGGCCATGATGAGCAGTTAGGATCACCACATAATGGTAACTATTTGAGGATTTTGCAGCTGATTGCTCAGGTTGATCCATTTTTGGCAGATCATATTGCTGAATTTGGACAGAAGGGTGAAGACAGCCCCTCCTATCAGTCATCGACTACTTGTAGCTGCAGAATTCCAACAAGACAAATATTTTTTTCAGTTATTGTGGATTCAACATGAGATTGATTACATCTTGATCACTTGTGTACGCAGATTTGTCATTTCAGAGAGGCAAATTCAGGAATGATTCATTGAGCTGCTACAGAATCATTCAGGTGCAAGCCTCACTGACTATGTACTTTCAGTGATAAACAGCTTGGGTTTGGACGTATCTATTTGCCATGGACAGTTATATGACAATGCCAGCAATCTGCTGGGATGATACAATGGTCTGCAGGCATATCTAAATTGAGTAAATCATATATTGTCTATGTTTCTTGTGCTATCCATTCTTTAAATTTAGTGGGAGTTAACAATATTAACAACAGCTGTTCAAATGCAATTAATTTTTTTCTGATTTCTGTAGTCACTTTATATTTTCCATTGAGCCTTTGCATATTGCTGAAACAGGTTTTCTATGATGATAGCAGTCACTCATTCTTGGCATTCAAAAGTCAGCAGGACACAAAAGGTAGCAGCCATGCAGATTCGACGAGAACTCCATGCCAGAACTATTATACAATTCAGCAAGCCCTAGAAAACATGTCAAGAGATATGAACCAGTCACATGACACCTGACTGGAAGCAGTTTCCTTTCAGAGCAGAATGGAATATTTGGCAAGGCTGCATGGCACAATTTTGGGAAACCATTCTTCAATGGCTTAAAATGACCAGCTTGCACTTACAGAAAAGTGACATCAACCTGAACACCATAATTCAGTTATTGCAATCACTACAATCATGTGTGGCTTCTCTATGAGATCAATTTAGAAAATTTGAAACTGCTGCTAAAAATATATGCAAGAGTCTTTGACAGCAAAAGGAAAGTGATTTGACTCTTTCCTGAAAATGAAATCAGTTAGCAGATGAATTGTAAGAACCCAAGGTTCTTTCTGAGGAAAGTCAGAAGTCCTACACTGAGACTTTTATGGTGTAATCTAATGAAACAGTTATTAGTTTGTCTTTATCTCCATCTGAATGCCTATAGGTTGCTGAATGACTGCTTCAGAGTACTGTTTAAAAACAGCTGGCTGAACATTTCTGACATTCACAAGTATGCTGCTGAATGTACTGTAGTTTACCTTTGTGACTTGGAACAAAATTTTCATGATGAACTCACACTGTTCTTCATACAGCAGAAGCCTGACAAATCTCCATCTACTGCAAGTTTTAAGGCAAAGTGGCCTTCAGTCAACATTCCTTAATATGTACATTGCTCTCAGACTTTCCTGACCTTGCCAGTTACAAATTGTGAAGGTGAATGTATGTTTTTGAAAATGGGAAGGACAAAAAATGAACTGAGATCATTAATGCATGAGGTATTTGAATGCTTTGTCTCTAATGGTAATCAAGTCAGAACTGGTTTGATGAATGGACTTTGATGACATTACACATGATTTTTCCTCACTCAAAACTTAGAAGAAAATGATCATTTAAAAGGTAAGACATATATTCTTATAATATGTTTGTCTTTTTGGTTACATAAGATGATAATATTTTTAAATGTGAGTGTAATGGGTACATAAAAGAGAGAGGCATTTACAGTGTATTATGCATAGCACATTTTTTCCATTGCTATGTACAGATGTTATTGGAAATAATATGCAAAATTTTGCTGTAATTAGTTTCCTAAGATTCTCTTAGTTCAACAGATGATGGTGAAAAAGACCTTTGATGAGATATTCAAGTCACAGAATCAAATAATAACAACATATAATCTCTTTAGAAGGAATGTGAAACTTTCTAAATCAGAAAACAATGAATCAAAAAATGGGAAATAAAAAAAGACCACAAATAATTTGTTAAAATAACTACATAACTAAATATAGTATTTTGTTATTTAATGTTTCATGCCTGGTAAACAATTGATGTGAATAGTGTATCTCTTAATTTGATTAAGATGAGATATTGGTGCATTTGTCTTAGAGGTTATTGGTGTGAGTTGTATGTTTTTCTTGTGTTTACCATGGTGAACAATGTAACTTTTCTTTTGTTTCACTGCGTCTATAATAATTGGGGCAATAGTCACAATTATTAATAGTTCTTAAATAAGAGCCTACAAGAGCTACAAAAACTTTATTTCATTTTGAGTTATTTTATACGTACTGTATGCATCCAAGCCAATTTCAAAAGCCATATTCAATTTCCTTATGGAAACACTGGTCACTTAATTTAGGCATAATGAACTGGCTTATGATTGCTTTATTATTAATGTAGGGTATAAACATTGAGTAGCATCTTTATATTAATGTATGTTGATACATTTGTGTTTTTAATGGGTTGTGGGGGGGGGGGGGGCAAATATCCTTTGTGCCCAGGGTGCCAATAAATCTTAATTGGCCCCTTCCACATCAATCCCCTCCCTCTCCACTGCACCCCACACACAGTGGGCTGTCCTTGGTTGGTGAAGACTCAGAATTCAGTGGTGTGTACTCAGGGGTTCACCTCCCACCCCAGAAAGGGGGTGGAGCATCAGGCAGTGTTCCTCTGCACCTCTGCAACTGGCTGTTTGTCACAGCTTTTTTCTGCTGCCATGGGTCATGTGCTGCCACTGCTTTTCTGCTGCCACAGGCCACATGTTGCTGCTGTTGGAATCTCGATGCCATGTCTGTGATCCCATGTTCTGAGGTTCCCATCGCTAACCCAGGTCTTCAGAGATTTTCAATTCTTAGACCTTGTCTACACTAGAAAGTTTTGCTGATGGAAATGACAGTGATGGTTAATAAGTGATGTAATTACAATGCTTGTGCCTGTCCATATAGCTCTCATCGTGTTACCAAAGTGCATCCGCAGTTGGCGCTTTAGCACTGACAGTGACAGCAGTGCACTATGGGCAGCTATTTTGCTGTGCAGCTAACCACCGTGTGCAGCTAAGTGTTGTGGGAAGGCAGCGAGGATCGCAAAGCCTCATGGGTGTGGGCTCAGTGTCCATGATGCAGTGATTTCTGTGTTGTCATTCCACTGCATTTCTGCTGTGTTTCATAGCATTTTTTCTAAGCCCCAGTTTCCTAAGCACCTGCCATTTCTATGGAAAGGATGGATCATGCTCTGTTCTCTACTGTTGCTGTCAGTGTTCTGAACACATTGCAGCTGATCATGTAGTATATCATGAGCTCCCGATCAGAACTGGAATCCAAGGTGCCTGACCTGCTGTGTGCCATGCAAACAAACTATACTGGATTATTATTTCCATTCACGGAGCATATGCACATGGGCACGGCTGCTTTTGGGCATATGAAGCAAGCACTGAGCAGTGAGTTTGCATTGTTATGCAGCTCTAGGATGACAAGGAGTGACTGCAGAGCTTTCAAATGCACCAAGTCACCTTCATGGAACTCTGTGTTGAGGTCACCCCTGCTGTGTGAAACAAGGTTACTAGAATGAGACCTGCTCTCGTGTTGGAGAAATGTGTGGTGATCACCATATGGAAGCTGGCAGCTCTAGACTGACAGTGGGGAGTCACTAATCAGTTTGGAGTTGGGAAGTCCACCATTGGAGCTGTGTTATAGCAAGTGTGCAGGGCCATTAATCACATTCTGTAATGAAGGACTGAGAATCTTGGAAATATGCATGAAATGGTGGATTGCTTCTCAGCAAAGGGATTCCCTAACTGTGGCAAGGAGACAGATGGCATGCATATCCCTGTTTTAGACCCAGGCCATTTTGTGATGGAGTACTTCAATAGAAAAGGGTACTTCTCTCTGGCACTGCAGGCATTTCTGGATTCCTGTGGGCACTTCACTGGCATCACTGCATATTGGTCAGGGAAGGTGCCTGATGCACACATCCTCAGGAATAGAAAGTCTGTAGAGAAAGCTGTAAGCAGAGACTTTATTTCCAGACCAAAATGTTCCAATGGGAGCTGTTGAAATGCCCCTGGTGATCCTGGGAGACCCAACCCACTGCTTACTGCTATGGCTCATGAAGGCTTATATGGGCAACTGGATAGCATCCAGGAAAGCTTCAGTAAGAGGTTGTGTAGATATCAAATGACAGTTGAATGCACATTTGGCAGATTTAAAGGTCACTGGCAATGCCTTTATGTCATGTTAGATCTAAAAGAGGAAAATATTCCCATGGTTATAGCCACCCTCTGTGTGCTCCATAATATTTGTGAATATTAGCTGGTGACAAGGTGAAAAGTTTTCCCCTGGGTGGAGCACAGAGGCAGATGGCCTTGTGGCTAAATATGAACACCATATGTCAGAGCTATTAAAGGGGCACAATGGGAAGCCATTACAATCAGAGAGGCCTTGAGGAACTATTTTGACAATGAGCACTGATAAGGTGTCTTTGTAAACATCACTGTTCCATGCCGTGACTGCTATCCAGCTTGTACTGTGTAGCAATGTGAGATGCAAGAGACAAAAAGATTACTTATTCACAGAAGATGTCTTTATTAATTAACAGTTATTCACAATATACATGAAAAGTTGGGCTGGAGTAAAGAAAGCAATGAGAAGAGGTGTGAACTCTGACAGCTGGGTGCGAATCCACATATTTTTTTTGGAAGCAGACTGAAGGGGAGAAGTGCACAGGGTAACAAGATGGACCAGGGGTTTGGTAGGAATTTTAGGCTGGAGTTTTGGGAAAACATGGAAAGCAGTTCTGTAATAGCTTTGAGGTGGAGGGGTGGGTAAACATACATGAATTCAGTCTAAGCACTATGAGCATCGTTTGCTGCTCTGTGACTTTTATGTTGGGCTTGTGACCTGCTGTCATTCTCTCCTGATTTTCCCTCCTCCCTCCTGCCAGTCTGTTTTCTGATTTTCAGACAAAGTGTGTCTCCATGCCCTTTTTTCTTGTTTTTCCTCAGAGGACTGGAGGAGTTATTGGAACATCTCCTCTTTGTGTCTCTGTGATCGTTTTCTTGGTTTTCTCTCAAGGGCACATCAGAAGAAGCACAATGAATAATGAACAGAAGCATGATTGTGAGTGCACTATGTGAGATATTAAGGCAGTAGGCAGTCTGAGAGTGAGGGAAGGGAGGTATGTAAGCTGCAAAATGCTGAGAATTTGTTTCTCTAGCCCTAAAAAGTCTAGGGGAGAAAGGAGGGCAGACAAAAGATTAGGAATCAAGAGTTTCACTATGAATCAGAAAGCTGCCCTAGTTGGAACCCATTCAGAAGACAACGGGGCATCTCAGAGCAGTCAGTAGGTTCCCAGCACCAGCAATACAGAGGATGAAATTGGGGTATATTCTATAGAAGTAGGCCAGATTGGTCCAGCCTGGGAGAATTTCAGAGAGGACGAGGCCCATGACCCTCCATACATAAATGTAAGAGGAGAGGTAGTGAAGGTGAATGGCATGCTCGTGGAAAGGAAGACCAAAGGCCCATGGCTATGGTATGTGCTCAAACATGATCTATTGTATCAAGTAGCACAATTAAGGGGGGAAGAGGTGGATCAACTTCTAGTGCCAAGAAAGCATACAAGAACAGTATTAGAGCTGGGTCATAGCCTTTTATTTTGGGGGACGTCTAGGAGCAGACAAAACACTGGACAGAGTCCTGTGGAGGTTTTACTGGCCAGGAGTTTGGGGAGAGGTCCAACGATATTGTGCATCCTGCCCAGAGTGCCAGTTGCACAGCTCTCGACCTCATTTATGAGCCCCCTTAGTGCCCTTGTCCATTATAGAAGTCCCCTTTGAAAGGATAGCTATGGACCTGGTGGGTCCACTAGAAAGATAAGCACGGGGCTACGAAAGTGTACTTGTTATCTTGGACTGTGCTATGTGCTACCCAGAAGCCATTCCCCTAAGAAGCCCCACATCCAAGGCAATGGCAAAGGAATTACTCCATGTCTTTGCTAGAGTGGGCAGTCCAAAAGATATCCTGCCTGATCAGGGAACCCTTTCATGTCCAAGTTAATGAGAGACTTGTGTACTCTACTCTGCATAAAGGCTCTGTGTTCCTCGGTCTACCATGCTCAAACAGATGGCTTGGTGGAGCGATTTAATCAGATCCTCAAGAGTATGATCTAGAAGGTGGTGGCGCAGGATAGAAAAGACTGGGATGCCCTTTCACCATATCTCATGTTTGCAATACATGAGGTTCCCCAGGTGTCCACTGGGTTCTCTCCCTTTAAATTACTATACAGATGTCATCCGCAGGACATGTCTTTGATTCTTCATTGCTCAGTTGCTCAAAGTCCTGTTTATGACCTTTTCCTCGCTGAGCCCTGATTGACTGAACTCTCAGATGGTGGTGATGCTAGACTGCTTGCCCTAATGGAAACCATCTGCTCAGCTTCAGAGAAAGCAACTGAGCACGTCCAGTAACTACTACCCCTCCTAATCCACTTCAGATGCTTTTGGGCCCATCGAACTAAGTCTCCAGTCTTCAAAAGATACTTAGGCAGTGCTCCGCTCAGCATTGTAATACCTAGTGTAATATTCACTCCTGAGTTAGGTGAGCAGGATGCCAGTTTAATGCATGGGGAAATTAAAGTACCTAAGGAAGAGCTCCTTAGAAAACCAGCCAGTTGAGTCTTGGGGGGGGTCTGTGTCAGCTAGTCAGGGTGAAATGCTGGGTGGAGGGGTTTAGGCACCTAAGTAGCTATAGGCCAGATATCAGGATATCAGTCATTAGAACATTTCTCCCTGTTTTTCTGTAAACCCCTAAATATTGCACAGAAATAGTTTTAACAGTTGCCCTATTTGTGGAGAAGTTAAAATATAAGAATGTAACAAATTTTTTTTTGAGAAACATCAAACACAAAGTAGGTTGTTGGATTTGCATAAACTTTTTCGTATACAAAGCTCTTGGTAGGAAACCAGGAACATTTGCTTGAATGATGTAGTCTTCTATTCTCTTTTGAGAAATATTTTCCTTGAAATTTTTAGTATTTTTCTGTTGTGTGCACAGAACAATAGGTGAATCCTCCTGTGGCTAATTTAAGTGCGTTGAATTCCCAAGATTACTATTGTAAATGTGTTTAGTCTAGTGGATAAAGTATATGCTTTATCTTCTACAAAGTCGCCTGAATTTAAGAAAACTATGTACAAAGAAAAACAGTTCAGCCAAATACTATAAAATTATACCTTCAGAGCAACCATGTTGGAAAGTGGTTTATCATTTAGGCTCCAATTCTGCAACAGGTTCCATGCAGGTGTTCATTGAAACTGTGCTAGTAAGTCTGAGAGTCCTTCAGTACAGGAGGTTTCAGCTGCTGACATTTTTTTTTTTTTTTTTTGGATTACCATGTCATCTAAACTGCTGGGAGCAGTTTAATCAACAGTGCTGAAAACGATGTCAGCAGTCAAAACTCCATCTACCCTAAACTCCTACTGTTGCTAACACCAGTTTAGCTGAATTGCTGTTGACAGGAATGTGAAATTTATATAATATTCTTTCCCAGACATACTTTAGGGCCATTGGCATCAGTAATAGTACTCAATGTCAGTAAAGACGGTTCACATGACTAAGACTGAGAAATAAATTGGCCACACTGAAGGAGACAGATATCAAGATTTTGATAAATTATAGCCTTGTGTTTGACATAATAGTGAATGTGAGAGTGAAGCTATAGTGTATTCTATAATCACTTTGTAATGGCTTGTGATTTTTGGATGGAAGTGCTATCTAAGTGTCAATAGTAGTTGTTTATTATTAGGGTAGACTTGGCCTGACTTGTAAGTTCATAGTGTCAGTGGTTTCGATCTTAATGTAAAGTTGGCTGCGAGGCTTGATTTATTTTTTCACATCCTTGTGGAGATGTATGGGAACATGTCATCTCACAGTAAGCATGCTGACCAGTTGACAGAATACCATCACTACAGACAGAGCGTTCAACTGTGTCCACTAATTTTGGCTGGCTCCCTCTTTGGGTGTCCAGTTAGAGACCCCTTATATCTGCTTTTCATTGGTTTGGACTTCAACTGGAGTTGTAGATGCTCAGCACTTATGAAAATTAGTTTCAAGTAGACCAAATGAGGTGACCAAAAAAGGGGGCACACATACCCAGTGGCCAGAAAGACTTTGTTTCTAATGGAAGCTTTGGTAATCTGAGAATTTGATTTATATATTGTGTGCACTTGGACACCCTAAACTTAGTATCTGTACCAATGGTAGAAAGATAGTTTTGCAGGACAGTTAACGAGGAGGACAAGAGATTGCGGGTTTTGTTGCAGTTGTGACAATCTTTCCATATGGGGTAAGAGGCTGTAGATGTGTGTTTGGCTTGAAATCATGTCTGTAATTTAAATATGGGGAAGAATGGAGAAATTATGTCAGCCAGAGTTCAATTGTACTAATTACAGAATATTTAATTCTCTGTTGGAAAGTTTGAGGCAAAGCTCGTCAGCCATTTTGGGGTATTCAGAAATATAAATCAGCATTTATTACCTTTTGTTCATCAATAATTAACCCTCACTATTTGCCCTCCCTTTCCAAAAGAACATACTCAGCAGGTAAATATAATGTCATAAGTGACAGCATCTAGCCTTGTATGAACAAGCCTCCAAGACCTTGATCTTACAAATGACAGCACATAGATGACCTGTTGTGCACATGTAAAGCCTCACTGACTTCACAGAGATGCTATCTGAAACAAGGGGTCTGCTCAGACATTTTAAATGGCAAGATCAGGGCCCAACTGAGTAAAACTCCATCTCTTCTGTATTTATAGGAAGGCTAAACATGTCAAAACAAAGAAAATATTTAACTTCACAAACTATCATCTGTGTAGTAAACATTATATAGTGCATGTTCCTCTTGCTGCCTGTGCTGGTTTCCACTAACATCATTGACTATGATGTCTGCTTTTATTTTTAGTCATTTTATATCTCTGAATTATAAATCCAAAATGTGATCTCTTAATGAAATAGTATTGCTTTATGGTAGCATTTATCACTGCAGCAAATTTATGGGAGGCAGCACTGAATTTTTAGTGTATATTTAATAATTTTAGATTGCATACTTATTCACTTGTGTGGTAAATAAAGAACCTCTGGAAATTGTTTACCTTCTTCAATGACTGCACAGATCTAATTGTGCAAATATATGATATACTATTTATATATTCTATAAAGAAGCCTGGATACTGGAAAAGAAACCATACAATTAAGCCTTATATGATCTAGTCTTTCTTTCAGGTTACTCAATATTAAAGAAAGTTGTAGAAGTCAGCAGAGACTAAACTTGTCTTTAAAGCTTTTTGAGCATAATTCAATGCAATCAGCCCCATATCCATAATTTTCTTCAAAAATGGGAACACCGAGAGATCTTTGAAAAGGACAAAAGTTGGTCTCTGCTGGAGATTTAATTGTATGTGTTTAGGCAATCTCTTTCTGAACGTGTACAGCTTAGGGAATGGAATGGCTATCCTTCAATTCAGCCACAGAGCTAAATAGGTCTTTCATTACTTTGACTAAAAATATACAGATTAAAAAAAAAGGTAAAAAAAGTATGAATGCAACCTAAATTTTTTTTTTTCATATACTTAAGTAAATTTTAATTGTTAGTGGTGATGCTGTCTGGATTTAGGGGATCATTTATAATTTTTTTAATAAACAATATTTCATATTTGCAATAAGTCTTATGTGATATGTCATGTTTGGTACTGATAGAAAGGTTGTAATCTGCTAGGAATGATTCTATGGTTTATATGTAAGTGTCATATCTGTATTAGAAGTTAGGAATATGTTTGTTCTATTTCTGTTCAAGATATTGGATGCTGGGACAATCCCCAGACTGGATGCCTGCAAACATTGTCTCCTTAATGGCCCAGTAGGGAAGCTCCCAGGTATAGTGGACTGGGGGTGAAACCGGCTGAGCCACTAGGACTTGTCCATGTGACTCAACTCCATTTTGATTTGCAAAACTCCACACAACATGGGGAAGGTCAGAGGTGATAAAAGGCAGCAGCTCCAACTCCATTTTATCTTCAGTCTCCAGTCTGCAACCAACACCCATCTCTGAAACTATTCCTCTGCAGCCGGAGAAAGAACTGAGGCCCACCCAAGCCTGCAAACTCCAGTATTTTCCAAGGACTTGCTTTATATAGACTCTAAATCATTTCTATGTATGTGATTCACTTTGACCCTTTAACATCGCTCTTATTTTGTTTTTTTACTTTTACATTACAGCTTTAGTTTTAGTTACTAAAGGACTGTTTGGCAGCATGCTACTTTGGGTAAGATCCAAGCCTATTTTATTCTGTTAAATCAGGGGTTAAAATAAGGTAGAACACCCCGGAACACTGTTCTGGGGCCCACTATTTCTAGGGACTCAGCATTTCGGGCCCCTAAAAAGAGAACATGGAGCCAGAATGCTGCATTCTGGGGCCCACATGGAATGCAGCGTTCTGATTCTGTGTTCTATTTTTAGGGGCCCAAATGCTGGGCCCCTAAAAATAGCAGACCCGGAGTGGCATTCTCCTGCATTGTGGTGGGCAGGGGGAGGGGCAGGGGCCAGGGACATGGCTGGGAGGCTCAAGCATCACCCCAAACCCCTTTCCTTCCATGCCCCGCCCCAACCTGGGACCTGTAGCCTTGTCCCTAGCCATGCTGCTGCCTGGACCCGGGGCTTACCACCTCCACCTCCCCAGCTGTGCCGCCACCGGTAAATGCGGGGTGGCCTGGCTCACACTTGGGTATTGGGGGAAGGGGGGTGCTGGCATGTGGGGGGGCAGGAGCTGGGGCCTGGGGGAGCCCACTCACGTGGGAGCTTTCAGGGGCCCCCCCAAATTGTACTTTAACACCTGTGTATAATATGACTGGCTCGTTGGGGTCAGGAGAACCTATTGCTCTGAGAGACTTAGTAGCTGGGTGGGCACCAGACAAGCTGATGTGCAACAAAGGGGGCTGTTTCTATTTTGTTATGCTTCTTGATAACTGGTGTGGGGAATCAGAAGCATTTTTTGTGACTGATTAGGAGACTGGTTTAAGTATCAGCTGACAGTGTTTGGAGAGTTTGGCTCTCAGTTTTGCAGCTTGCCCTGATTTTTGCATATTTGGGTGGTTATCGCAGGAGGCCTGGGTCACGCTATTCATATGGGATAGTTGTATCAGGAAAAAAAAGTAAATTCAGTTTTGTGAAAGTTCCCAGTCTGAAAATGCTTTTGACTGTGTTTGCAAAGAGGCACAGTGGTTGAGAATCCAGACACACACAGCAGGATATGAGGAGATATATATAAACTGATGTGAAGCTAATTGATGTGAAGAGCTCCATCTACTGGTAAGAATGTGTAACGTTGTGAATTTGTAGACAAATAAAGTCACTAGAGAGCAGAGGGAGGCATTGCTGCCATAGGGTCTGAGGGGCTGAAGCCCCTATTCAACAGGAGCTGGGTGGCTCTCAGGCATTCTAATAATTTATCTACCTGGGGCATTGAGTAGGCATCAAAGCGGGAAATAGCGTTGATGCCTCTGAAGTTAATATGAAACCTCATGTTACCGTCAGGCTTTGGGACCAGGACTATGGGACTATGCCAATCACTGTGGGACTCTTCTACCACACCCAGAGTCAGCATCATCTCTAGTTCTTTTTGTACCACTTCCCACATCTTTCGTGGCAGGGGGTGGTGTTGGCTCCGTACCTTTTGCCCAGGCAGAGTTTCAATATGGTGGCTTGCAATGATGGTCCTTCCTGGTTGGGTGGAGAACATGTCTGAGAAGTCCTGTGTCAGGTGCCTTAACTGGGTTTGTTGTCTGTGTTCCAAATCCAACCCCAACGGGACAGTAGCTAGCTTGTTGTTTTCTAGTGCTGTGGGTCCTAATGCTGGGTCTGATGGGTAGGGGGCAATCAATAGTCCTTACTGTACTTTCCAGGTCTTTAAAAGGTTAATATGATCCACCTGGTGGTCCTTTCACCTCCCTGGCATCTGGATCTCATAATCCACTGGGCCTACCTGGTGTACCACTCTGAATGGCCCTTGCCATTTTGCAAGGAGTTTCAACTCTGAAGAGGGCAGCAGCATGAGGACTCAGTCTCCTGGTTAGAAGTTGTGCAAGCAAGCCCCTTGGTTATAATTTTTGGCATTCCTGTGCCCTCTCCAGATTCCCTTGAGCGAAGTCCCCCAACTTCTGTAGCTGCTCACACAGCTGGATAATATAGGGTACCAGCCCCTGGATTCTATATTCCTGTTTCTCCAAAGTCTCATGGAGAAGGTCCAGGATCCCCCAGGGCTGTCTCCCGTATAGCAGCTCAAAAGATGAGAAGCCTGTTGAGGCCTGCAGCACATCCTGTACTGCAAACAACAAAGCTGGTAACAACTTGTCTCACTGTCGTGGGTCCTTTTCCACAAACTTTCGAAGCATCGACTTCAATGTGCCATTGAACCTCTCAACCAGCCCATCCGTTTGGGGGTGGAAGACAGATGTCTTTAAGGCCCACATTTTTAAAAGGCAGCATAATTCTGCCATTAACTTGGAAGAGACATTGGTCCCCTGGTCAGTTAAGATCTCCTTGGGTAGGCTTACTTGAGCAAATATCTTAAGGAGGTCTGAACCGATGATAGGAGTCGTGGTGCTTCTCAGTGGGACAGCCTGCGGATAGCGGGTTGTGTAATTGATTACCACCATGATATATTGACATCCTATGGCACTCTTCTCCAGGGGTTCCACCAGGTCTAGTCCGATTCACTCAATTTGGACTCCCACCACCTGAAGGGGGATTAACAGGGCCTTGGGTATTCCTTCAGGGCTGTCCCTTTGGCATTCTGGGCAGGAAGCACAGAAATCACTCACATCCCAGTGGATACATGGCCAAAAAAACTTCATCGGAACTCGTTGTAGGGTCTTCCTTCCCATGTGGCCTGCCCAGGGCTTGGAGTATGCAAGGCATAACAAGCCTTTCCTAAACTATCGGGGGACCAACAACTGTCAAAGTTCCTCCCCAGTCTGAGGGAGCTGTGTTTCTTGGTAAAGGCGGTCCTGGTGGACCTCAAATCACAGACCTTGGTGGGGGATTCCCACATTTGGGTTTGGGTTGTCCCTGTCATTGTGGAGTACTTTTCCCAGGCCTGACTAAGGGCAGGGTCTTCTCGCTGTTCTTGGAGAAAGTCCCCATCTTCTATCAGCTGATCTAAGTCGCCCAAGTCCTGGGGACCCTCTTCCATCTGTGTTCCAGGGGGTCATCCTGGGGGTGAGCTGGTCCCTCACCTGGGTCTTCTTGAGGTTCTTGGCTCAAGAGTATCTTTGCTATGGGTCACCCTAGCTCTGACTCCTTCTTCTGGTGGTTTTCATCTCATAATGGCCAGTCATGTCCCAACACCATGGGGTAGGCTAAAGTAGGCAGTAGACCAACCTGGCACTTGGCTTCCTGATCTAGGGCCTTCAACTGCACTTTAGCTTTGGGGTAGGGCTGTATGTCCCCGTGGATACATTGCATGAAGATTGGTTTCCCATTGGGGTCAGGAGGGCTGACGAGATCTGCCTGGATCAATGTTTGTCTACATCCTAAATCCAAAATGGCTGTTTGAGGCTTCCCTGCAACCTTCACTGTTATTAACAACTTGGTGGGGTTGCAGCGGCGTGCACAGTGGTCTGCAGTCCACACTTTTCCATAGGCACAGTCCATAAAAGGGCAATTCCTCCAGAAATGGCCTGGCTGTCCACAGTCATAGCAGTGACCCCTTGGGTTTTCCGGCCTTGGGTGGGTTGTTTCTTCCTTACTTGTGGGATGGGGGGCCCCCTCTTTCTGCAGAGGTAGGGTACTATCTTTATCGCCCTGGATTATTGGTGGAGCCCCCCTGGGGTCTGGAGTCACACATGGGGTTCCTGCCCCTTGGTGTGGTGCTCGTTGTCCCAAGTTCCAGGCTTTGTCCCCCCAGCTCCCCTTGCTTATCTTCCGCCTGTTCTGGTGCTGTCACTGCCAGGTAGTTTTCAAGGAGTTCGACTGCCTCAATAAGGGTCGCCAGATGATGTTGTTGTACCCATTCTCTCCCTCCAGCAGGAAGGACTTGCATAAATTGCTCTAGGATGATCAGATCAGCCACATGGGCACTGGTTTTGCCATCAGGCTCCAACCACCACCAGCAAAAGTCTTTCAGTTGTTGGGCCATGGTGCGTGGCTACCCCCCCGGCAGGGAATTGCTCCTTGTGGAAGTGCCAGTGATAAGTCTCTGGAGAAATCCCAGCCTGATTGAGAATGACAGACTTCACTTGACTGTAATTCAGGGTTTCCTGGGGGTCCAAACTGTGATATGTGATCTGGGCAGGGCTTGTTAGATAGGGTGCCAGCAAGGTAGCCCAATGTTCAGTGAGTCACCCATTCAAAGGTGACCAGAAAGGTCTCTGGTTCATCTCCTGGTCCCATTTTAGTGAGTCTTAGGGGTAGTTCACTGAATACACTTGTTGACCCTCCCCCTGTGGCAGCAGCGGAAGGCGCCCCCTGGGCTGTAGGAGTGTGGCCACCTGTTGCACCAGGCTTTCTTGTTGGGCCTGGTGTTGGGTCACCAGTTCCCGGAGTAACTGCTGTTGTTGCTCTTGTTGTTGTGCCATTTGGAGTTGGTGTTGGCTTGCCATTTGCTCTAAGAGCTGGGCCTGTTGCTGCTGCTTTTGTGTCACCTGCTGCTGTTGGCTTTCAGGGTCCATGGCTGCCTGGTTTGCCCTGAGCACTGGTCTTCTGAACCTCACAGCAAGTTCAGACCATCTGCCTGTGATCTCTACCACATTCTCATGACTCAGCCAATGGCTCTGGTCGATGAGCCCACCAGAGTCCAATGGTTCAGGTCTTTGTCGGGTTTCTCTTCCCTGGGTGATAGCCAGGCTCCACGATTGGCATCCCCTTAAGAGTCCCCTAGTTAGGGCTTGGGTGGCCCAGTGGCCACAACTCTCTATAGAACTGCAAGAAGTCAAGGATAGTGAGGCCTAGTGGTCAGTGTCTCTATAGATGCCCCCCCCCCATAGATGCTTGCGGGGGGGAAGGTATGGCCTAGTGGCTGAAGTTTTTATAGACGTTCCCCTGCTCAGGTCACAAATGCCAGCCAGGGGAGCACCAGCAGGATGCTTCCTCTCAGATTGACCGTCTACCCCGACTGAGCTTGTCATTTTGAAACAAGAAACATCATGTAGACCTAATCTTTCTTAAATCGAAATAACCAGTGTTATTTTGATTTAAAAGATACATGTGGGCATACCCTAACAAATTTATTTATTGCACAAACTTTTGTGTATGAACTCCATTTTGAAGCCTGTGACAAAGTGGGAATTTTTTTAGTCTTTAAAAGTGCCACTAGAAATTTGCAGTGTCAGCTCTATTTCTGACCTGTACAAGAAAAATAAAGAATTCATTCCTGTAAAGGCAAATGTAGCATATTGGGAAGGGACATCATCATCAGTGACTTGAATAAAAGAGTGGTTACTTCCCAGTAAGTGTGGTTCTCTGTAATGCCTGCACCCATTCTCGATGCCTGCTTGTTTTGATTTAGAATAAAGAAGGGACTGAGGGTTGCTGTAAGGAGGATGGATCATATTTTAGACTTGTTTATTTTTGACTGTCTAAATTCAGTCCCCTCATATTAAATTTTCAGATATGTAAATGGATTTGGCACAGCATGATGCCTTCAGACATGTGGGCTTAAGTGTCATGGGATGCACATCTGTGCACCTGGGGTTATGATCTATATAGTTTTTCTGTTCATGTATACACTGGGACTGTATGTTTTTATTGCAATTACACCATACAGAGTTTCTTTATGGCCACCCATAACCTATTCTACATGGTTACTGAGATACTTTGTGTCCTGCAGCAACAAGAAAGCACCTCTGCCAGAAGGGAAGGGGTAAGGATTGAGCCACCTCAATCAGCATGTCTTTATTGCCTCCTTGGTCACAGGTTTGGTTGTTTACTTCTTGCTAGAAGAGAGTTCTGCCTGGCTCCCACCCCCCTGAGCCATGCTACGCATCTGTATGTATGCATGTGACTGCAGGAAACATATCATGGTAATCATGTGGCATCCATAAAGAAACTTCATATTGTGTAACTGACGTAAAAACATACAATCCCAGTGTCTAAGTGAACAGGAAAATTATATGGATCGTAACACCAGGTTCACAGATGTGCATCCTGTGACACTAAGACTAGGCTGGATGGGTGGGGCTGGTAACAAGGGATGAGGCTGAGGCAGGGGGTGGGGCTGGGGCCAGGAGGTGGATCATGGACTGGTGGGGGCCTGGGCTCCAGCTGATCTTCATATGTAGCAATGCCCCTGGAAAGCAGTTTAGGGTTAGAGTTTAATTTACACTAAGTCCCCTTTACACCTTTCTAGCAGTGTAAAGGGACCTTAAAGTAGTAATAAACTACACTTACAGTCATTTTAAGGTTAATTTACACTGCCAGAACAGTATTAAGAGGCCTTTGTGTAAATCAGAGTCAGGCCCAAAAACTGGAACTAGAGAGATTGTATTATCAGATGTTCTAGCTCTGTGTTTCCCTGTACACCACTGATTTTTGGCTTTTTTGTCAGGGAAATATGTGTTTTCTAATGTTGGACTCCATATTTGTTTCAATGATATCAGTGACTGATTTGTGCCACTTTTTTGCTTGCTAAAAAAAAGCCCAGGCATTAAATGTTTTAGATATCTTTCCCCTCCCCCCCCTTTGGCATTTCCCATAATCTAGATTATTCCAGAATTTTTACAAAGCATAATTAAGAGCAAATGCATTTTTCATGCTCTTTCTCTCTCTCTCTCTCTCAAGTTCACATTCCCATTTCATCCTGTTCATGCTGGAAATATCCCATGTTTGGAGCTACCTTTGAATTTCTTAAGTTGTTCCCTCACCTAAAGTCAGAGAATAAACATTTTTTTCTGAGAACCTATAGCAATACATCCTTTCAGATCCCTAACTTTCCAATGTATATTCTTGAGCCTTGAATAATTATCAAGAACTGGCGAAAATGGCTTTGTTTTCTTCATCTCCATTTAATTTTGGAATTAAGTAATATGGTAGGGCTACAATTAGGAGGCAATGCCATCCTCCATCTTCTTAAGACTTTTCAGCATGCAAAAGGAAAGAAGGCTACTACTGTAAATATAGAATGAAAGTTTAGTTATCTTCTGGATTTAAACATGACACTGGTCAAACATTGCCCACAAATGAGGCAGTTATTTGTGCTGCACATTGGAATGTTGTACAGCATAACTTTAAAAGGTGAAGACACATGATTCTGATGGTTTGACCCTGAATTTATGTAAATATATGAAAAATTATGTACATTTTCAATCTTATTGATTTATTTTTGGGACAAGGATATTGGCAGTACGTTTTCTGCTTTATAAAGCTGTGTATCAGTAATTGCCTTGTAACTCTCTGAGAAGAGTAGTGTGACACTGAAAGTTGTGGTTGGAAGAGGAATAGTCATGTCTATGCTGGAAGACTGAAGAAAGCTGTCCCTTTTTGAATTTCTTCCAGCAAGTGGTAGCTTTTGTAGTCTCATTCAGTTAGCATGAGGTCTGTTTAGGGATCCATACATCCCAGAAATAGAACAACTCATTCCTGTCCTCTCTGCAGACAGTCATAGGAGATGTACTTCAAGGACCCCAATCTGCTTTTCTAGTGTCTTTACCAATGGTTTCAGTTTCTTGCTTGTGTAGTAGAAAGTGAAAGCGTGAGACATGAGTCCTAATGTAACAGGCCATGTATAAGGTCTGAGGTTTGAATTACAGTAGTTGGTTCCTGCTGTTATATAGTACAGTTAGCAGAACTCAGGCTGTGAAACTGTCTGCAAGTTCACAGAAACTGGCAAGAACAGATCTGCTATTGCAAAAATACACATTCCTAAAGAAGTGCTAGGCACAAAGTAATCACATAAGCACATTCCAGAAAGATGGTACTTGAACAACCCAATACTAGGTATGGTACAAACACACTCCCCAAAGATAAAGAGGGGTGAGCATGTTCCTGGTTAGATAAAGTCAGGAGGACAAGTATAATGGGTATAAATATTTTGATCAAACCAATATATGCAAGGTAAAGTGTGGTATAACTAGGCCACATAACTAGTGGATGGTAACAAGCCATGTCAGGAGGAAAGATGTAACTCTGTGTTCCCAACCATTTGACTGATGGGCCACAGATACTATTTTTACAACCCTGGAGAGTCACCAGTCTATTAACTCATAAACAATGTATTAACGTATACAACATTAAGGCCTACAGATTGCTACATGTTTAAAGTAAACATTTTGATACTACAGTGCTCAGTTTTACATTCACTGTTTTACACCTACAACTTATTCATTGTGTCACACACTCACAGACAAAGCATGAGTGTAGATTAGTGACTGTCACTACACACTGAAGCACATGGGCTGTCAGCAAAGTCACAGTGGCTGACCTGCAAAGTGCCTGCCAAACTGGAAGGCACTGATTTTGAGTCCTGTTCCATGGTGAGTCCTTGCTGCTCCACCAGCAGACCCATCCCCTTCCCCATTGCAGCTGGATGGAAAGTATCAGCCTTCTCACTGATCTCCCATCCTTCTGGCCATAACAGGGAAACCACAACAAGGAGACTGCACTGGTCTTGCAGCCCTGTGGCAATGCACTCCACCTGAGTTCTTAGGCAGTGTCTTCCTGCTGTAGTCAGTGGGAGTGGAGTGGTGGACCATTCTGAAAGACTCCATGGGCCACTTTTGGCCCACAGGCCATGGTTTTGGAATCACTAATGTATCTTGTTTGTATCAATGTATAAAAGAGAGTGTGACTTTGGCCAGTCTGGGGGGACAGGGACCAGAAAATCCTGCTGTTCACTGAGCTGGTCCATTGCAACAATCATGTATGTTAACTGTAGACATTCATCCAGGGAGCTAGCACTGTGCTTCATCTACGATCAACCTGGCTAGGTGTCTTTGCTACAGAATCTGGGTCTGTGGATTTATTGCACGGTTTGATTGGAGTCTGCTGTTCTGGCTACCTGTCCAGGGCCGGAAAAGGACACAGAGAGAACATACATGCAAGCAACTGACATGATAGCAGCTTAATACAAAGCTTGACCAATGGGTAGCTTTATCCAGTCTTTCTGATAACAGTGAAATGACAGCAATCCTAGGTGTTTTTAATTTTTTCTTCAAGAGGTGCATGTATGGGGTGGGGGTGGTGTCATTTGTTCTATAGGAGGGCTTCAATTCACTCTGCTACAGTGGCAGAAGACCAAAGTGGAATTGTGATTTAAGGGCATACTGTGAAAAAAAACGTCCAGAGAGTCTGACTTGATCTTTGTTTTCAGCATACTGGAAGAGCCAGAAGATTAACTCGAGGCAAGAAAAGCTTGAAAGCTGTCCAAAAAGTCTGAACAGACTGTTCTGTTCTTGGGTGCTCTGCAGACATGCATCTGCCTTAAAGCATCAAGCCCCAACCTGTCTTTGTGTTTTTAAATGGTATTCCTTCTCGGAAGCTGAGTTGTCTCTTTGAATTTCCATTAGTATGTTCCAGCACTAATGCTGCAGAATCAGATGACTTCTGGATGGAGGACAAAAGTGGAATGCCATGGGATACCTTGAAAAATGCGAAAAGAGGTTTGTATTATGTTGGAAATCAGTTGACCAGTGATTTATAAATACCTATTGGTAAACAAGCAGCTTCTATAAAAAGTGCATCTATCAAGGAAATAACTTTACAAAACAGATTTAACGTTTAGACATAGAATGTGTATCCGTGTCATTTGTGTAAAGTCCTGACAGGGTCATTATTCAGCTTATGACATGCACATGACTAGAGTGTCATTTGCAAAAATGATTTGCATTGTTGAGTGGAATAACATTAAATCATGGTGTAATAGTCTCATATCCTGGCATATACATTTCAGGCAAGGAGCAGGCAAGGCGTATAAATGAGATAGGATCTCTTAGTGTAGGCCGTAGCAGACTCATTATGTTTAACTGACAGCTGTGGTTGAAAGATGGAGCTAGGTTCTATCACAACCACTGCAGGGGGAGATGACAGAGAAGAAGTTAAACGGAACAACTGAAAAGCTAAATAAGTTGAATCAGATGCAACTCTTGTTGTTTTACATTATTTTTTAATGCTCCAAGCCTCTTGAATAAGGATGGGAGCATAAAGATTATTACTTTTTATTATTTTTCTCAACACAATTATGTTAATTTTTCCTAGAAGGGAAATTATAGGCTTTTTTCCCCCTAAGATATTATCTCTCACACTGATGGGACTATATTGAGCCTGACTGTGGTTACATTTGCAATGGCATAAGGCTCTAATTCAGGACAAAACATGGCATATTTAAATTTGTCCCTGTTCAGCAAAGTAAGTAAGCATATGCCTACTTTTAAGTACAGGTTTCAGCTTCTTCAGCTATTGGCTTAGGACTTTGCTATACATACGTGCTTTGCTGAATTGAAATGGTTGCCTAAAATCAGGTCCTTTCATAGCCAATGGACTTATACCAGTGTAAGGGAGACTGAACTCTGGCCAAGAGAATGGAATTCGGCTCCAGAGAAAAAATAAATTCCATCATCTTTCCTCATATCATTGTCATAATAGCCCCATGTAGTTCTTTTTCTTTTGATAATTAGCAGATTTCGTGCATAATACACACTTCCTTATTTCTATGTTTTGAATTTCTTGAAAGCAGAGAAAAAAAGGATATCTTTTTTTTTTATTAAGAAATTGTTATAAAGGAACAGACAATCAAAGAGTTAAATACAGGACATGACCGGACATCCATATTCAGCGTACAGGTCATTGAAACAGAATGTGTTATGGCATAGATTGCAAATACAGTGAGTACATGATCTATAACATCCTGGATAACATCAAGAGACTATGGGTTTGAAGTACAAGAGTTAAGAAATTCAGGAACATCATCTTTATAAATGCTGCAGAGGGTATATGAGGTGCAGTTGAATGGAAGTATATATGTTAATAAAAGTGGGTTATCTTGAATTCTGTCAGTGATGTGTTGTGAAGAGTCTGTTAATAAACACCTTTCCATCTGTGAGGCGGGAAGACTTTGAATCCTCTTGGTAGCAGTTCATGGAGGAGGTTCTGCTTACACTTCCTGGTACTGTCTGTGTCCAGTGATCTGTTCAACATAAATGTCCCTGGATCACCTGATGGTGTCGGACACCATGAGGTGGTGCCTCAGCTGAGCATGATGCCATCTGATACCGCAGGCCTGCAGCATGCATTCATTGGTGAGGTACGAGGCACCCAGGGCACTGATGATCAGGGTGTGTGTCTGTACCTTGTAGCTCTTGGCTCTCAGGCTGTCAGCTAGAGGGGGCATATTTCTCCTCTTTCCAGGTCCCGTCTCTGTGGAAGGCCAGGGTCTGATTTTCAAATAGGACTGTGATGTTGATCATGATGATGTTCTTCTGGGTCCTTGTCTGTAATCACAACATCTGGTCTCAGCAGGCTCTTGGTTCCAGGGATGACGGCATTTACTGCAACTTCTGCCTCACAAGGTGGGTTGGCTTTCACCAGCTGGGTCTGGACCACATTGTGTCTCAGCTGCCAGGCCTCGGAGTGAGGCTTGCAGCTGCAGAGGATGTGGGGCTGAAACAGAAACTGAACCCGACATCTGCTTCATAGTATACTTTGCAATGACAACTCTCTTTTGTATGGCATCTTTGCATTATATACTTACCATTCAACAAGATAATAGAAAATTTAATAAAGTGCTATACAAGAAAATGTGCTCATATGAGTTGTTTTCCTTACTTACTGAACAGATGAGTATGAGGGATCACACTCAATTCAGAAGTTCAATGGCACAATGTTCTACAATTTAGTAGTTTATAATGGAGTTGTTGTCATGGCTCCATTGTTAATGCTGCAGATTGTTAAGATTTTTTTTCAAAGATGTTCTTTGCTCCCCTGCAACATTGACTTGGGAAATTCATTAGGAAAAATGACAGTTTTATTCTGGATGGAAGGTTTCTTTCTGCAAAGTTTGAATAAAAAAGGATTGAAATTAATTTTGAGTTGAAGGTTATTAAAAAGTTACTTTGATTTGAAATATACTCTAGTGTATAATATGTATTAGGCCCTGTTAAGTAAATAACATCTTAATACTACTTCCAACATTGTATACAGTTAAATCTACTTGAAAGTTAGTGGAGAGATGATGAATAAACTAGGTTGTTATTTTAAAAGGGATCAAATAGTTAGTGTCTTGTGCATAGGTGCAGTTGGGATGGAAATGGTGGAGTCTCTGCTGAGTATATGAAGGGTAGGAGGCAAACCATTGGTGCATCTCACCTGCAAGAGATGGTGAGTAGTTGTTGGAGATGATTGTAAAAGGGGTGGCTCATCCCTCCCTGTGAATCTTGGGGGGGGGCCACACCCCCTCTTGGCTGCACCTATGTGGGAGAGCTTTAAGTAGGGGATTAACTTTTTATAGTCACAAAACAGAATTTATCTGGAGGTGATGGTGAGAAATAATTATGATTCCATTGGTTTTTTTGAGAGCTTAACTGGTGAAAATGAATGTTAATCCATGATTTTCTTTGGCAATCAGGCATAACATAATTTGGATTTGTTTAACTGATGTTTGTGTATTATTACTTTGGGGGAAAATATGCATTGTCATGACAACAAATGACCTGCCCCAAAGATAGCAAAAGAAGGCTAAATAATATCAGATGCAAAACTTAACTACGGGGCACCTGAGTCAGCCATCCTAATAGAAGAGAAGATGTTACTCACTTAAAGACATACTTTGTCATCCACATAAGGTAGATATGTTAAATGTCTGAAATACTCTGCATAGTTCCACGGAATGGCCAATAGTGTCAAATGCCATACTAAGATCATCTAAAATGAGCAATGAAGGAGAAATGGGAATGGCATTTTCAAGATGGTCATTTAAAATCTTGATGAGATCTGTCTTAATGCCATGACATGAGTGAAAATATGACTTAAAATGTCTTGCATTATGAGAATGTTAATAAATATTCTTGCAGCTATGGAATCCCAATGTATTTCAAAGCTTCTGTACTTTAATGTCAATTTAGAATTAGGTCAGCAATTCTGAAGAACTTCACACTACAAGGAATGTTTCATAAGCCAAAGAAAGACAGCTTCTCTGTCAAGGGGCAATATCGCCTCGAGTCAGATAAACCTAAAGAGAGTTATTCCAGACTAATATGACTGAGACAAACAAGGATAAGTTGAATTGGCACAGCATGGATTGTGTAGAAGTAAAAGAGTTTAAAACCACTGATTATGTAATAGCTGATTGAGACACTGCTAGAGAATTTTTAATATAGACAAGTCAACCAATAATTCAGCATCAAGGTAAAAACAATAATTAACAGAATATATGTTTTTTAGCATAAAGCATTAATTTCCTCTCACAAAGGTGTATGAACAGGATATCACTTGCTTTATTAGTTTTGTTTCAGGGCTTGCTAGTATCTCTATGTCTTTCTCAAACTCAAAATCCAATAATGCAAGAACTGAAGAAGAAGAATGTAGTGTGTGTTGATCTATGTGAAATGTATAGTATGTGTTGATCAATGTGACATGATTTAATGTCTATGAAGAAGAGTGTAGTGTGTGTTGAAGTATGTGAAATGAATTAATGTCTATGAAAAAGAGTTTATGTGTGTTGATGTATGTGAAGTGAATTAAGCTGGCCAAAGTATGTTTAAAAATATCAGGAAACAACCATGAATAAAGGTGCAATTTGGTTTGCTATGGCTCTTTGACACATCCTTGGTTGTCACTGACAACAACCAGGTATTTGTGAAAATGGTTGTGAATACTGAAACTGCCACAAATTTTAGAAGGACATACTATATCAGGAATACATTTTCCTTTATTCACTCTTTTTATGTTCAATATTTTTCATTTCCATTCTAGTCTGCTAGTAGAGAAAATGCCATGTGACTTATGTGAAAAACCGTCTCAAATTAATGAATACCAAATAGTTGATGCCAGCAACTGTCAGTAACTCACTTACTGACAAATCTATCCAAAGTGTGTGTTAAATAATTACATAAGCTTGGTAAATACAAAGAAAATTAAGATCACTTCACAAATGACTTGCTAACCAAAAAAGGGATACATTAATTGATGAATACTATTAGTTTTACCTGCTCTGATTGTATCATTCTTGGCTGTTATTTTGAATCAGAAGGAAAGAGTTAATACTGAACAGGACCCAACATCCATGTATCTATTTTTGGTGGGGAAGAGGAATAAAATTGGCATCTGTTTTTAAACCCAGGTGTTAGAAATAAAAATGGCTAGATGATCAATTCACTGAAAACAAGAAAACAACAAACACAAGGTAGAACAGTTATCTGAGTTATTTATCCATCTGCTAGATAATCTCTTTAAAGTAATTTTTTTAGGAAAAAGATGAAAGCAAATAGGTGCTGGAAAATATGTAGTGTGCCATCAATTTTTAAGAAAGAATCCTCCAAGGATACCAGTAGGATTTATGGTTAGGACTTTTACAAGCATAATCCATGTAATATACAATTAATAGTTTCTGGGACAAAAACCCAGGAGAACTCTGTAATGACAAAGGTGATTTTTCTGCTTTGAAAAAAGCATCATGCTTTGGCATTCTATAAATCTCCAATTCCAATCTAAGGCATGCTTTTATAGTTTTATGGCCAGAAGATCCTGATAGTGGGGAAAATTGTTTTCACCATTTTTCTTATCTTCAGGGTTAATCTGTTTTTAATTTCAGATTACAAGTGCTTGTAAGTGCTTTGTGAATGTTTTATGAATAAATTGGGCATACCCAGCACAATTAGAAGGCCTATAACAAATATATAATCTTTCATAACAGTAGTTGATTGTTTTGACATTGACGCTATGATGACATTAGCACTCAGTACCCAAGAAGATGGAGGATAAGGTTCTCTCTTCCACTCCGTGCTCACTTTGCATTACGCTAGCAATTCAAAGGGACAGGAAACTGCTGAAGTCCCCTGTAGAGGAATTCTCAGTAAGCGGGGGCCACAAACTTAGTGAGAAGTGGAGCTTTATTCTACACAGCTGCGGGCCCAAGGGCAAGTACCCAAGATCCCTGAGAATAGCGTACATTATTCTTCTATAGTGACATATTACATCATATTAAAAAGCATAAACTATTGCTGTATAGCCAATTAAGTTCTGGGTCCATCCTTTTTGCACCAAAATTCCCCCAATTACAACCCCTTCTTTTGACCCATCTTACCTCCACATGACCTCCAATCATAATTCATCTGTGCCATGGGCCTCTGGCCTTGCCATATAGCTGGCCCAATGGGTTTTCTTTCATCTGGGGTAGACTGACCTTTTAGAATTCTGCAGGCAAATCCAAACACCTTCTCTGTCTCCAAATTTCAGTACACAGCTTGTCCTTGAAGCACGGATACAGACACAGTGAAGCTCTTTACAGCGTACCATAACAGTTAGTTGCTTATACTGGTCCTCTGCCAGGCGTGCTAGAGAAACTGCAGCTTCTTCCCCCCCCAAGGCCTACTAAGCTATCTGTGTCTCAACACTGCTAGACCTCAGCACAGTTTGGCCTCAGCCACAGAAGTCCTCCACACCCCCATGATCATAAAGTACATGTCACCCCATTTCCTGTGCCATTTGCCTTCCTGGCCCTGATGTCTGGGGATGTCACGAGTGGAGTGAACGTGTGTGGGGGGTGATGCGGAAGGAGGAGGGGCAAGGGAGGGGAGCAGCAAAGTGCTGCAGTCTGACAATTTGTGACCAGTAAACAGCCTTGAATTGCTCTGCCAACCAATATATTTTAAAGCAGCTGTAACAGGTGATCTTTCCTGTGCTGTTTAAGTGTCCTGTCCCCAGAAGAGGCTGAGAAGGAAGAGGAGTGCCCAAGATTACTGGTGGCAGTGATTGAGTATCTTGAACTATGGAACCCATCTCCTAGACTGTGGTAGGAAATAGTCCAGGGAAACCTCTCTTTTGTATGGTTTTGTGGTCTGAATCCCAGTCAGTGTGCTGTGGGAGTATCCCTGCTGACCCAGTGGTGGATCCATTTGCTGCTATCAGTGCGCTGGGCTGGGACCTATTAGAGCAGGGTAGATTTGTGTCCCTGTATCCTGGCAGCTGCCCCACTGTTGGGGTGACTCCCTAACCAAGAGGCTGCTGTTTGTTGCCCTGCTCTGCATGAGGATCTGGGCTCCATACATTGTTTGCTGGTCTGCCTTGCCTGAAGCCATAAACTACCTAAACTGCGCTGCTACCCTTCCAAAGGGGATATGGGCCCCAGCACTCAATTTGCTAATTCTCTGAAAGGGAATGATGCCTCAGTGATGTGGTGAGGCAGACTGGCTTCCTACTGAGCCAAAGGGGTAGGGGTGACCACTAACCTGCTACATTTCCCAATTCTCATTGATGGTCAATGGACATTGTGCCCTAAGGCTCTGCATCAGGAAGCTTAGTTTGGACTTGCTTAGTCCAAACTGAGCAGTTCTGGGTAAGTCTGAACTAATCCGAGGTTAATTCAAATGAACTGTGGCTTTTTAGTTCAAACTAGCTGTGTTTTTAGCTTGAACTAACTTTTTAGTTTGAACTAAAAAACTGCAGCTAGTGCAAACTAAAAGTTCGAACTAAAAAGCCCAGATAGTTCAAACTAGCCACTTAGTTCAAATTTATTTAGTTCGAACTAGCATGGCTACATCACGCTATTTTGAACTAAAGTTTGAACCGAGTTTGAACTAAACACTTAGTTTGAACTTACTGTTTGAACTAACTAGCTTGAACTAAGCTTTGCTTAGTTTGATCTAAACAATTTTTTAGTTCGGACTAGGCAAAGCCTAGTGTAGGCAGGGACCAAATTAGTCTGGATTTAAGCCTCCTTAATATCAACTAATTTGCTAGTGTAAACATAGCTTAAGTTGTCTTGTGCACTTTTGTAATATCACACTCTGCATCTATTCTGAACAAAAATATTTTTTATAACTCTTTATGAAACTGAACAATTCCTTTTCACATTTTGATGTAAACAGTTCTGTAAAGTGGTATGTCAGTGAAATTCCAGGCCAAGCAAAATCTATGTAGGAAGATTCATTTCATTTTTATCCACATAAAAAGTAGTTTGAAGAACAAGGAGGCAGATTACTACATGTGTACTCATCATCAGTAGTCAGAATTGTCAATTCAGTAACCTAAACAGAGAGAAACACGGAAGAAAATGATAGATCATTACTTGAAGAACTTGTCATTAGCAGGAATGCTCAGAAAGGCAGAGTAGATGTTCAACTTTGTGGAGAGAAAGAAAGATGTTTCACAGCAGGGAGTGCTTTCAAGGCTTCTATCCATATGAGGAAATCAAAAGCTGTAGCTCTGTCAGGTCTAGTGCATAACATACCAAGAAACTGTAGATCACTCCATAGATGCCTTGCTTCCTTCTCCTGGCTTTAAAAACTTTGTTTTCTATACTGTATAATGAATGATAATGCAATTTTGTTCAATGGAAGTCTCGTTCTCTTCTTTAAGAAACTTCTGCTCCTCTACTTGTGTGAGTCTTATCATAGCCACTGATGTAGCTGGCAATTGGCACATCTTGGCATATCCTTTTCCTGGTAGATGCAGTTGAGTGTCAGAAAATATTCCTGTCTAATTAGTGCAGTTCACAGACAAATCATGGGAAAAGGATGACTCTTTAGGTTCCTCCTCCATCTGAAATGTCCTAGATGCTTTACTTAGGTCAATTGTGCATTGTACATATTTGACATCCCCATAGACCTGTAACAATTCTTTTTGAAGCTACCTTCCCTACCTGAAATGATAAAGTCACTGGTAGTTTGAAGAGGCTTTCTGTGGGAGACAGCTCTGTTATTTCGATGGTGGGTGTAGTCACACAGGACAGGCATTCTGCTGGAATGGTGCATTAAAACAAAAGAACAGCTATACTGGGTCAAACCAATTGTCTGTATAGTCCAGTATCCTGTCTTCCAACAGTGACCACTGCCAGATGCTTCTGGGCAAGAGAACAGAACAGGCAACAGAACAGAGGGTTCCATTTTCTGTGATCTGGTCCCACGTTATAGCAGTCAGAGGTTCAGAGACACCCAGAACATGGGATTGCATCCCAGAGTGCCTTGCTAATAGCTGGTGATATATTTATCCTCCATGAACTCATCTAATTCTTTTCTGAACATAGCTATACTTCTGTCCTTCACATCATCCCCTGGAAATGAGTTCCACGGGTTGATTGTGCATTGTGTAAAAAAGTATTTCTTTTGTTTGGTTTAAATCTGAACATTATTAATTTTGTAAGGGACTGCTGATTCTTGTATTATATGAAGGGCTAAATAATATTCCTTATTCACTTTTTCCAAGCTTTTCATGATTTTATATACCTCTATCATATCCCCTTTTAATCATCTCTTTTCTAAGATGAATGGTCCTAATTGTATTAATCTCTCTTCATACAGAAGTTGTTACATGTCACTAAGCTTTTGTGTTGCCCTCCTCTGGACTTTTTCCAATTCCAATATATCTTTTTTGAGATGAGTAACAAGAACTGCATGTCATATACAAGGTGTGGCATACTATGGATTTATATAGAGGCAATATAACAACTTCTGACTTATTATCTACCACTTTCCTAATGGTTGCATTCTGTTAGCTTTTTTGACTGCTGCTGCACATTGACCAGATGTTTTCAGAGTATTCTTCAGAATGATTTCAAGATCTTGTTCTTGAGTAGTAACAGCTACTTTAGACTTCATCATTTTGCATGTATAGTTGGGATTATGATTTCCTGATGTGCATTATTTTGCATTTATCAACATTGAATTTTATCTCCCATTTTGTTGCCCAGTTATCCCTAGATTTTTGGTTAGAAACAATGATGCTAATTCTTCACTGCCTTGCCTCCTATATAGCTATTTACAGTCTGATTTGGTTGCATTTCAAATTATCTTTTAACTTACTTGAAGTCAATGCTGAACAAGTAGAGCAAAGGCAAAATCAGATCTAATAATATTGGCTGTTGGAGAGGCAGATAAGAGGAGAGGGGCTAGTGGCACTCTCAATTATATACTAATGAGTAGAGCTGTTGGAAAATGTCCCAATACCCCAGCCACCCAGAAATGTTGACTATTTTTGTCAAAAATTGCAAAGCAATGTATTTTGGCTGAAAACTGATTTAGAAATGCGACTACAGTGCTTCATTTATTTCCCATAATGTACAAGATTAAGGGCACAAGAGCAGATTATTCCACGGAGTAGGAAGGAGAGGAGGTATGGCAAGATATCACCCTGGCTTAACCAAGAGATTTTCAATAATCTAAAACCAAAGAAAGAGTCCTACAAAAAGCAGAAACTAGGTCAGATTACAAAGGGGGACTATAAACAAATAAAATTATGTAGGGGAAAAATGAGAAAGGCCAAGGCACAAACTGAGATCAAACTAGCTGAAGGCATAACAGGTAACAAGAAAACATTTTTCAAATACATTAGAAACATGAGGAAGAACAATGACAGCATAGGATCATTACTCAACAAAGAGGGAAAGACAATAACAGAAAATGTGCAAATGGCAGAGTAACTAAATGGTTTCTTTGTTTTGGTCTTCACTGAGAAGTTGGGTGGTGATTGGATGCCTGATGCAGGGGAGAGCAGTGAAAATGGGATAGGATCAGAAGCTAATATAGGGAAGGAACAAGTTAAAAATTACTTAGAAAAGTTAGATGTCTTCAAGTTCCCAAGGCCTGATGATGTGCACCCTAGCATACTCAAGTGGCTGACTTAGGAGATATCTGAGCCATTGGCTATTACCTTTAAAAAGTCATGGAAGACTAGTGAGATCCCAGAGGACAGGAAAAGAACAAATATAGTGCCCACCTCTAAAAAAGGAAATAAGGACAATTCAGGGAATTATAGACCTTTCAGTTTAACCTCTGTACCAGTAAAAAATACTGACCAATAATTAAGGAATCAATTAGCAAACATCTAGAAGCGAATAAGGTGTTACATGATAGTCAGCATCAATTTGTTAAGAACAAATCATGTCAAACCAACCTGATAGTTTTCTATGATAGAGTAACAAGCCTTGTGGATAGAAGGGAAGCAGTAGATTTGGTAGACTTTACTAAGGCTTTTGATATGGTCTCGTATCATCTTCTTATTAACAAATTAGGGAAATACAACCTCGATGTAGGTACTACAAGATGGGTGCAAAACTGGTAGATAACCACTACCAGAGAATAGCTATCAATGGTTCACAGTCATGCTGGAACAGTATATGAGCCAGGGTACTGCAGGAATCGTTTCTGGGGCTGGTTCACCATAGAAGATACTCTTGCTGGTGACTGAAAAAAACCCTGTTTTTCAGGTGGTTTTTTATTTTAGAAGTTGAAATTCTCTACAGAAGATTGTCACTTTTAGCGTCAAAATTCATTTGGTCAAAAACCTTTATTTTCTGACAAAAACAGTTTTGAAGGTAATTCTTTGATCAGTTTTACTAATGCAGAACAGCAGCAGCATACTTTTTTCTTTATATTTCATTCATTATAGCTAAATGATTTTGCTTGCTTGCTTTCTTGCTAAATAGTCTTTAATTTAACCACTGGACTAGCCAATGAATCATAAATTACATGATTGAGAAGATCAAAGCAGTGCAGCATTCTTGTCAAGACTCAGACATGAGCAGTCTTAGGGATCAAAGAAGGTGTCAGGTTGGGTCAGAAACCAGAGGTCAGAGCAGGGCATTGCTTCAAGGTGTCTTCACTTCCAGCTCCAGTTCCTTGCTGCCCAGCTAGGGCCCACCTTGCCTCCCCTCTGGGCAATGGCATCCTGCTGCTGGGCTGGACTGAGTTGTGGCCTGCTTCCCTTCCCCTCTTGGGAGGAGCTCTGCCGCTTCTCCCACCTCACTCCTCCGTCAGCCACTTCTCACCATCAGCTTTTGCATTTTACATTCATCTGGCCCCTGGTACCTGCCTCACCCAGCTCCTCTTTCCCCCTTGCCCAGGTAATACTTATGGCCCCTACTTGGAACATGCTGTCTGAGCCACATGGAGGCAACTTTTAAATTTACTTGCCACCTTCTCCTGTCCTGGGCTGTATTCTGCAAGGTGGGAAATATAAAAGGAGCAGCTGGCAGGCCTTGCAGATGTTACTTCCTGACAAGCCTATCTTCTTGGGATTCTTCCATAAATGTCCTAACTTAGCCTCTAGTGGCAATGTGGAGGTATCAGCAATTCAGACCCCATGTTAGTACTAGGTTCTAGCCTGCAAGTTCTTATAGTGCCAGTGTTAGATCATAGGAGATGCTTTTCTGAGTATTATCCAAAAATTATTAATATGGTGATCATCTGACACCTTATATCTCCTAACAAAAATTAGAACTAAAAAGAAAATGGCATTATTAATCTACTCATGTATTGACTGTATTTTCAGTTCTGCAATGTGACAATATTAGATTATTTTTAGCATACGGCTTATATCAGAGGTCTCAAACTCCAGTCACTATGAGGACTACTACATTAGTCTGAGTGCCACACCACTGAAACCTTTTCCATACAACAATATTGCAAATATCAGTAACAATGGTGGTGTTGCGGGCTGCAGGAAATAGCTTTAGGGGCTGCATGCAGCCCCCAGACCATGTGTTCAAGACCCCTGGTTTATGTAATTTCATTAGGTTTGTAGTGTATATGATTTGGCAGCATCACTTTTAATAGTATGTGAGTCCTCGAATGGCTTCCACTGTCCCTCGTGTTTCAGAAATCATCAGAACCCTGCGAGAGTAGCAGTACGTATAGCTAAGTATTGCATGTTGTGTATACAGTATACTATATTTGAACCCCACTGATTCAGTGGTTCATTCATCTTCAAGCATCTGATGAAGTGGGATTTTCTCCCATGAAAGCTCATCCAATAAATAAATTCATTAGCCTTTAAAAGTGCCACAAGACTCTCTGTTTTGCTGAACTAGACTTACTCGCCTACCCCTTTGGAACTTCTCCTTCGTATTATATTTGTTTTGACCAAAGGAGGGAAAAGATGGTCTGGTGAGAGAGGGAGACAGGTTAGGATTAGGGCAGTGAGACACCTGGATTCTGTTTCTGTTCTGCTACCAACTTCCTGTGTGACTTGTGTAAGTCATTTATCTCAGTGCCTCAGTTCCCCATCTGTAAAGTGGGTATAACAACACTTCTCTACCTCAAGGGGGTGTTGTGAGAATGAATACATTAAAAAGGCTGAGATATTCAGATACTGTGCTGAGGTCCATACCTTAACATCACAGTTTTTTGCAGTCTATCAGTTAACTTGTTTTCAGTCCTTTTAGTAAAGGATACACTGATTTTGTATAGTCCTTTTTAAAATCAGAATAGCCTTTAGGATTAAGTCAAATGGTTTACAGAAACCAGGCATATTATGTCAATGTGTTGCTAATTGATCTGAAGTTTCCCAGGTTGTTCCATTGATCTTTTCAAAACATTAGCACAAAATTAGCTGTTTCCAATCCTCTGGACCACCTCCAATGTTTGAAAATTTATTAAAAATCAGCATTAACAGTTCAGAGAGCTTGGTGCAAGTTATCCATTCCTACAGATTTACAGAGTATTTTAGTTGCTGTTTAATATCTTTCCTAGCTACTAATAGAATAGAACAGCATTTCCCGAACTGGTGTTCTGCAAGATTTGAATAGGTGTTCCCTGAAAAAATTTCAGTGTTAGTGGCTGGAGGTGGCAACTCCTCTGGAGTGTGGATGGACCTCACTGGGTAAGGTGGAAGAAAGAGGGGGATGGTTTGGTGAGAGGAGGAGATTCTGGGGGAGCCAGTGCAGAGAGAGGCCATCTTGGGGCTCTTGGAGGCAGCTGCAGCATGGGCTGCAGGGCTCCAGGGGTTGGAGCTGCTGTGCTGCAGGCAGATTGCAGGGGTGGGCCAGAGCGGGCCTGTGGGGCTGTGGAGGGGCGCTTCTGAGCGTGTTGTGCAAAAAGAACACCCAGGATCTTTTCAATGAGGGAGAGAGCAATAAGCCACATTTATTATAAGAAAACACAACTGATAATTAACTACCTAGTACCTGTGCACATACTCATACATACGTGCGCCCGCACACACAAGAACATGTTCTGCAGTTGGTCATGTATAGTTATCAGTTCGGATTGTTGCTTGTGATCATAGCTTGGGTTCTTGGCTGGTGTTTGCAGCTCATGGTGGCCAGCGAAACCAGGCATGAGGAAGAGCAGGGTCTCTGTCAGGCACACAGCTATGTACTGACGCTCTTGGATGCTGTGGAGAACATTACCCAAAGCTATGCAGTCTTGCCCATCTTTTATTCATGGATCTTGCTGTCACACTGCCTCAGGGTACAGTATGACCATGAGTCATCAGGGGCTTTTTGTCCCTTTCTTTCTAGTGTGGATTCTTGCTGCTTTTGCAAGGTTTGATTGCATTGTTCTTCAGCCATTAAGGTGGTGCCAGAAGTTTCTTTAGGTTAGGCTGGTGTTGGAGACTGATTCTATCACACACGCCCCCCTCATTCACTCATCCAAACTAAGTTTACACATGTAAACAAATGTTCAGCAAAATGTAGGCTGAGCAATACAAAACAAAGAAAACAATTGAAAATGGAGTTTTGGTTACAATATGGAGTTACAAGTAAATGAATGAGCATGGTATTTTTATCAATGAATATTCCATTGTGTGAAGCAATTCTATGGTATAAGTTCACCTTTAGTTCTACAGGAGGACTGAAATTGATGCATGGGGAGCAGCTGGGGGGGGGCAGACCTGGGCTGCTGGGGGTAGCAGGTGCAGACCATGGGGCCTCAATGGGAGGTTGCTGGGGGAGGGACCAGGTGCTGGGCCTGTGCCCCCAGTTTTTTTTTTTTTTAGGGAGAAACACTCCTGCTCTGAACAGGGAGAAGGTGCTAGCTTTTTGCCAGAGAAAACACCATCTTAGAAGTAACTGTAAGATACGCAGCCTACCCATGTTGCCAGAAGGGCCTACTCTGGCTGAAAATGACCAAACAGTCAGACTTGGGGGTAAGAAAAATGAGAACAAGCTAAAGTATGATCCTACATAGTGTTGTTAGATCAGTATGCAGTTTATTTCCATTATTTTTGATTGTGGTAACTCCTGATTGCTTTATTAAATGATTGCACATTGATTTGCTATATACTAACTTAAAATCATATACTGATCGATAAACTAGTGTTTGTTTTATCTAAAGCTGTGTGAACTTTAGAGTTTGTGACTGAGGGAGGCTGGGTACTATCCACTTCAATGTTAAATGAACAGACATGAATATATGGTGATTGGAGAAAGATCCCAATCCCTGTAAGGCTAAAGTTCCTAATGTGATATCTGGGACTTGGGGGTGCTTGCTGAGCGACCATCACCTGAACAGCTAGAGGGCGCACACTCACTGCCTGGACCAATTACACACAGGAGTCGGGTGTGGACTGACTCAGGAATGAGTGGTGCCTGATAAAGCCGGCTAAGTCGGGATTCAGAAGTGAAGGTCAGGGTCCACAGTTGCACACAGGAGCAGTTTTTGGGGAGCAGCCTGTCACAGATTTCAGACAAGAAGTTCAGTGGAGAGCTCCAAATGAAGTTTAATCAAAACTTGTCAGTATCATTATGGAAGGTACAAGGTAGGCCAGACCTGTTATATACCAGATGAAAATACTGGATGTTGATTGTAAGCACTTTTGCCCCTGGAAAACATTTATAATTAAACTGAGATGGAAGCCTTGGCTGGAAGAAGAAGGAACAATATTGGGAGGAGAGGAAACCTATCCTGACTGGACGCAGAAAAAAACAGGCAAAATACTTTTGATTTCAAACCTTGTGCAGAACTCCTTGCGGTAAATGAAAGATTTATTGAGTTGTGGACCACCTTGAGACCTTTTCTGTTAATAAAAATGAACTATGCACTCTCACTGATCTCTTCCACTAATACTTTCACCAGTGGACTTTGGGGGGAATATTTTTCTTTAATTTTTAGGTCATCAGGACTTTTTAGTGTCAAATCTGCCTGGAGCTGATTTCTGTTCCCAGCCCACCTTTGCATTCTAAAACTCTCATAAAACAGCCAACATACTGGCTCTGATTAAACTTCTTTTAGATGGAATGATAGGGGGGAAAAATAAAAAACATATCCTGTCTGTGAATGATGAGTGCTGAAGAATATCGGCAGGGTAGGTGTTTTGGAATGACATATCTCTGCCTAAGGTAGTCAGTGTAGCCCATTCATCAACATAAAGAGTAAAAGATCCTTTTTTGGATCAAGATAGAGTACTATAATATGTAATAGAGTAAAGGAGACAAAATTCTGAATTACCCAAAACATCTTTTACAACTGGAGCCAGGAAGTTACATTACCAATTACATTAATGAAGAAACTCTGTTATACAATTCTATTTTAGTATAGCTCTCCATTCCCAACCCCTTAGTATTGTCTGTGACTAACAAGTATTTTGATTACAGAGTGCTTCATTGGCTACATGCTATTCTCTGAACAAGTTTGGATCAAAACAAACAGCACTAAGTAAATGAGCTTTTCCCTTTCTTTCCTTTTTGGCGATGAAACTTGATCATCAAAAGATGAGAATTTGAATGAAAAGCACAACATTCTTGCCTTGAAAACAATTTTATTTTTCTTTCCAAGAGGCTTCTCTTTTTATAATTTGTGGGCATTCTGTAAGGATCAGTGTTGATAATAATTGTCTTTAAAAAACTGATTGGTTTCAGTTAGATGTTTACTGAATAATCCACTGAATACATGAGGTATCTGTAAATAATAGCAGTGAATAGTATGTTAATACATGCTAGTAGTACATTTAATGGATGTTCTTAAATACTAAGATAAAACATTTAATAATACTCATTTTCAGAGAGTTAAATTCTGATCTATTATAAAAGGATAGAGAGTTATTACTATAAAATAATAATAAAAAATCCCAGCCTTTTCTCTGTAATACCATTCCCTATTGCTGAATCTATCTAATCTAGCAAGCTTAATGTTGCAAATGGCAAGTACTCGACTTTTAAGGAGAATACAGGATGCATGCTCAACAAGTGTAAATTGCCACTGTAGTCAATGGAGCTATGACAATATAAACCCATGAAGGAAATGGCCCTCAATTTTACAGACTATATCAGTCCGAATGTGCTACCTGGATAACATGATGAAATGCCTGTCATTTTACATAAGCTGGTGTTAGTATTTATGGATCAATCTGCTGATGTATAAGTGTTTGCAGTTGGATCTTTGCTATTCATTATATACTATAGAGATTTATAAATAATTAGTAGCACAAGTACTGACATTCCCATTCTTTCTAGGACAAATACGCTGTATTAAATTGTATCAAGTCTTTGTCTGTTTTGTATTTGATTCTTAATTTTGAGTGTCTCCTGTTATATTCCGAGAAAGGTAAATAATCTTTAAACCAATTCTTGTTGTTTAACTGTCTCATATCCCTTCTTCCTCTTTGCATTTCTTGACTAAATAATACATGTCTCTTTAAAAGAGAGATATTTTAGATGCTAAGATTGCTAGGATAGCAGAAAGACACAGCTGTAAGTACCCAGAAAAAAAAAAAGAAAAAGATAAAAGAAGAATTGAGAAACTAAACAGTAAAGTTCTCTAGATAGCTTTAAAAATTGAATAAAGCATTATTTATAAAGAATGGTCATTAATTTGGGCAGATTTCTGGACTTCATATTAATTTTGAAAGTTGCTATGCTAGTTGTGAATGATGATCACAATTTACGAAAATAGCGTGTTAAATTCTGACATCTACTGGAATAGCTGGCAAGACTTTCTATCCATGGAAGAAGGTTCTAGGAACATTTAGCTTACCTGAGTGTGCAATGAGTCCCTACTGTTTCTGTTTAAAATGACGTCAGTCTAGGAAGCCTGGTTCACAGATAGCAGCAGTTCTTTTTACAGTTTGATATTGGTTTATACAATTTAAAGATGGAATATGGTGGCTAGACTCTTATCCAGTTATTGACTAGCATTTTGGAACAACCAGAGTGAGTATTCTTAGTCCAGAGAGACCAATCCATTAGGTTAAGCCCAGTGCACAGGTGCTAGAGCTAGGGATGCTAGAAACTTGAAGGGTATGTCCACACACAGTCTTTAAATTGAAATAATGCAGATTATTTCAATTTAAAGGATTGCAGGTCCCCACTGTGTTTCCTTATATCAAGATAAGTCACTCCTTTATCTCACAATAAGGGAAGTCATTTTGATATAATAAAACCTAGTATTTTATTGAAATGACGGTTACATCAAAACTGTTATTTCAAAATAATGCAGTGTGGATGTGTTATTTCAGTTTAACACTTTTTCCCTTCTCCTTCCCAGGTTGCTGTCCTTTTTCCATATATTGGGTGGGGGCATGGCCCTCCTAGGGAGCCATGTTGCCATATCTCCCATGGTGCCCCTCTCCTAGATCAAACTAACAAGTCCTGTCCATGGACGTGCTAGTTTGATTTGAGTTTCTAGGGGGGACATGTTAAATCAATTTAACTTAAATAGATTTAATGATTTTTATAGTGATTTTATTAAATCAGTTTTACTTAAATTGATTTAACTGCCTAAGTGTGGACATAGTCAAAGTGACTTCCATTAAAAGAAGGTTTACAGTTTGGGTGAATGGCTCTCAGCGCCCTCCTCCCCATTATACAGATTGTTCAAGCACCACTGGCTCAGTGCATGATGGTGAGTCAGGACTTTGGGGAGTTTTAGCTAGTGCTATATGAATATGCATGCAGTGCACATATACTCAATAAAGCTCCTAGTATATGTAGTGTATGTACTCCATTGGCTTGAATTAAGGTTCCCTAATACCTAGAACAAATAACCATAAATCCCTATTTGGGAGTGATTTAGAGCAGTATTTCATGTAGGGAAAGGATTGTCGAAATGACAATCTACTTCAGGGCATAATATAGGTTTCAAAGCACCTGTTTATTCACAGCTACCACAGGCTTTTCCTGTGTCAAATATATTTTAATCTGATAATAGCATTTTAAAATGTTACTGGTCAAGAAAAATTGCTTGTGAAGGATTGCATTCATACCTACCAGGACTCTATGTTTAATCTGGACTTAACAGAGTTTGAAAATTTTCCTGCAGAAAATTCCAATGGTTCAAAATTTGTTTTCATGCAGAATTGGGAAAAAGTTCTGAAAAATTTTGATTCCAAACATTTTACTTTGACATTTTAATGAAATGGGAACATTTAAACATTGCTGAATTGAAAGGTACCATTTTGATCTGTTGAACTGAATGAAAACACTATGTTTTGGCTTTATTGAAAATTAATCTTTATCTTCCTCAGTTGCTTTGGTACTTCACACTTATTGTGGTTTAGGTCTCATGCCCCTTCTTCTATGGGCTGGGCTCCCCAGGCAGACTCCTATAATACACTACCTCTGTTCAGCCAGAAAGGGGGCAGCTTGATGCATCATGGACGGTGTAATCCACCCAGAGACGAATGGCCCACAGAGAAGAATGGAGGAATGAGCCATTCAAAGTACAGCTTCCATGAAGTACTACAGCTGCTAAGGCAGACACGATTGAATGTAGAACTGAGGAGGAATAAAATGTTTTGATTCAGTTTGCGAAAATAAAAATTTTGGGTCAGCCCAATGCTAAACAAAAGATTTAATTTTGATTTTCCCTATGGAAAACTGAAAAATGTTAGTAAATTTGAAATTTTCCATAGCAAATTTAAATTTGGTGAAAAATGAATTAATGAAGTAATTTGGACGAAAAATTCCCAGTGAAGCTCTATTTTTAAATAATTTTGCTGTGATTGTTGTAATGGGCCTGTGGAACTGCTGAGATTTCCAAATCCAGCAACTTGGGCTGTTTCTCACACAGTGCTGCTAATGTCAAGCAACAGGTTTCTCAGAGGCATTGTACTGACACAGCCATCCACAGGCAGGGACATACCCAACTGAGGTACATGAATGACCACCTAGTCATGGCCTTCCTTTTGGGGGCTGGGGGGTGCCAAGGGTGATTCGCCCTGTGCAGGCACCTGTCGGCAAAATGCCACTGATGGCAGTGTGGGGCTGGGGGGGCAGCATAGGGCCATCATGGGGCCTCCCCCCCAAAGATGGCTCTGCACCTAGCCACCCATGTAATGTCAAATAGCTAAAAGGTTGTTCTGAGGGAGAAGAAAAATTATTCTCCTTAAATCACAGATCGTAGGACAAGAAGCAATAGGCTTAAATTACAGCAAGGGAGGTTCAGACTAGACATTCGGAAAAAATTCCTAACTGTCAGAGTGATTAAACACTGGAATAAGTTGCCTCAGCAAGTTGTAGAATCTCCTACATTGGAGGTTTTTAAGAGCAGGTTGGACAAGCACCTGTCAAGGATGGTTTAATGGGGGTACTTGGTCCTGCCACGAGTGCAGGGAACTGGACTCGATGACCTGTCATGGTCCTTTCCAGTTCCTATGATTCTAGAGGGGCCTCTCTTATCTCCAGTCCTACACTTCAGCACTGTACTGTAACGCCCTGGGTCAGCAGCCTAACCAGTGTAAACTCATTAATAAGTTTTCCGTTCTTTATCAGAAAGCGAATATGCACCAGTTTTTGTAGGGTTACCATACAGTAACCAGTCTTCGTAGGGTTGCCACCCAGTTTTTCCCAGACATGTCCTCCTTTTTGGACATTAAATCTCCATCCTGCTGGTTTTTTTAAATATCAAAAAATGTCTGGGGTCAGAGGGGAGCAGGACTATAAGAAACACTGGAGGCAGGTCCTAACAGGAGCAGAGTGGCCAAGCAGCTGCCTGAATACAACCAGCACAGCAGGGGTGCTGAACAGCAAGGCGACCTCAGTTAACTGGCTAGCCTTGCCTTTGACTTTAGGAACCCCAGTGGCCAGTCCCCACACTCCACTGATTAGCTGGTGATGGGCAGCAAACCGCCCCCCCCTTCCCGATTGCCAGCCACCCAGTCAGATGGCTGGCAACTGCCACTGCACAGCTGAGTGATTTCAGAAGTTGTGGCTTCCCTACCCAGCCCAGGTGGAATAAAAGTTGCTGAGACTGGGGCCAGGAGAGGCTCTGAAGGTGTGTGGCAGTGCCCTTTGCCATAGGGTGATCCCAGCAGAGAGTGAACCCTAGAGGAAGTCCATAAGTGGAAGATGCAGGTGGTGGTTACACTGTGACCTACGGAGGCTTAAATCTTGTGCTTTTATAAGCTTGTAAGATGCTTTCATAATGGATAGGTACATGGTGGGAGAGTTGGGCAATGCCCCATTATTACCAGAGTGCTGCCAGCACTCCCAGCTGGAGCTGGAGGGGGAAGGGGAGAGTGGCGGCAGTGCTCTGGCTGAAGCTGGTAGGGATGGAGAGGGGAGCCCAGGTCCACTGTCCTCCCAAGGAGGGTGCTCCATTCTTCCACCCCCACACTTCCCATCCTAGCTCCACCCCCAAACTTCCCATCCTAGCCCCACCCCCTCCCACCATGTGGGTGACATGGTGGCCACTCCCCACTCCAGACTTCCCCTACCCATTGGAGTGTACCCCTAGTCTTTGTAACCTGAGCTGAGATTTCCCAAGCACTTCAACCGAAGCATACTGTTTTAGGTAAAATATAAAACAGATTTATTAACTATAAAAGAATAACTTGTAGGTGATTATAAGTAGCAGGGATAGAGGTCAAAGTCTGGTACTTAAGAAACAAGAATAAATTTGTAGTCTAATTCTAACTTAAACTAAGCAAGACTTGAATCCAGCAGTGTTGCAGCTGAAAAGATGGTGCAAGCAGTTTATAGTTCCTCAGTACATGAACTCGACGCCCTTGCAGGTAATCATCAAGGAAGCTAGCCCATTGCCCACCCCCAGCTTCTGGCAAACAGAAATACTTGCACGTCTGGCTAATAGCCACTGATGGACCTATCCTCAGTGACTTTATCTAGTTCTTTTTTGAACACTGTTGCAGTCTTGGCTTTCATAACATCCTCTGGTAAGGAGTTTCAGAGGTCAACTGTGGGTTGTGTGAAGGAAAGCTTTTTGTTCATTTTAATCCTGCTGCCTTTTAATTTCATTTGGTGAATCCCTAGTTCTTGTGTTATGAGGAGTAAAATTACTTCCTTATTTACTTTTTCCACACCAGTTGTGATTTCATAGACCTCTGTCATATCCCCTTTACTCATCTTTTTTTCAAAGGTGAAAAATCCCAGTGCTATTTATTTTTTCTCATATGGAAGTTTTTCTATAACCTTAAACATTTTAATTGCCCTTTTCTGTACCATTTTCAAATCCAATACAGTAGAACCTCAGTTACAAACACCTCAAGAGTGACAGTAATTCATAACTCTGAAATGTTACGGTTGTTCTTTCAACAGTTTACAACTGAACATTGACTTAACACAGCTTTGAAACTTTCTATGCAGAAGAAAAATGCCTTCTCTCTATTTTTGTCATTAGTTTACTTTTAGCTCAATATTGTACTGTCTTTGTCTGGTTTTTTTAGGTTTTGCTGCTGCCTGATTACATATTTCTGGCTTCAAAAGAGGTGTGTGATTGACTGGTTAGTTCATAAGTCTGGCATTCATTACTCTGACATTCTACTTGTATATGTTTTTTGAGATGGAACTATACGTTTCAGTAGCTGAGCTATAGCAGTAGATTTCAACCACTGTGCCACAGCACACTGCTGTGCTATGAAATTTTGTACAAAGGCAATGAAAAGCAATGTAAAACAAGCATTGTTTCATCTTAAACAATATTGTATCCCATCAAAATTACAACTCAGAACTTATGAGAATTAATCATCAAATTAAAAGTGAGGTATCGATCTTTTGATTCCAAAATGTGAACATTCTAAACACAGGTGGCCAACAGACATAATTAAGATGACATATTTTTCCAGTGGGTTTGAAATATTAATTCATTTTATCTTTCTTTAGCTTGTATACACTATGTTGCAAACCACACAAGTAAGACTATAGCCATAGTAAATGTGATGTTTATGAGCAATCCATTCAGCTGAAAAAAGTGGGTGTGCCATTCAATTCTTTGTCTCACTGAAGTGTGCTGTGTTTCTGAAAAGGCTGGAAAACATGAGCTATAGTATGAATTTAGTGAACTTGTATCAGTGTTCAGAACTGATTTAACTACCCTATAAATGTGGTCTCCTTTCTTGGTGATGTGATTGGGCTCTTGTCACTGCATACATGTAGAGCTGGAAAGCATGCTGTGTTTCTAACACCTGCTGTGTCAGGATCATCAGGCAGTGCTGATGCACTTCTGTCTCCTCTCTCCTGCTTCTTGGTTCTATTGCATTCATAAAAATCATTTCTATTTTTGACTATTGTTTTTCCTTTGTTTATGGGTGAATGCTGTTTTGAACTTGTAAAACAAAGGTGAATTTAACTTGCATGAAAGGAACCAGATTAACAGCTCTACAGGCTGCTTAATCCTAGAATAAGTACAAATTAGGTAGAGGGAGTTCAAATTTTCTTGCACTGCCATAATGACATCTCAGCTACAATCGGGATAATGCAAACAAATGCATTAATATTCTTTCATATATTTACATGAATCATTTATTAGCATGAATATTCTTTCATATATTTACATGAATCAGCTTTGATTGTACTTGAATCCTTTTTGTGTTCACTCTGAATATTGAAGCAAACAAGTTTGCTGGCAGGCATGTTCATGGAAGCAGACAACTTTGAGTGAAAATTGCAGAATGTTATAGAAAAGTGACTTTCAATTTCTCTGTCACATGTAGTCACATTGACAATCTAATTCTGATCCCAATTCAACAAAGCACTTGAGCCCTGGATACATGGAGGTATGATCTAACTGCCCCCCTTAGGCTCCTAAATCCATCATTGAGGCACCATTGACAGTCTCAAAACCTTTGTTTACCTGTCACCTAACCCCATAGGTTTACAAGTGTCCACCAATCAGCATTTGCAAAACCATCCAAGTCCTGATGCCAGCCACAGCTAAGGATTTGTTTGTATCCCTAGCTCAAGCCAAAGACCTGCCAGTCCCAAAGTAGTGTTCCCAGCCAAAATGGGGAGATGTCTGTCTCACAAATCAGCTCTGATTTGTAGATGTGCCCCAAGTGCACCTCCATGTTTGGGCCCTGCTGGCAAAGACCCCTATGACCTGATATCTAGCAGATGGCACATCCAACATACCAGTTGCAGGTCATCAATAGATATGTGTATGAGAGGGGGGTGGGGGGGCAGCACAATACCAATCAAAGAACAACTGTGGGGTAAGCAGGTTTGGAATGTTTCGACAAAGATGGACATATTTTTTTCCTTGTAGTTAAGGCACCCTCCTGATGTGTGGGAGACCTGGGTCCAAGACAATGCTTCAGACACGTGCTATAACCATGGGACTCTAGTCATTACCCTATGTAATGTTGTTCAGCTGTTCTAGAGTAGGTTTGGTCTGTTTGTCTCAGACTATCTTTCTCACTCTGTTTTTTCACAAGACAGGGCTGCCCTGGTATAGGGACCTAACTCGAGGAGAGCACCCCACCTTTTTCCTATGCCTGTAACTCCTGGCTAGCTTAGGTGGCTTTCTGCACAGCACACTGGCTTCTGGGGGCCCATACTTAGGCATCTAACTCTCCTTTGCATTATACAGGGACCCTGGACTCCAACCTTGGGATGGGGGATTTCACTAGACGTTGGGACACCTATGAGCTATTAATTGCAACACCAAGCCCTACAACTGCTAAATCGCTTTGCGATTAAGGTCTTTAGAGACATGCAGATGCTAAAGACCCTCAAAAATCAACTGAACAGGGGCATAGGTCTGAAGCTGTGCATATACTTGAGTGCTCTGATGAATAGGGATGCACGGTTGAACTGGAACCTGTAGGAACACTTAGTCATTCAGCAACTAATGAGAAAACCTGGATTATTATTATTATTTTAATACTGAAGTCTTGCACTGTGCTGGTCACACAAAGCATACAAATCAAAATTAGTTTAAGAAATTCTATTTGTAATAAATATTAAAGTTTATACTTCCTTAGGTCAAAGTTAATATTTTGATTGATTCAGAATGGGATTTCCAAAGAGAAGTCTACAAGTTTGCTTCAGAAAACTGTCTCAATTTGCAATAGATAAGAAAAATGAGTTTAGAAAAAGGATTTGAGGTAATTGTTAAAAATAAAGTTGATTCAGAGTGCCAGATTGTCTTTAGTTTGCTATCAAAGTCTTGCAGTTGAAAATTTTCCATTACCTGTCATCAAAAGAAGTAAAGATTCTATAAATGCTGCTGCACTAGAAAAAGGACAATCACTGTTTTATCAAACTACTTTTTATCTAAAGTGCAGTTCTCCTTGCTGTCATGCCACTGTAAATAAGATAGTAATTCTGGAAAGAGGAAGTTCTCATTCTGTCTCTAATCCCTACATTTTTAGCTGACAAAATAACTTTTTTTTTTAAAGTAAAACTATTAAGACTATGTTAAACATTTCAGTGTTTAATATTTGCGTAGCTGTGCTGGTGCTAAAATATCATGATTAATCATTTTAAGGACAGGGCTTTAATTTATTAGCAATATAGGATGGAGTGTTTGTAAAGAAATCCTATTAGTTTGAGATCAGTGATTAGTTTACCATCTATCTGAATCTCTGAAATATCTACTTTTCAGTGTAGGGTAGTGCCTTCCTTTGGAACTGTTATAACCAGGAGAAAATAATTCTACTTAAATTATGTAAAACCTGGTGTTCTTTCATGGTTTGCAGTACTTAAAACAGGAAAGTAGTCTTGGCCCTACGTCAAGGATTATCAGGAGAATAGAAGACAAGGCCTTTGCTAGAGATGCTGGCCAGTCTGTGGATTACAATTGTATCTCAAACATGTCCATCCAAAAAAAAAAAAAGGCTTCAAGCAGATCCTTGTCAAAGTTGTCAGAGTTTTCTGATCCCCCTCCCATGGATACCTGAGGAGTGTTCCTGGTGTCTGTCAGTGAAGTGATGATGATGATGATGATGATATCTACCGGTACCTCACCAGTCTTTTGTGAGGTGTAATTTGTTAATGTTCTTGAGATCCTTGTCTGTGAGTTACTAGACAAATCCAAACAAATTATTCTATTAAGGGCTGTCTACTAACACCCTTAATTGCTGCTCATTTTTATTTTAATGGCATTCCTTGTGAAGTGAGGTATTATTCAATGTGAATAAGAGTGGCAGAGTCAGGCTCTCTTAGTTTGCCATTATACTTCATTATTTCACTATTCTACAGAAAGCTTTTGTGAATATGAATTCATTTCTTATGTACTTGCAGTTTGAGCCTAAATTTTCTAAGTACATGTGAAAAGGAGGAAAAAATACAGATCATTTAAGCCCTAAGGACATACAGTATACTATAAGCCCTTCAAAATAAATTTATCTTAAATGTTATTGCTCATGGAGTTGTGACTCGGGTCTCCTGGGATAACCTTCTGAATGTACCAAAATCAGGGCAAGCTGCAAAGCCAGGAGCCAAACCCCCAAACCATTGACAGAATCATAGAATCATAGGGTTGGAAGGGACCTCATAGGTCATCTAGTCCAACCCCCTTCCAGAGGCAGGACCACTCCCACTAAACCATCCCAGTCATGGTTTTGTCTAGCCGGGCCTTAAACACCTCCAAAGATGGAGATTCCACCACCTCCCTCGGCAGCTCATTCCAATGCTTCACCATTCGCCTAGTAAAAAAGTTTTTTCTAATTTCCAGCCTCGACCTCCCTAACCACAACTTGAGACCATTGCCCCTCGTTCTGTCCTCTGTTATTATTGAGAGCAGTCAAGCACCATCTTCCTTAGAGCATCCCTTCAAGTAGTTGAAGGTTGCTATCAAATCTCCCCTCAATCTTCTCTTCTGCAGACTAAATAAGCCTAATGCTTTCAGTCTTTCCTCATAGGGCTTGTGCTCCAGCCCTTTAATCATTTTGGTTGCCCTCCTCTGAACTCTCTCTAGCATGTCCCTGTCCTTTTTGTAGTGGGGAGCCCAAAACTGAAAACAGTATTCTAGATGTGGCCTCACCAGTGCAGAATAGAGGGGAATGATCACATCCCTTGATCTGCTGGTAATACTTCTTTTGATGCAGCCCAGTATGCCATTGGCCTTTTTGGCAGCAAGAGCACACTGCTGACTCATATCTAGCTTCCCATCCACCATGACCCCCAGGTCCCTTTCTACACTGCTGCTACTTAGCTGAATGTTTCCCAGCCTGTAGCAGTTCATGGGGTTTTTCCATCCCACATGCAGGATTTTACACTTGTCCTTATTGAACTTCATAAGATTTCTATTGGCCCACTGTTCCAATTTATCTAGGTCTTCCTGAATCCTGTCCTTGCCCTCCAACGTGGCTGCTGGTCCCCCTAGCTTGTTGTCATCTGCAAACTTACTGAGAGTGCAGTCTATTCCATCATCCAGATCATTGATGAAAATGTTGAACAGAACCGGCCCCAGGACTGACGCCTGGGGCACACCACTCGTGACTGGTCACCAGCTAGACATTGAACCATTGATTCCTACATGCTGAAACCGTTGATCAAGCCAGTTTTCTACCCACCTTGTAGTCCACCTATCCAACCCATACTTCCTTAATTTGCCAATGAGAATGCTGTGGGAAACTGTATCAAAAGCCTTGCTAAAATCAAGGTATATCACATCAATCGTTCTTCCTGCATCCAGAAAACCAGTCATCTGATCATAGAAGGAGATGAGAGTGGTCAGCCACGATTTACCCTTGGTAAATCCATGCTGACTGTTCCTGATCACTTTATTTTCCTCTAAGTGTTTGAGGATGGATTCTTTGAGAATCTTCTCCATAATTTTTCCAGGGATTGAGGTGAGGCTGACTGGTCTGTAATTCCCTGGATCCTCCTTTTTCCCTTTCTTGAAAATAGGCACTACATTTGCTTTTTTCCAGTCCTCTGGCACCTCCCCTGTTCTCCATGAGTTTTGAAAGATAATGGCCAGTGGTGCTGCTATCTCATCAGCCAATTCCCTTAGCTCTCTTGGATGCAGTTCATCTGGCCCCATGGACTTGTGCACATCCAGCTTCTTTAAGCAGTCCCTAACCTGACCTTCCGTCACCAAGGGCCTGTCTTCTTCTCTCCCATCTGCCACACCCATGGTAGTGGGCTGGGAGCTGACCCTGCCAGTGAAAACTGAAGCAAAAAAAGCATTGAGCACTTCAGCTTTTCCCTCATCCTCCGTCACGAGGATGCCTGCCCCATTCAGCAAGGGACCTACACCATCCCTGATTCTCTTCTTGTTACTAACATACTTGTAGAACCTCTTCTTGTTATCCTTTACATCCCTCGCTAGCCGCAACTCCATTTGCCCTTTGGCCTTTCTGATTTTATCCCTGCAACCCCTAGCAATATCTTTATATGCCTTCTTGGTCATCTGACCAAGCTTCCATTTCCTGTAAGCTTCCTTTTTATGTTTAAGCTCAGAGCAGAGTTCTCTGCTAAGCCATTCTGGCTGCCTCACATGTTTGTTCTTTCTCCTAATTGGAATGGCAACTTTCTGTGCTCTTAGCAGGGTTTCTTTAAAATATAACCAACTCTCTTGGACTCCTTTCCCCTTCAGATTAGCTTCCCAAGGGATCCTGCCCATCAGTTCCCTGAGGGAGCCAAAATCTGCTTTTTTGAAGTCCAGGGTTTTTGTTTTGCTTCTTTCCTTCCTTCCTTCAATCAGCATCCTGAACTCAACCATGTCATGGTCACTACTGCCTAGCTTGCCATTTACCTCTACCTCCCTGATCAATTCTTCCCTGTTTGTGAGCAGCAGGTCGAGAGGTGCAAGGTCCCTAGTTGGTTCCTCTAGCATTTGTACAAGAAAGTTGTCCCCAGCACTCTCTAAAAATCTCCTGGATTGCCCATGCATTGCTGTATTGGCTTCCCAGCAGATGTCAGAGTAATTGAAGTCCCCCATCAGCACCAGGGCCTGTGATCTAGAAGCTTCCGCTAGTTGTCCATAGAACACCTCATCCACCTCCTGCTTCTGGTCTGGTGGTCTATAGCAGACACCCACCACAACATCCCCCTTGTTGCTTTCCCCTCTCAATGTAACCCACAGACTTTCTACTGGCACACTTCCACTTCCATAATGGAGCTCTGAGCAGTCATAGAGCTCTTTTACATAGTGCTACTCCTCCCCCTCTTCTTCCCTGCCTGTCTTTCCTCAACAGTTTATACCCATCCATGGCAGAGCTCCAGTCATGCAGACTATCCAACTACATCTCTGTTATTCCTATAATATCACAGTTCCTTGTCTGTACTACTATTACCAATTCTTCTTGCTTATTTCCCAGGCTCCTCGCATTAGTGTATAGGCACCTAAGATACCCAGCCGATTGTCCTACTTTGTCATGTTGATTTTCAATTCTATTACATAAACCTCCTTGCATTTTTTCTTGGAGTTCTCCTCCCCCACTCTCCTTGCATATTGGGGCTTCAGTAGAGCCCTTAAGACATTCATTTGATTCCCCCCCCCCATGTTCCAACTACCTTCTCTTTTATTGCTGGTGCTACAGTCCCAGCACCCCCCAAGTTCCATCCCTTCCCCCAGATCACCCACATTGCCACTTACCTGTGGGCTTTGGTCTCCTTCCCCCATTGAACCTAGTTTAAAGCCCTCCTCACTAGGTCAACCAGTCTGTGCCCAAACACGCTCTTCCCCTTCCTGGACAGGTGAAGGCCATCTCTGCCTATCAATCCTCTGTCCTGAAACAGGACTCCATGGTCAAGGAAGCCAAATCCCTCCTGACCACACCATCTTCGCAGCCAGGCATTCACCTCTAGGATGCATGTGTCTCTCCTGAGGCCTCTAGCCTTGACTGGAAGGATCGAGGAGAACACCACCTGTGCTCCAAACTCCTTCACCCTCGCTCTCAGAGCCCTGAAGTCACCTTTGATCTGCTGAGGATCACTTCTCGCAGTATCATTGGTACCCACATGGATAAGAAGCATGGGGTAGTAGTCTGAGGGGCGGATGATTTTAGGTGGTACTTAAACCAGTTTCTCAGTTAGTAAGGAAACATGCTTCTGATTCCCCACTCTGGTCATCACCAAACATAACAAAATAGAAAAATCCCCCTTTACTGCACATCAGCTCCTCTGGTCCCCAGCCAGCCACAGGGTCACTTAAAGAAATATGTTCTCCTGACCCCAAAGGGTCATCCACATCACCCAGAACAATATAGACTTGGAACTTACCCAAAACACCATGCTGCCAGCCAATCCTTTAGTAGCTACAACTAAAGGTTTAATATAAAAAGAAAAGAAACAAAATATGAGAGATGTTAAAGGGTCACAGTGACTCACATACACACAGATCATTTAGAGTCCACAGAAAGCAAGTCTTTGAAGAATCTGCAGTTTGCAGATTAGTTCAATTCCTCTGGTATGCACACTGCACCTGGGTGGGTCGCAATCCTTTGTTCAGTACCAGAAGAATAGTTCCAGAGGGTGATGTTGATTGCAGGTTGCCGACTGAAGACTTAAGACAAAAATGGAGCTGGGGCCCCTGTGTTTTGTCACCTTTGGTGTTCCTCATGCTCTCAGAGTCCTTGCCAAATCAAAATGGAGTTGAGTCACATGGTCAGTGTGGGTGACTCAAATAGGTTTCTTCCTAGTCCTGCTGTAGCTGTGAGCTCCCCTAATGAGGACAATGGTTTTTCAGACACCCAGTCTGGGATTGCCTCAGGATCAAATAACTTGGTGTAGAAATAATACAAATATATTCCTGATTTCTAATATAGATATGATACCTACATATAAACCATATAACCATTCCTACTAGACTACAACCTTTCTATTGGTACCAAACATGGCATATCACATATGGATTACTGCAAAAATGAAATATTAATATGTAAAATAATCATAAACAGTCCCCTAGACCCAGACACCATCACAGAGGACACAAAAATATAGTTTTTATGTTCTGTGTACATTGTTCTTTTTTTTTTTTTTTTTGACTGTGTACAAGCAACCACCATTAAACTTAAGGTTAATACAAGAGCATATTGGGAGGAAGCTAGATTCCTTGGGATGTAGAAAAGATTTATCAGTTTCTGCTTTATAAAATGTCAATGCCATTTTGGAGCTGATCTTGCATATTTTTAATTGGGGAAAAAAGCCTTGAACTAGTTAGGTTGTTATGAACTGAAAAATGGTGAGACTTACTTATGATCTTACATTTAATTAAAGTTTAAAAGTAAAATATATGTGATGTTTAATATATGTGCATGTAGAAACCTGATGTTATAGCTGTAACAAGATATCTGTAAGTGCAAACAAGGTGTTATGCAGAATAGCAGTCTCAGGAAACATATCAAGAGTTAAACAGGTCAGCAGATCTCATTCATCAGTATAACAGGACAATCCATATACGATCTTTATGTTCATCCTCAAAATATTAATGGTTTGTGTGCTCTTATCTTGGCCTAAAATATATGATAATTCCACAAGCATTCTATTATAAATGCACAAACCTATCATGGAGTGGATTATTCTGGTTATCACCTGCACTTTAATGCATGACTTTTGTAGATAGTTGTACTCTTTCCCTGAGGGATGGATCAGGCATGACAATCCTATCCTATCTTTAATTCTTTCAGTAACATATACTGTGTGTCAAACTGTCCCAACCAATTAAATATCAAGGCATTTGAATCTTATACATGCTTAGAAAGGTTACACTTAGGCTATGTCTACATACAAAGTTTTATTTCAAAATAAGTAATTTCAAAATGACTTATTTCAAAAGGGAAAGCCTGCCATAGAAATGGCTGTTATTTAGAAATGGTTATTTCGAAATAACGCCATTTGGACATGTTGTTTTGAAACAGTTGTTTTGAAACAATGGTGTTGTTTCGAAACAACATGTCCAAATGGCATTATTTTGAAATAACCATTTTGAAATAACAGCTGTTTTGAAACAAATGGGGTTTAAGCTGTTTCAAAATGACGGTTCTTATGTCGAAATGACGGAGCCCGTCATTTTGAAATAAGAAAACATCGTGTGGACCTAATCTTTTTTTATTTTGAAATAACCAGTGTTATTTCAAAATAAAAGAGACATGTGGACATATCCTTAGACCAATGTAACTTCAACAAGTATCTTCTCAATGACTCAGCAGAAAAAGAAAAGTATCTTGAGACCTCTGAATAGCTTGAATGTGATTCGGCTCTTTTCCTTGATGCTGAGATTCTGCACCATTTTATTTTCCTAATAAATGCCAGAGTTTACAAAAAAACAGCTTTTCTCCCTCATTATGGATAGGCCCATCGCCAGCTCCTATTTGTCCATTTAATGGAGAAGGGGAATAAGGGACCATCACTTTCTTGCATGCCCCCTTGGCCAGTCAGAATTCTAGCCTATGTAATTGGAGGAATGCCAGAGACTGCTGCTGAATTGTGCCTCACAAGAAACAACTTGTAAATATGAAGGATGGGAAGAGACAAGTAGTAGGCTGAGCCATACCTTGTTCCTCCCACGTGCACCATCAAGTGGAGGTAACCAGCCAATCAGGAAGCTATAGTGAACCTCCGCAAGGTGTGTTACAGATTACTCTACTCTTGAACTAGAGTTATTCCCCATCCACTCTACCCCTGGACTGAGGTTATTCATTTAATTGAATGCATGCAAAGCTTGGTAGTTCATCATTCAAGAAATGGTGCCTTTTATTTAGCGTCTCCTTAAATTCTTAATGTTTACAGGCCTGTCTGAAGCACTTTGGTTGAAAATGCACAACTGTTTGGTTTGTTCCTTTCAAATATTCTGGTAAAGATGTATTCCTGCCACTGTTGGCTGCCTCACTGAAGCGGTTTTCTTTTTTTCTTCCCTCCTGTTTCCTTTGAAGCTTAAATTACTGTAATGTGCCGCTTTCTCTTCTTGAGATGCTTGCAGTTCATGAGCTGGTTATTTCTTACTCAGTTAAATTCACCTTGAAGACTTTTAGATCAGATTCTGTTCTGAAGCTATTGGATTACATTAATTCCTATTTTATTAGAGTTACATTTGGTCCATGGCAATCACATTTAAATTTATTACTTTTTTTAATCTGCAAATTTTCAAAGCTGGTCAAAACTTTGTTGACATTGTCTAGATGCATCTACAAATTTTGAAACAGTTTTTGTGCGGTAGGTCTGAATTTCAAGCTGGGACTTGCTTGTAAATAGAATAAGAGGGACTCAAAATTTCTAATATGCATACATCAAAAACATGCCCAAAAGTTTATCAGTGACTCTTCTGGGGATGTATTCTTTTGTGTTTATAGGTGGTTGTTTTCATCCTTCTTTTCATTTTCATAAGATTTGAATAATGGTTCTTAAAATAATTATTATTCATTAATATTTCTAATACAATAGAGCCTTAGTACACAAGTCGAGTGGTATTACCACATGTGTAGTGCCTCTGGTGGAGGATCTCAGAGAGCTTAATTAAGCATCACCATGCCCATGCGAGGGAGGCATTATTATTATCTTTGTTATATAGATAATAAATAGGTTTTGACTTGCTGGTAATTGCACAGCAAGTTAGTGCTACAGTTGGTATTATAAATGAAGTCCAGACTACTAGTCCTTTTTAAAAATAGGTTTGATGACTACAATATTTAACAAACTAAGCATGCTGTGGTAAGTAAATCTCCTGAAATAACCTGGTTGCTATTGGCTCTCCTTTTCTATTTTGTAACAGAAAGGTTAATTCAAATGTGATGTTTTGGGGTAACAGATACATAAAAAAGGATATATATTCTCTTCTCAGTATGTGTGTGTGTGTTGTGTGTCTTATTAATGATAATGGGAGTTATGTCCCTGCAGGAGAATGAGAAGGGAATATAGCTATCATGTCAATGATCCATGAAGTAAGCAGAAATTATATAATGTACTATAAATGCTTTGACAGAGTCATTACAGTCCATTAGCTAAATAATGTGTTTTTTTAAAAGTCCCTACATATAACACATAGCCAAAAAATATAAAACCTCAGATGGAGTCATTTTTTTATCACTGAATTAATGCCTTTTTAAGATATTGGCCTGGCCTGCATTTAAATACACAGACAAAAATGGCAAAGAAAGGGATGGAAGGCAAGACTTTCTCATACTCTTCCGAAGATAGTCATCTAGGACTCAGAGATGGTTGGAACTTGCACTTTGTCAATAGCTATATTGTAATGACCAAAGATCGTAGTGGCTGATGGTGCTTGACACGCACCCCAAGAAAATGCCTCCAAGAAATTTGAATGTGGACTTGTAGCTTTCTTGAAAGAAACAAGTATCTGATTATGCCAAATCTTGGTATAGAGAATCAACATATGTGGAGAGGGTCAAAATTCCATTTTCAGTTGCAGTCTGTGGGCTAATACATACATTTTTAAAACCACAGACGATCTTCAATCCACAGGCCATTTTCACTGATGTCAATAGAAAATTTGCACAAACAGTGATGTAGTATATCCTTTATGTAGTAACTAAGGTCATAATCCTTTCACTGATTCAATGAGTTATGTGCCTAAAACTCTTAGTTCAAGATATATATTATTTGTTCAGATCCTTATTGTCTAATTCAGCATTACTCAGTGGAAGAACATACTGTGTTTTAAGCTCACTGCTATGTTTTGCTGCTTTTTCTCTTTTCTTATCCTCCTGTCCCTATTTCTCTTCCTCACCCCTTTCTTTCTATTTTCCTTTCTTCCCTATTCATTTCCTCACATATAGCAATTCTTAGTTCCCACTCTGTTCGCCCACATTGTCTTCTGAAATTACAGAATGGGATTTCCACTCATCCAGGGAAAGGACAAAAATCATAGGCATCACATCAGAACTGTCTCCTTCCCAATACAAGCCAAGTTTGTATAACCAAGCAAGGCAATCTTTGTCAAGCAATGGGTCACATCAAACAGCAGCCTGCTTTGTTGTGCACCCCCATTCTGCCCTTCTATTGGGTCCCAAAAGGAGAAACAACAACAAAAAGCCACAAAAAAACCCAAACCCAAACCACAAAACAGGAGAAAGGTCTACAATGCACACCAAATCCTTTTTTTTTTTCTACAAAAAGCTGGTACGATACTGGGAAGGAAGCTGGCTTAAAAATGGTGGAACCAGAAAAGCATGATGTATTTTTGCTCCAGAGGTGTTTGAACCTATGACAAGAGAGCAAGAAAAATAAGAGGAACAATCCAAAGCCTATCTGTACTTGTCCTCCGATAAATTATTTTTGGCTAAGTAGTAAGCCCTGTCCAAAGACAAACATTTCTAACCAATCCACTTACCTATAAACCCAAGGAAAGTTAATTCTTGTCAGGTTAACAATTTACTTGGCTTCTAGAGGTTTAATGATGCCTTTGAATTTATGATTAAATATCATTGTATCTGAATGTTAAATACAGATTTTAGTTAAATAAAAGCGAGAAATCAAAGCAAATGTTATGGACATGGTTTAATTTACCCAGTATTTCAAGAAGTGGTGAGTAATACTCATGAAAAATAATAATTGCAGGTGTGAATTCCATGAATATCTGAGTATGAAAAAGGGTCACAGATTCACAGTTCTAAAAAGTCTAAATAAGGCTATTAATTCACATATGGATTATGATTAAATTATGTCCCCTCCTGCTGAGATAAGAGAGCAGCTCTTGCTTGTAGCATAGTAGTACCCGTCTCCACAGAAACAAATTAAAATTGTTCCAAGTCAGGAACTAAAGGATCTCTATCAAGTATTCTTAAAACTATGGTATCCACCTGCAGAAGTAAAGAAACAGATTGACAGAGCCAAGTCAACTATGACAGGAGAAGCCCGAGAAAGAAAACAAAAGAACGTCACTGGTCATCACATACTACCCCCAAGTCACACCTCTCCACCACATCATTAAGGACCTACAACATATTCTAAAAGATGATCCCTCACTCTCTCACATTTTGGGAGGTAGACCTCTCTGTGCCTACAGACAGCCCCCTAACCTTAAACAGATACTCACCAGTAGCTACAGACCTAAGAAGAGAGACATTAAAGCAGGTACATATCCCTGCAACAAACCACACTGCCATCTTTGCCCACCTATCTGCACAAAAGACATCATTATAGGACCTAATAAAGCCAGCTGCTCCATGAAGGGTTCATTCACCTGCTCTTCCACCAATGTGATTTATGCCATCATGTATCAGAAATGACCACACACCTTAAATATTGGACAAACAGGACAATCTCTGTGCAAAAGAATAAATGGGCACAAAACTGATATCAGAAACCACAACATTCAAAAACCAGTAGGTGAGGACTTCAATCTTCCTAATCACTCTGTTGATTATTTGTTAATGGCTGTGCTGAAGCAAATGGGTAACACATCAAGACTTCAAAGAGAACCTACTGAATTGGAACTGACATTCAGACTTGATTGTGTGAAAGCAGGATTAAATCATGACTATGTGCTGTTTCCCAGTGTTTGAATCTTAACAACTGCTTTGATTTGCTCTTACAGTATGACCTGATCTCATGACTTACATTTCCCTGCATTCATTTTGCTCCTATTCTGTAAGATCCCCCATCTTCAAAGAGTATGACAAAGTGGGATTTTCTCCCATGAAAGCTGATGTGATAAATACATTTGTTAGTCTTTAATTGCCACAGGACTCCTTGCGTGTTTTGTAGAAAGATAATGGAACAAATAATTAAGCAATTAATTTACAAACATCTAAAAGATAATAAGGTGATAAATGACAGCATTGCTTTGTCAAGAGCAAATCCTGTCAGACCAACCTAGTAGCTTTTTTTAATGGAACCAAAAATTCTTGTCAATGGCAGGAAGTGGTAGATGTGGTACTTCTTGTCTTTAGTAAGGCTTTTGTTACTGTTTCATTTAACCTTCTCATAAACAAACTAAGGAAATACAACCTAGATGGAACTAGTATAATAAAGGTACATAACTGGTTGGAAAACCATTCCCCGAGAGTAGTTATCAGTTGTTCACAGTCAAGCTGGAAGGGCATATTGAATAGGGTCCTGCAGGGATCATTTCTAGGTTCAGTCCTTTCAATATTTAAATCAATGATTTAGAGAATGACATATACATATATTTAGACAATGACAAACTGATGAAGTTTGTGGATGATTACCAAGCTGCTAGGGGTTGCAAGTGCTTCGGAGTATAGGATTAAAAATCAAAATGACCAGGACAAACTGAAGAAATGATCTGAAGTAAATAGTATGCTGTTCAATAAGAACAAATGCAAAGAACTCTACTTAAGAAGGAACAATCAGCTGCACACATATAAAAATGGGAAATGACTGCTTAGGAAGGAGTCCTGTGAAAAGGAATCTGGAGGCCTAGTGGATCACAATTTAAATATGTGTCCAGAGTATAATACTGTTGCAGAAAAAGTGAACATTATTCTGGGATGTATTCGAAGGCATTTTGTAAACAAAAGAGGAAAAATAATTCTTCTGATATACTGTGCACTGATTAGGCCTCAGCTGGATTATTGATTCTACTTCTGGGTACAAAATTTCAGGAAAGATGTGAACAAATTGCAGAAAGTCCAGAGAAGAGCAACAAAAAATGATTAAAGGTATAGAAATCATAATCTATGAGGGAAGATTGAAAAAATAAGATTTCCTTAGTCTGAAGAAGAGAAGACTGAGAGGAGACACAATGGGTATGTCCACACACACTCCTTATTTCGAAACAACAGAGGTTGTTTCGAAATAAGGAGTGCCATGGCCACACGACGCATGGCCATTTTGAAAGAAGCAAACCGCTTCTTTCGAAATGGCCGTGGTCTTTGCGAAATAACTTAAACCTCGTTACCTGTCAAAACAGAGTTGTTTCGAAACAGAGGTTTCGAAACAGCCCTGTTTGGACATGTTGTTTCGGAACAAAGTGTTCCGAGACAACATGTGCCCCGCCTCCCAGGGTGCTAAGCACCCTGGGAGGAAGGGCTGACCCCTCAGCACCCTGGCCAGGGTGCTGAGGGGTGTACACGGGCTGTGGGGAGGGGCGCGGGGCTGCGCCTCACTCCGCCAGTACCTGCAAGGGACTGCAGGCACCGCGCCTCACCTGCCGGGTGCATGCAGCCCCCTGCAAGCACCCGCCAGGAGCGGGCAGCGGGGCACTTCACCCCAGGGGCTTTAAAGCCCCTGCTGCTCCCCAACCTGGAGGCGCGGCCCCGGCGCGCGGCTGCAGCCCGCCGCTGCCGGGGCCGGAGTAAGCGCGGGCTGGAATCCCTGGCCTGACGCGCC